>CM033330.1:61561499-62096499 GCA_019359835.1 Pharus latifolius
ATGGTAACATCATCCTCGTTCCTGCCCTTCTTGCCACCTGCCATGGTTAGCACAGAAAAAGGACAGAAGGAAAACAAGCACAAGTATTATGAGCCCTATGAACTACTAGGTGGGATCTCACGCTCTCAAGCAATCTTACCAAGTTCTTACCCGGTTCTTACCAACACAGCGAGGGACGGTGCAACCGGTGGCTGGTTCGTGACACCGTGAGGGCGTGATGAAGCGATTGCAAGGGTCAATAACCTGTGCTGATCAGAAGGATGTATTTGTGGAGCTGTAGGTGGCCAAAAATATGTAGCAAAGGAATAGCAATTGTTCAATATAAGTAATGCAAAATTGAAGATTAGCCCAAACTATCAACGTGCTTGACCGGCCTAGACCTAGATTAGTCTGAAGCGAACGGGTTGAAGAAAGGTGTGGTTCCCCAATATGCAATACGAAAGATGAAGTTTTTCCTTTGCTCACTTTTTCATTCAAACAGCGCGGCCCTTTTTTTTTTTTTTTTTTTGTGTGCTAGCCTTTTTTTTTTACTTTTCTTTTTTTTTTTTTGTGCGGCTTTTCTTTATGCACTTGCCTTTTTTTTAACCAACACAACAAAATTATGCCGCAAGAGCAGAAACTTTGCGCAGCAATTATGCACCACGCAATCTTCAAATTTGTGATATGTTCCAAAAGTAAAGTTGTGGGGAATCTTTTAAGCTTTCCAGAACTTCCAAGATCATCTAAAACGGAGTTCGTATGAAGAAGTTATGGCCAAAATACAGAACCAAACCGTAATAGATCTAAACTTGAAAACCCTAACAATGATGGCACGAAATCTCATAGATAGAAGCCGAATTTGGGGATGGTTTAATTTCTGAAAGCAATGGCTTTTCCTCTAGGAAATTTTGTCAGCTTTCCAACGAGCCCAAGAACATCGAAATCCGAGTTCGTATGTGAAAGTTATGCCCGTTTTACTGAAGGGGTCACAGATTGGACGCGAACTCGAATCGGGCTCGGTTTTGTGACGAGTGGTTTTTGGATTGGATGAATGGGGAATATGTATAATTCGACCTGAGGTTATGGAGGATACAATCAAAACCAATCTACTATTTGTTTTTTTTGATATTTTCTTGACAAGAACACAAACCCTAAGCGGCGGATTCAACAGCGGATGCAGACTCGAGACTAGATCTAGAAACTAGACACGGACAGCGGCAACGACGACGATGGGCGAAAATTCAATAATGCAAATTAAACAGTAAAGAAACAATGCAAAGGCTCAAAAGTCTTGGACAATGGATGCAAATATTTTTGTGTGGCAATTTTCTGGACTCTAGGGCGAATGCAAAACTAAATCAAACTAAGGGAAAAGGCGAACCTGACGGTAACCTTGCTCTGATTACCACTTAATGGGAACGGGGATGCCCGAACTTCCGTCAGGTGGAGGATAAGTCGATTAGGCGGCACGAGACACACACGATCCGGCTTCTTGATCGGCACGATCAAAACCCCTGCAATCGCAGCAACACGCGTCCTCTGGTTATCAACCGTGCGCTGCCCGGTTGACCTCGCCACGAAGGCTAATCCCTACCAGTGAATCGAGAACACAAGCAAGAACAAGAAAGATGCAACTGAATTTGCAATTGAGGATGAAACTCACGAGTTGGGGTCTCACAAACCGATGAACGGCGACACTGTTCAAAGACAGAATTGATCTAAGCAAAACCCAAATCTAAACGGCAGCCATGGCGGGCATATATATACTGTATGGGGCGGCCATGGGGTGGAGGAGGAAACCCTAGGGTTACATGGGCCTTGGGCCCAAAGTGGAGAGTCGCAGCGCACGTCAGATTCTGGTCATAATCTTGTTTTGACTATTTCTGTTGATCCGTAAGGAATTTGGACATGGGACTGGATCCGTTGGAAAGCTCTCGTCGTTCTCTTGTCCGTAGAGTCCAAGAACGTCGAAAACGGACTTCGTATGTGGCCTGTACGTCCGTTTGAAGTTGGACTACGCGCAGATGGCCGAACCGGACTCGCGGATGAATTGAGCTCACTTGTGGGCTGGCCTTGGAGCGACGTGGCTTGCGCGACCTTAGAGGTGTAGAGGCGCCTTTCTTGAGCACGTCTTGTGTTTGGGGAGGTGGCCAAGGTGGAGGCCGAACTTGTGGCGGCGACAGCACAAAATCCAGACGACGTACGTGCTGCCAGCTTTCGCGTCCTGGCCAAGGTGGCGGACGATGACATCTTGATGACCACCATGTTGATGTCGTCTTGGTCATAACCATGATGTACATGGTCTCATCAGTATTCGAATACGTTTTTAACTCTGCAGAGAGGTACCAATTTACCCGCAAGATATTCCACTTTCAAGCCATTCCTATCATAACATAATGATTGGACCCCTGACTCACTTCATACTGTGAGCGGCAAGGTGGAAATAACAAGAACTTTTGTTATGTATCACTCACATTTCACCCCTGACCCTGTGGCTCTCCGTGAACCACAGTTGTGGCAGGTTGTATCCAAACCTCCACCCCTCTGCTTATTCCCATTACTGGGTCAGCGTGCGAGATCACCTTCAGTGATATGTGTGGGAGCCGTCCTCCGTGCCAAACGTGCATCACTACACAACTCCAGCAGGGGTTTCATGTGCGATCCGCATAAGTACTTGTTCAGGCCTGTCCCATACCAGGCTTGTGGTTAGCACGTTGTTCATACCACTAGACGCACAACACAAGGTTCTAGTCCTTATATGCCAGTGACCAGACCTTCCACAACCCTGCACCTTCAGTGCCTGCATATCCTTTGCAGTCTAGTACCTCCAGTGCTACCGCCATCCATACCATTTTTCTGGTCACGGCTAGGGGTTTTATTTCATGAATATAAGTATATAAATACATATATAATAGTTCATGGTTCCAAACTTGTTTATTTCACATTTCACAGATAACCAGTTTAGTACTGCCAATTCATAAATCAACCATTCTCAATCTTTCTCATGCAATATTATCTATATTTAAGGTTATGTTTTAGCAACATTTAAAATATAGATTCAAGATGACCAAGAATATGACTTGTCTTCCGCGTCGTAAGAAACAACAGTTGATGATGGGTCAACAGCGAAGTCCTCAAATTCAGTTTCTAGATCTGCTCGATGACAAACCAAACAATACACACAATGATTACTTATTATATTAAAATGTTTTAGGATCTATATGCAGATATGCTTTACAAGAATGACTGAACGATATTGGAGATAATTGAGATTGCAAGCTGAACTGAGTTGAGAGTCTAGGGTTTCAAGGAATTGGCTAAGGATGGGTGTTAGATGCTCTTAGGATCTCAAGGTTGCAATAAGAACATCAGTTTTGTAGCTGGTTTGATCAAAAACAGCGAATGTCAGCAGATTGACATTCAGATCAAGGCTCTGACATAGCTTCAAAGAAAGCTAGAGAGCTTATCTCAAATTATGACAGTAGAAGAAAGTGTAGATCATAACTCTACAAATTTAGTGGACAAAGTGGTTTTCAAAGTGGACAATCAGAAGTGGGTAAACAAGGCCAATGCCATTGGCTGGCATGCACTGGGACAGTGTCAAAAACTAGGGTTTAGCAGCAAATATAATTCAAGGGCTCAAATCAAGTTGTGATAGAAGAAGAAATTGTAGATCACAACCTCAGGAATCTAAGGGACAAAGTTATGCTCAAAATACACATCTGGAAAGGAGTGAAAAGGGCTAATGCCACTGACTGACATAGTCTGGCATTGAACTGACATGGCCAGAAACTAGGGCTTGGCATAACTTTTGATCTAGGGCTCCAAATGATGCACCATTTTGTCTGGGAGGTAGGCATTGATAACAGGAACAAATCACTCAACAGGATCTAGGGCAGAAGATGGCTGGAAGGTGATGAAAATCAGTAAGGAAGTGTGGTGGCGACACGGCACAATGAAGCCACTGGACAAGGTTTTTGGCATGGCTATAACTTGAAATCTAGACAGTTTTAGAGATCGGGCTAGAAGGAAAAAATACTCAGGAAGTTGAGACACACCTGAAGGACAAAGTGGATGAAGCTAAAACGGCCGGGAATGGGATTTGGGGCTTTTTCAATACTGGAGGTTTGAACTCAATTCCAAGCTCAGGGAGTGATAGAAGGGTAAGAGGAAGCTACCTGAACGATCAATTTGGCCGGAGGATCATCGGAGAAGCCTGGCGACGATCGCCGGCAACGGGTGAAGTTAAAAATTGGGGAAACCTTCGATTTGAGCTCAATCTGGAGATCTGGATACACAGGCTTGCTTCAAATAGCTTACTGATCACTTGGTTCCACAGAATCGAAAGCCAATTCGGGGTAAATCGGCCTGCATTGCTGGAACAGGGCAATTCGAGGATTCCGGCAATCACCGGTGATAGGATGCAAGATAATTCAATTAAGTGGTACAGCACGATGAGGGAGATGAGGGGAACTCACTGATGCTGTTAATCTGGTGGGAGGTGCTGTGGAATATGATGGCACCGTGAGCGTCCTCGACAGCTCGCCGGAGAAGACGACGACAGTGAAGAGGTTTGGAAATTTAGTTAAGTTCTGGCGATGGAAAGCTGATACAGAGTGTTGGTTGCTTATATAGACCAGAGGGCGATGCTTGCAAGGATTAAACAGCAATGAATTGGCATCAGTGACTTGCCGAGCGCAGCTACAACAACGGCGAGCGGTGACGCGATAGCGCTCAGGCGAGGTGACTACTTATCAACTTGTCGGCTCATTAGAACTCAACATTGTCGGGCGGTGCAAGCAGTGGCAACAGGAGCTGGCACGGCGAAGCAACGTGGCAAGAAGATGCCGACAATGGCTGCTGCTGATCGCGCACGGGAGCAAGTGCTGTTCAATGGCGTTGCCACGACGATGGCTACGACACAGACGCGTGCGCAACAGCAAGAGCAAGCATGCACGAGCACAAATGCAAGCGGGGCTTGGCCGGCGGCGAGCGTGCACGGCGCAAAGATCACGGCGAGCTCTGGTCGTGCGCACAGTAGCTGCTGCTCTGGTCGAAATAGGGGCTGATTTGTAATATTTGATTTTTGATTTCGGGCTGAATTGTAATTCTGATGATTTGGAAGGTTAAATTTGAAATTGATTGCATTAATCTGGTAGGGTTGATTCAACAGATGACTTGGCACAAATAGAAGATAAAATTTGAGACATTTGGATGATTTTTGATATAAACTGAAAATAGAGTATTTTAGGGTAAAATAAGTCTGAATTTCAATTGATTTCGAATTCTGGGATTTAGGGTTTGATTTTGAGATACTCATAAAATAAGAAGTTGTGTCCAAAAGCATTTGGGACGTGTTCCCTGAATCAGATTTGAATTTGGAGATGATTTGCAACATTTTGCCTTTTCAGGCTTCTGGAAAACCTAGAAAAGGACTGATCTGCGATACTCTTGGACTGATTTGCCAAAAAGGTTTAAATGGTGAAATCTGACTGCCAACTTTTTGGATTAAGGTATTGGCATACCTTTGATCATAACCCAGGAATAATCTGGTCTGATCTTGGCTAAAATTTTGATTAAATTTGAATTTCTGAAACTTAGGGTATTTAGGTAATATAAGATATTTCAGTTTTCGAAAACAGAAAGGAGTTGATAAATCTGGAACTTAGGGATAGAATTGAATCTGGGTTCTGAAGGCTTTTAGGTTTAGGATAACTGATAGATCATATATGAACAATCTGATCTTGATTTGGGGTCACAGGATAGATTTGGAGATTTTAGGGCTAGAACAGAATAAAACTGGAGCTGATTTGGTTGATCTAGAAGAGACATATGCATGCATGATTTTTAAGAAAGAAACTTTTCACCCCAAAACTCAGGATGTTACACAACGCAATGTGGTTACAACTCTTTGTCAGCTCAAGATGTATTTCCCTCCATCCTTTTTTGATGTTATGGTCCATCTGATTGTTCACCTTATCAGAGAAATTAAGTTTTGTGGACCCGTGTGCCTGCGCTACATGTATCTATTTGAGAGATTTATGGGTGTATTGAAGGGATACGTAAGGACTCGTCATCGACCCGAGGGGAGTATCATGGAAGGCTATGCCGCCGAGGAGGTGATTGAATTTTGCACAGATTATATGGCCGGGGTTGACCCAATTGGCGTTCCTAGGTCCCGACACGAGGGTAGGCTTCAGGGCATCGGAACGATTGGATTCAAAGCTATCGTCCCCGCTCGTGATGTGTATGCAAAATCACATTTTTGGGTCTTACAACACATGATGGAGGTCGAGCCATACATACACGAGCACAAGGTAATGTTATGGTCATAGAATCCTTCGAAGTCAGACGTTTGGGTCACCAGAGAACATAATAGGAAATTTGTTGAGTGGATCCAAGAAAGAGTCACGCGAGCTGCCGAGGGCTCCGTAAGTGAAACTGTGACATGGTTTGCTAGAGGCCCAAGATTCACTGTAGGGACTTGGCAGGGGTACGACATCAATGGTTATTCATTTTACACAAGAGCTCAAGACGCCAAGAGTAGCGCGCAATGTAGCGGAGTGACACTGTTTGCTATTTCCGAGGATGCCAGGTCAGTTAGGGTGCTGAACTCATATTACGGTGTTATTGACGAAATATGGGAGCTCGATTACGGATTACTTAAGATTTCCCTGTTTCGATGCCAATGGGTCGAAATCCCTCGAGGTGTTCAAGTTGACAGTTACGGGTTTACTCTCGTCGATCTTGGTAGAGCCGGACACCAAGACGATCCATTCATACTTGCAAAGCAAGCCACACAGGTATTCTACATCGTTGACCCGGCCAATCCAAACTTGCATGTTGTCCTCCACAGCAAGAGACGTATTGTTGGGGTCGAAGATGTTGTCGACGAAGAGGAGTATAACCAATTTGATGAAATACCTCCATTTTTAGAGGACATTCAATCTATCCCTACTGAAGATATCGACGAAACAACGTATCTGCGAGATGACCATGAAGAAGGATTATGGGTTATTGATGATTAATTTCTATTTCAGGGATAAATGCCAAGCAAACAGCCCACAAGTTCTGCAGCAAGGTGAGGAACTTATCATTAATACATCAGGCAGTACATTTTTCTTTAGAACTTGATGATAAGCTAGTTCACAGCATTAATATATCTCAATTTTACTCCACAGCATGAGTTCTAACATGTACAGTACATTTATCCTATAAGTACTTAATTCTTCCCTTCAAATAGCACTTGCAAAAATCTCATTGCAGCCTCTTGCTTCTTCAAATTAAGCTCTCCAAAAATCAATTTTTCTGGCGGTATTTTGTTATTTCTACCGATAGAAAAGGACATCCACTACTTTAACGTGTCTCAGGCACTTCAAAAGTTTCGCTGCAAAAAATTTACTAATTCTATCGGTATTATTATATTTTACCGTCAGAATAAATTCGTTAGTTCACGGTATTTTGTTGTCTGATGGTTTTTTGTTGTTTGTACCGATAGAAAAATACTCTGGCGCTTTGAATTCTCAACTGTGTCGCCATGCGTCGCCTTGGAAATTCTATAAGTATCTCGCCATGCGTCGCGGTATTTTGTTGTTTTTCTAATTCTCGAACGCTTCGACTCCTCATTTTCTCTTTCACAATGGCAACCTCCATGGGATCGTCAGCCACGCCCTCCCCGATAAGAACTCTAAATCTCCTGGGTTTACCCCTGTATTGTTAATCCATGCTCAGTACATTCTTGACCTGTTGATATGCACAGGGAATGGGAGCCGTGGAAGACACTGGCAAAGTGAAGGCCGACCTGAGGGCCCTCTAGGAGGAGCACAAGCTCCTTACGGACAAGCACACTCAGCAACGGCTTGAACTGGACGATCTCCTCCGGCGCATTCAGCGCATGAAGACGGCTGGTGACAATTCCAGGGCGATGATGAGGTGTCTTCGCAAGGAGAAGCAAGCCATAGATATTACCATCGCTGGCTACGGTTTTACTATGAAGGATACCATAGCGAAGCTGAGGGAGGTCGCAGGCCTTCTCGCACTAGTACAGAAATGCAGTCTACTAACCCCTATCTTCTATCGGTTATTAGCGAAACAGCAGAAAACCTATAGAAAATGTGCCTTGCGGTCATAAAAGCCCGACGGATGTATTTTCCCTATCGGTTTATAAGAAACTTACCGATAGAATAAATAGTATGATTTACTCTAGCGGTGATGAACATATTTGTCGTTAGAAGAGATGCATAAGTACTGACGGAAGAATGTTGTGCGCCGATAGGACTGGTCGACTTCAACAACTAGATTTATTCTATCGCTACTGTATGAATATACCGACAGAGTATATTAAAAATTCCTATCGGCAATATGTAGTGCGCCAATAGAATAGTTGGCCTTATACAAATATTTTTATTCTATCGGTAATGGATTCTTTTACCGTTAGAATATATAGAAAATTGCTTAGAACTGTTCGTCTTCAAATAGTTTTATTCTATCGGTAATGAATGTTTATACCGGTAGAATATTGCAAAAAATATCTTAGAACTGTTGGCCTTCTACAACTAGTAATATTCTATCGACAATGTACGTACACACCGATAGAATATGTACAAAAATTCCTATCGGTAATATTTATTGTGCCGATAGAACCATTCGCCTTCTACAGATGTTTTTATTACTAACGGTATTCTGTTTTCGTACCGATAGAAAATATATATTTGTATAAATACACGGGTATGTCTCTTTCATTCTCACAGTTCATCTGGAGCTCGTAGTCCTAACCCATAACCTCCATCGACGCCCTCTAGACGTCGGCATCCCAAGGAAGGTACGTAAAATTTCTGCAATATTTTTAGATTATTCTAATCCGATTATGGCAATAATTCTGCTTTTTTTGTATCCTTCATTTTGATGTGTCTTCTTTTCAATATGATTATGATCTGTTCAGGTCCTTGGATGATGCTCGTGAGGGGCAACGTATTTCACGGTTCTTCATCGCAGTACGCTGCCTACGTTGGCTTGTTGGCGAAAGAAATGGTGAAGATCACCGTCGAGAGCTGGAAGGACGTGAAGGGCGAGATCTTGGTTGGCTCGGTCGAGAAGATGCTTAAGCCCGGCGTGTTTCTCAAATCAGGACCTATAGAAAGCATCTTACATTTTTTTGCATGCACCAGCTTGTGGCCAGATGCTTACCTACTTGGAGAAGAAGAATTGTTGTTATTTGCACAGCCATTCTACACCATCACTACACAGAACAACATCTTGGAAGGTAGGTTCTTTTTGTTAATGGAGTTGAGTTGAGTTGAGTTGAGTTGATCGAGTTTGAGTCCGAGGAAATCACCAATACGTACAAATGTATGTCGACGGCAGTTCCAGCTCCTCGGGCGTCTTCGAACTGAACTCCTATGGTTAAGTCCAATGTGGTTCAGACATTTGCTGTTTTGGATGAATGGATTTGTGATGTATCAGGTCAAACTTGTAGTCGGTAGTTGCATTGTGGCAACCTGCAAAGGTTCCCTTTTATGTAAAATGCATGTATGGGCCACTGGGTCCTCGTCGTGATCTGTTGTTAATTTCAGACGTGGCTTTTGTAATATACATCGAATGTGTGAATTGTTGTATTTGTATATTGTTGTATATTTGTGTATCATGTATTGCTAATTGGGACATGAACTTGAATGTGAAGGGAGTATTTGTGTATTTAATTGTATTGGTAGGTAGGTGTGTATTTGTACTGCTGTTTCAGACAAGCACTTCAATTTGTGAACTGGCATGTGTATGTTTGTACCTGAATTTGTATTGGTGAACTGGCATGTGTATGTTTGTACCTGAATTTGTGAACTGGCATCTGTAATTTCTTTGGCAAGATGAAGTCCCAAGTACCTACGAAAAGTATTTTTGTGTCTCCTAGTTAATCCACAAATTAGCATTTCTTGAAATATATTGCTTTATCTTCTAGTTAAGATCCGTTTGATGTAAGATCTGTTTGATGTTACATTGATATGATTCCTTGAATGTGAGAAATGGCATGTGCATGTTTGTCCCAGTTTGGTACCAGTACCTCCTCTAACGGTAAGTACACATATTTACCGATAGGAAAACACATATATTTGCTCAGTCATGCATATTCTAACGGTAAGTACACATATTTACCGATAGGAAAACACATATATTTGCTCAGTCATGCATATTCTAACGGTAAGTACACATATTTACCGATAGAAAAACTCATGCTCGAGTGTCATGCATCATCTAACGGTTCGTACACATATCTACCGATAGAAAAACTCATGTGTGTGTTGTGTCATGCATGATCTAACGGTCAATACACATATTTACCGAAAGAAGAAGTCATGTACTTGCTCGGTAATGCACATTCTCTAACGGTATGTGTGTGTTTTTACCAATAGAATATGTGAGCGGCAAATTACCTAAGTTAGTCTGACGGTTATTTCATGTATTTACCGTTAGAAAAATGTCCATTATAAGGAAAACCCCACTCGACCATTGCTGAGCTGCTCTTTAATTTGTTCTGTTGCACTCTGTGTCCTTCTGTTTGTGACGAAAGTGTTGGATCAAGGATGCCGACTAGAGGGGGGTGAATAGGAGGCTTTTAAAACTTTAAAACTTAAAGCAAATAAAGAACAAATAATATAAGCAAAGGGAAAAGAGAACGAACACGATGATTTTTACCGAGGTATCGGAGACTCGCCCAGTCTCCACTAATCCTCGTTGAAGCACTCAAATCACTTGAGTCTCGCTTCAATATCCACCAAGGATATTATCACTAATGGTTGCTCCTTGTCCACTCCGGAAAGGCGAGCACCGATGCCTTGTACACACTCGCCGAGCCTCTCCGACAATCTCCGAACGGAGAGATCAACGGCCACGCCTCCGAATCGTCTAGGTGAGGGCGCTCACCAAGAGAAACAGGCAGCGAGGTCTTCTCTAGACCTCCAAACACGCACCGAGAAGCTAAGTGAATGCAAATGCAAAAGAACTGAAACTCTCGGTGGATCGAAAAGCACTCGACTTGATCAAAAGATCAAGATTTTATATAAGAAACTAATGCTCAAGAGTGTATATGAAATGCTGCTGCTTGTTATTAAAAACTTATGCCCAAAGCCCCTTTTTATAGCCTCAAGAATCAAATGAACCGTTGGAGCTAGGGCTGAAA
The DNA here is from genome assembly GCA_019359835.1 of Pharus latifolius. NCBI lineage: Eukaryota > Viridiplantae > Streptophyta > Magnoliopsida > Poales > Poaceae > Pharus > Pharus latifolius. The sequence continues at coordinate 61,572,649 of CM033330.1, forward strand.
ATCAGCAACCCAAACTGACAGTCAGTTATTCAAACTGACAGTCAGTTTAGTGCACAACGGCCGACAAAATTTACGGATAAAAAATAGCTAGCCGTTTGCAGCCAAAACAGGAAAGCTGAAACACGAAACTGACAGTCAGTTACACAAACTGACAGTCAGTTTGTGTACTGGCTCGACCAGAATCAAATAGAAACACAGTAAAAACACTCTCTGGTCGAAACCCCAACTGACAGTCAGTATGGACAAACTGACAGTCAGTTTAGTACAAAAAATTTGAGACCAAAAAACACCCTCTCTGGACAATTGTCAGTTACACTAAACTGACATTCAAACTGACAGTCAGTTATGCAAACTGACAGTCAGCATGAACAAAAACAGCTATAACTTTAAATCCAGAAATCCAAAAGAGGTGTTTAATAGCTCATTGGAAAGATAGTTTCAAGGGCTACTTTTTTGTCAACAGAAGCAAAAGCCAGATCTACCTAGATCTTTCTGAAAAAAGTAAATACTCTTCTGCTGTAAAAAACTGAACTAAAAAAAAACAGATTTTTCCAAATAAGACCAAGAGCAAATCCACATAAAAATGATGCGATGCAAAGACCTAACATTCTCGGTTTGTGCTGGAGATAAAAAGAGGACTTTCGCTACCCCTCTTTATAGTACCGTCAAAACTAAAAAAAGAATTTCCTAACCGATCATCTCCAAACGCCAAGATCGGTAAAATATAAAAACTCGTAATACCTGAGGTCTTTTGCATCTTCAAGATTTGCGTCTTGTCTCTTGCTCTTTTGCGTCTCGTGCTTCACTTTAAGTTGGGTTCATCTTGATCAACTTGCATTTCTTCCCAACTAATTCTGTAACAATCAATCTCAAAAAGCACGATTAGTCCGGAACACTTTGTTTTCATTAATCATCAAAATCAGGGTTAGGCATGAAGGCCTAGATGCAACAGAAAGTTCCAACTACACTGCTAGGGTGATCAGCGCAGGCTGGAGGGAAGTTGATTGCGCCCCTCTCTTTAAGGTACGCTTAATCGTCGACACTTATATCTCTCTCCCTCTAGATCTCCCTTCCTCTCTACTTGCAAGCTAGCTGTATTGTGTAGTTCCAAGTTTGTAGCTCTAAGCTTGGGAGCTTGGTAGCTGGAAACGCGTCATGTTTTAGGAGCTAACTAGCTTGTATTGTGTAGTTAGCTAGGTTAATTAGTGTTAATTTCTTCAGGCTAGGGTTCAACACATGTATCTGTTGTAAGAGGCTGTACATGTACATATACATAACTTAATCGGGCAGGTTTCATGCATGGCTTACTCGTTAAATTTTGTTAATTGTAGATGGACAGGAAATTTTGGATGTATGGAATAAAACGTACTACTCTTGAATATTTGGATGGTGTGAATGAGTTTATTAAATTTGCTGAGCAACAAAAGGAGAGGAAGGGAGAGAAAAATATGCTCTGTCCTTGTACAGATTGTATGAACTTGAAGAGGTTGAGCAACTCTGATCAAATTAAGAGTCATTTGATTCGTCGTGGTTTTAACGCGCGATACACCCGTTGGATATGGCATGGCGAAGATCTTGAGGAAACAAGCACCACTACTACCAATCAGCACGACTCGGATGTGGATTGCAATAATATCGATGATCATCCCAATTTTGGTAATGTTCATTCCGATGTGCACGTAGATGATGATGATGACAATCTAGATGAGATGTTACGTGATGTAGAGGAAGATTACAACGAAAATGACTTCTGTGAATTTGAGAAACTGATTGCTGACTCTGAGAAGCCTCTGTTCCCTGGATGTGCAACATTTACAAAACTGTCTTCTGTGCTGAGATTATATAACTTGAAGGCAGGAAACGGTTGGAGTGATAAGAGTTTCACGGCACTATTAGATCTTCTAGCGGACATACTTCCAGAGGGAAATGAGTTGCCAAGATCTACTTACCAAGGCAAAAATCTGTTGTGTCCGTTGGGAATGGAAATCGAAAGAATACACGCATGCCCAAATGATTGTGTGTTGTACCGTAACGAGTACTCCAGTTTGCATGTTTGTCCAAGATGCGGCGCATCGAGGTATACGCGTAGAGGGACCGGATTGACAGTGAACGTCACGAGGTAAGGAAAGGGCCCCCGGCAAAAACTGTGTGGTACTTGCCTGTGATACCTAGATTGAAGCGGCTGTTTGCAAATCCGAAAGTCGCGAAGCACTTGCATTGGCATGCTGAAGCCCGGAAACAAGACGGAACACTGAGACACCCAGCTGATTCTATTCAATGGAGAAACATCAACAGAACATTTGCTGAGTTCGGCGGCGAACTTAGGAATGTAAGGTTCGGGCTGAGTACAGATGGTATGAACCCACATGGTAATATGAGCAGCCGGCACAGCACTTGGCCTGTTCTTTTATGCATCTACAATCTTCCTCCTTGGTTATGCATGAAGCGCAAGTACATCATGATGGCGTTACTAATCTCAGGACCCAGACAACCCGAAAATGATATTGACGTGTTTCTAGCGCCTTTAATCGAGGACTTACAGAAATTGTGGAGCGAGGGTGTGCAGGTGTGGGATGCATACAAGAAAGAGAATTTCATCTTGCGGGCCCTGATATTTTGCACCATAAATGATTTTCCGGCCTACGGCAATTTGTCGGGGTATAGTACGAAAGGAGCCAAGGCTTGCCCTATTTGCCTAGATGAAACTGAGAGCATGTGGCTGCGAAACTGCCGAAAAACAGTGTACATGGGTCACCGCAGGTTTCTTCCGGTGCATCACACGTACCGTAAGAAGAGGAAATCATTTAACGGGAAGCCTGAGAAGGGATCAGCTCCAGTGTTTCTGACCGGTAAGGAGATTTACTCGCGCGTGATCGACATCAAAGTTGAGTTCGGTAAGCATTCTAAACCTCGAGAAAAAAATGTTTGGAAGAAGAGATCGATTCTTTGGGATCTACCGTACTGGGAGCACTTACAAGTTCGACATTGCATTGACGTCATGCATGTAGAGAAAAATGTCTGTGACAGTTTGATTGGTTTGTTGTTGAACATTCCGGGAAAGACAAAGGATGGTGTGAAAGCTCGTCGTGACATGGTGGAAATGGGGATAAGGACTGAGCTTGCACCTTTAGAGAATGGAAAGCGTACATACCTCCCCCCGTCCTGCTATACGTTGTCCAAGAGCAAAAAAACAGAACTCTGTCGGTGCCTGCACGATGTTAAAGTTCCATGTGGGTACTCCGCGAACTTGAAAAAACTTGTGTCTATGAAGGACCTAAGACTGGTTGGCATGAAGTCCCACGACTGTCATGTCTTGATGTCACAGATGCTTCCCATTGCTATCAGAGACATTCCCCCAGTTAAAGTCAGAGAGACAATCACAAACCTATGCTATTTCTTCAACGCAATATCTTTCAAGGTAAGTACGTGCACTCGTACTATAAGTTCACTACCTCCATTTGTGGAGCTTAATTAGAAGATTTTTCTGATATGAATATTTGGCGCAACTGTGTCCTCGTAGGTAATTGATCCCGATGGACTGGACGCTTTGCAACGCGACGTGGTTACAACTCTTTGTCAGCTCGAGATGTATTTCCCTCCATCCTTTTTTGATGTTATGGTCCATCTGATTGTTCACCTTATCAGAGAAATTAAGTTTTGTGGACCCGTGTGCCTGCGCTACATGTATCCATTTGAGAGATTTATGGGTGTATTGAATGGATACGTAAGGACTCGTCGTCGACCCGAGGGGGGTATCATGGAAGGTTATGCCGCCGAGGAGGTTATTGAATTTTGCACAGATTATATGGCCGGGGTTGACCCAATTGGTGTTCCTAGGTCCCGACACGAGGGTAGGCTTGAGGGAATCGGAACGATTGGATTCAAAGCTATCGTCCCCGCTCGTGATATGTACGCAAAATCACATTTTTGGGTCTTACAACACATGACGGAGGTTGAGCCATACATACACGAGCACAAGGTAATGTTACGGTCACAGAATCCTTCGAAGTCAGACGTTTGGGTCAGCAGAGAACATAACAGGAAATTTGCTGAGTGGATCCAAGAAAGAGTCACGTGAGCTGCCGAGGGCTCCGTAAGTGAAACTGTGACATGGTTGGCTAGAGGGCCAAGATTCACTGTAGGGACTTGGCAGGGGTACGACATCAATGGGTATTCATTTTACACAAGAGCTCAAGACGCCAAGAGTAGCACGCAATGTAGCGGAGTGACACTGTTTGCTATTTCCGAGGATGCCAGGTCAGTAAGGGCGCTGAACTCATATTACGGTGTTATTGACGAAATAGGGGAGCTTGATTACGGATTACTTAAGATTCCCCTGTTTCGATGCCAATGGGTCGAAATCCCTCGAGGTGTTCAAGTTGACAGTTACGGGTTTACTCTCGTCGATCGTGGTAGTGTCGGACACCAAGACGATCCATTCATGCTTGCAAAGCAAGCTACACAGATATTCTACATCGTTGACCCGGCCAATCCAAACTTGAATGTTGTCCTCCACAACAAGAGACGTATTGTTGGGGTCGAAGATGTTGTCGACGAAGAGGAGTATAACCAATTTGATGAAATACCTCCATTTTTAGAGGACATTCAATCTATCCCTACTGAAGATATCGACGAAACAACGTATCTGCGAGATGACCACGAAGAAGGATTATGGGTTGAGAACCATTGATGATTAATTTCTATTTCAGGGATAAATGCCAAGCAAACAGCCCACAAGTTCTGCAGCAAGGTGAGGAATTTATCATTAATACATCAGGCAGTACATTTTTCTTTAGAATTTAATGATAAGCTAGTTCACAGCATTAATACATCTCAATTTTACTCCACAGCATGAGTTCTAACATGTACAGTACATTTATCCTATAAGTACTTAATTCTGACAGTCAGTTCACCAAACTGACAGTCAGTTACATACACAACGGCCGACAAAATTTACGGATAAAAAATAGCTAGCCGTTTGTGGTTGTTTAAGGAAACTTGAAACCCCCAACTGACAGTCAGTTATGCAAACTGACAGTCAGTTATGCAAACTGACAGTCAGTTTGACCAAAACATCGACCAGATCAAATAGAAACTCAGTTAAAAACAACTGTGGTCGAAACTCAAACTGACAGTCAGCCTGGGCATACTGACAGTCAGTTTAGTACAAAAATTTTTGGCCCGAAAAACACACTCTCTGGACAATTGTCAGTTAACACAAACTGACATTCAAACTGACAGTCAGTTCAGCAAACTGACAGTCAGCATGAACAAAAATAGCTATAACTTTAAATCTAGAAATCCAAAAGAGGTGTTTAATAGCTCATTTGAAAGATATTTTAAAGGACTATCTTTTTGTCAACAAAAGAAAAAGCCAGATCTCTCTAGATCTTTCCAGAAAATGCAAAAACTCTTCTGCTGTCAAAAACTAAACTGAAAAACCAAATAACTGACAGTCCGTTAAAAACATCTATAACTTTTGATCCAGAAATCCAAATTGAGAGTTTAATAGCTCGTTTGAAAGATAATTTAAAGAGCTACATGTTTGTCAACATAAGAAAAAGCCAGATCTGCCTAGATCTTTCTAGAAAAAGCAAATACTCTTATGCTGTCAAAACACAACTGAAAAACCAAATCTTTCAAACCAAATTCAAATCAAATCCAACCAAAAAGATGCAATGCAATGACCTAAGTTTCTCGGTTTGTGTTGGAGATAAAGAGAGGACTTTCGCCACCCCTCTTTATAGTATGGTTAAAACTAAAAAATAATTTCCTAAACCGATCAAACTCCAAACACCGAGATCGGTCAAAATAAAACAAATATTACCTTAGGTCCTTTGCATCTTTAAACCTTGCAACTTTCGTTTTGGTGACATTGCACTTGCGACCTTGACTTCCAACCTTTAACTGCAACCACAGCCAACATTGCGACCTTGCGCTTGCGACTTTGGACCTGTGACCTGTAGATCTTCCCGGATCACTTGCAGACTTTACAGAAATCGTTGTGCATAGAAATAGCTCAAAGACAAGGTTAGTCCAAAACACTTAATGTCATCAATAATCAAAATCAACCTAAAAGGGCCTAGATGAAACAATCTCCCCCTTTTTGATGATTGATGACAATAAGTGTTTAAATGAATAAAATCAAATGACTCCCCCTAAGTACATGCATAATTAACAGATATTCAGGAACTCCCCCTAAATGCATGCATATATAAATACCCATATGAGTCATTTGAGATTTGAGAGTGAATCTATAATGATGAATTTATAATAATAGATCGTGAGATATCTCAAAAATCTTTCTCCCCAATCTCTCCCCTAAGCATAAACAATGTCAATAATGAAGCAAGAAACTCAAGAATCTCTCCCCCTTTGTCATCAAGCACAAAAAGGCGGGAGGACAAGAAAGATCATACACTTATTTTAGATCAACTAGCATTTGATATATCAATAATGTTCAGTTCACCCCTTAAAAAGTAAAATCTTGATTCATCTAATTGTTTGGTGAAGATATCTGCTAGTTGCATATCAGTTCTAACATAATTCACATCAATATCACCTTTTGCCACATGATCTCTAATAAAATGGTGCCGTATTTCAATATGTTTAGTTCTAGAATGTTGAACAGGATTATTAGCAATTTTAATGGCACTTTCATTATCACACAATAGTGGCACTTTATGAAATATAATCCCATAATCCAAAAATGTCTGCTTCATCCACAATAATTGAGCACAGCAACTGCCTGCAGACACGTATTCAGCTTCAGCTGTGGAGAGAGCTACAGAATTTTGCTTCCTAGATGACCATGATACTAATGATCTCCCCAACAGCTGACAGCTACCAGATGTGCTCTTTCGATCAATCTTACACCCAGCATAATCAGAATCAGAGTACCCAATTAATTCAAAATTTGTATTTTTAGGATACCAAAGTCCTAAACTGGGATAGCATTTTAAATACCTAAGGATTCTTTTAAGAGAAGTTAAATGACATTCCTTAGGATCAGACTGAAATCTAGCACATAAGCATACACTAAACATAATATCGGGCCTAGATGCAGTAAGATATAAAAGACTACCAATCATAGACCTATACAGTTTAGAATCGACCGATTTTCCGCTTTTGTCCATGTCCAGATGTCCATTGGTCGCCATGGGAGTTTTGATTGGCTTGGCGTCTTCCATCCCAAAGCGCTTGAGCAGGTCCTTCACGTACTTGGTTTGACTCACGAACGTCCCGTTCTTGAGTTGCTTGATTTGTAGACCGAGGAAGAAGCTCAGCTCACCAATCATGGACATCTCGAACTCCCTAGACATCATCTCTCCAAACTCATGACAGAAATGTTCATTAGTAGATCCAAATATGATATCATCAACATAAATCTGATAAATGAACAAATCTTTTTCAATTTTCTTTGTAAAGAGAGTTGTATCAACCTTCCCAATTTTAAAACCTTTTGATAATAAAAAGTCTCTAAGTCGCTCATACCAGGCTCGAGGAGCTTGTTTGAGACCATAGAGAGCTTTTGACAGTTTGAAAACATGGTTTGGAAATTTTGAATCTTCAAAACCGGGAGGTTGTTCAACAAACACAAGTTCAGAAATTTCACCATTTAAGAAAGCACTTTTTACATCCATTTGAAAAAGTTTGATATTGAAGCAAGATGCATAAGCAAGAAGAATGCGAATAGCTTCAAGTCTTGCTACAGGTGCAAAAGTTTCACCAAAGTCTAATCCTTCGACTTGAGTGAAACCTTGAGCAACAAGACGATCTTTGTTTCTAATTACAACTCCATTTTCATCTTGCTTATTTCTGAAAACCCATTTTGTTCCAATAACATTATGATCTTTGGGTCTTTCAACTAGAGTCCAAACTTTATTTCTAGCAAAGTTATTAAGTTCTTCATGCATGGCATTAACCCAATCAGGATCATTTAAAGCTTCATTAACATGTTTGGGTTCTAAAGAAGACACAAATGAATGATGTTCACAAATGCAGCAATACGAGATCGAGTTTGAACACCCTTACTGACGTCACCCAATATTTGGTCTAGCGGGTGATCCTTGGTGATGGTTTGGTGTTGCCTTGGTTCTTCATCTTGTACTGCTTCATCTTGACTTTGTTCTGGAGGATCAACATGAGATGATGATTCGTCTTGATCAACATTTTCAACGTTGACATCATCTTCTTGATCTTCCTCTGTTGGCTTGATGTCTCCAATGGTTATGTTCTTCATTGCTTCTTGAAGATCTTCACCTGAAACTTCATGAGATACTTGCTCCTTTTGTGAGCCATTAGTTTCATCAAATTCGACATCACCCGACTCTTCAATACAACTTGTATTTTTATTAAAAACACGATAAGCTTTGCTAGTGGTGGAGTATCCGACTAGAAAGCCTTCATCTACTCTTCTTTGAAATTTACCACCAAAATTTCTTTTCTTAAGAATATAACATTTGCAACCAAACACTCAAAAATAAGAAATATTTGGCTTGCGCCCAACAAGAAGTTCATAAGGAGTCAAATTCAGAAGAGGATGCAAATAAAGTCGGTTTATAGAATAGCAAGCGGTATGCACGGCTTCAGCCCAGAAGCGAGTAGGAGTATCGTACTCACTTAGCATAGTCCTTGCCATTTCTATAAGTGTTCGATTTTTCCTTTCAACAACTCCATTTTGCTGTGGAGTGTAGGATGTGGAAAATTCGTGTTTAATTCCAAGAGAGTCACAAAAATCAAAAAGAGTTGAATTAACGAACTCTCCACCATGATCACTACGGATTTTCTTGATGGATAATTCGAATTCAGTAGAGACACGTTTTGCAAAACTTTTGAAAACATCGGGGGTTTCAGATTTTTGGGAAATAAAGAAAACCCAAGTGTAGCGAGTAAAGTCGTCAACAATCACAAAACCATAATTGCTACCCCCGATACTTTGGAACTCAGAAGGTTCAAATAAATCCATATGAAGAAGTTCCAAAGGTTTGCAAGTCGAAAGAATGCGCTTAGTTGGATGTGAAGTAGCTACTTGCTTGCCCGCTTGACAAGCGCTACAAGGTTTGTCCTTTTCAAAATTCACATCCTTTAAGCCAACAACCAACTCACGTTTTAAAAGTTTTCTCAATTGATGCATACCAACATGTGCAAGTCGTCTATGCCATAGCCAACCTTTTGAGGTTTGAGAGACAAGACATGTTGACAGAGATGCATCTTTTGAGTGAAAATCAACCAAATAAAGATTTCCAAAACGAAAGCCTTTAAAGATCAAAGATTTATCTTTCAAACTTTCAACCAAAACTTCTTTTGGATAAAACGTGCAACTAAAACCAAAATCACAAATTTGAGCAACGGAAAGCAAATTGAAATTCAGAGATTCGACCAATAAAACATTTGAAATAGATAGATCATTTGAGATTGTGATTTTACCCAAGCCGACCACATTTCCTTGACGGTTGTCGCCAAAGGTAATCTTTTGGTTCTCGCTTGAGTTGTCTTCTATTGAGGTGAACAACTTCTTGTTACTGGTCATGTGTTCGGAGCATCCGCTATCTAGCACCCAATGCCTCCCACCGGTCTTGTAGTTCACCTGCATAAAAAGAATTAAGTTCTTTTAGGTACCCAAACCTTTTTGGGTCCTTCAATGTTAGCAATCAAAGCTTTGGGCACCCAAATAGATTTCTTTCTTTTATTTAACATGGGTGCACCAACATACTTTGCTATAGCATAACCATTTCTCGACTTTTGAAGCATGTAGCAAGTATCAAAGTAATTTGGGGTCATTAAGGGACATGCTTCATGCGAATGACCGGTTTCATGGCATTTATGACAAAATGTGTTGCATGCTTTAACAAATATAGTTTTAGAATTTTGTTTCCTTCCTTTCTTTTGAAAATATCCTAATCCTTCTTTTCTAAAAGAACATTTTTGTTTACTAAGGATTAGATCAAGAGATATTTTTCCTTTATAACAATTTTCTAAGCCTTTTCCAAGTTTTTCAACTTGTGCCTTAAGTTCATTATTTTCATTTAGGATGTTATCATTAGAAACACATGGAATGTGATGACTACTAGAGGGAGAATCATCCAAATTACATGAAGTTGAAGCATCTTCCTTAGATGAGATATTTGTAACATCTTTTATAAGCATGCATTCATAAGATTCTTTAAGTTCGGAGTATTGAGCGCGTAGGGAAGAATGTTCTTCCTTAAGCGCCTTATACTTCTTTTTAGTTTTTCCAAAAACTTCATTTAATTCGGTTATCATTTCAACTAAATCATCATAAGATGGATCGTTTGAATGTACCTTTTCATCGCCTTTGGCCATAAGGCAAATGGATGAGCTAGTTGAAGTGTTGATGTTGCCGATAGCTAGTCCGGCCATCTTCTTGGAGCAACTTCTTTCGTTGTCGGAGTCGGAGTCGGAACTCTCTCCGCCGGACACCCATTCTCCAAAACAAGCTTCTTTGATTTCTTCATTCTTCTTCTTGAAGAACTTCTTCTTCTTGTTCCACGCCTTGTTCTTGTTTGGACATCTTGATGCTATGTGTCCCTTCTCATGACATCCATAGCAAATGATGTCTTTGAAGTTGTTTTGCTTTTTCCCCTTTGGTCGTGTGTCAATGTTGACACCTTTTTTATGTAACCTGCGAAGAAGTTTTTGAGTATTCTTTACCATAAGTGCGAGGTCTTCATCGGAGGAGCCTTCACTTGAATCGTTCCTTGCATTAGCTTTGAAGGCCAAAGCTTTCTTCTTCGTCTCCGTGGGTTCGGCCGCTTCCTTCTTTTCCTTCTTGTGCATCTCATGGGTGATGAGGTTCCCATAGAGATCGGTTGGTGTTGTGGTTGATAGGTCGGAGTTTGTGAGAACCGTGACCAAGGTGTCGAAGCTTTCCGGCAAGGCCCTAAGCATCTTTCTCACAAGCTCAAGGTCAGTAAAAACAACACCAAGACCCTTGAGTTCATTCACAATGTTGTTTAACCGAGTAAACATGGAATCCACGGACTCGGTTGATGACATGGTGAATGTCTCATATTTTTGCCTCACCATTAGCAATTTTGCCTCTTTAACCTTTGTAGTGCCCTCGTAAATTTCTTCGAGGGTAGTCCAAACCTTATGAGCAGTCGTGAGATTGCTCACACGGTTGAACTTGTTTAAGGATAAACCGGCAAAGAGAGCATTTTTTGCACGGGCATTTAAATGCAACTTTCTCCTATCGTCTTCGGATTGACTTGCCGGATCAACCGGAGGAGTAAAGCCGAGTTTAACAATATCCCATACGTCAAGCCCCATGGCTTCTAGGAATACCGACATGCACACTTTCCAATACGGATAATTTGTTCCATCAAAGATGGGCACACGACCGGTATGTCCAAGAAGAAAATCCCCGCTTGACGACATCCTCTCTCTAGGCGGTAAAGCCTAATGAATCGAGAGACCAAGCTCTCATACCACGTGTTGGATCAAGGATGCCGACTAGAGGGGGGGGTGAATAGGAGGCTTTTAAAACTTTAAAACTTAAAGAAAATAAAGAACAAATAATATAAGCAAAGGAAAAGAGAACGAACACGATGATTTTTACCGAGGTATCGGAGACTCGCCCAGTCTCCACTAATCCTCGTTGAAGCACTCAAATCACTTGAGTCTCGCTTCAATATCCACCAAGGATATTATCACTAATGGTTGCTCCTTGTCCACTCCGGAAAGGCGAGCACCGATGCCTTGTACACACTTGCCGAGCCTCTCCGACAATCTCCGAACGGAGAGGTCAACGGCCACGCCTCCGAACACGCACCGAGAAGCTAAGCGAATGCAAATGCAAAAGAACTGAAACTCTCGGTGGATCGAAAAGTCACTCGACTTGATCAAAAGATCAAGATTTTATATAAGAAACTAATGCTCAAGAGTGTATATGAACTGCTGCTGCTGGTTGTTAAAAACTTATGCCCAAAGCCCCTTTTTATAGCCTCAAGAATCAAATGAACCGTTGGTGCTAGGGCTGAAAATCAGCAACCCAAACTGACAGTCAGTTCACCAAACTGACAGTCAGTTACATACACAACGGCCGACAAAATTTACGGATAAAAAATAGCTAGCCGTTTGTGGTTGTTTAAGGAAACTTGAAAACCCCAACTGACAGTCAGTTATGCAAACTGACAGTCAGTTATGCAAACTGACAGTCAGTTTGACAAAAACATCGACCAGATCAAATAGAAACTCAGTTAAAAACAACTGTGGTCGAAACTCAAACTGACAGTCAGCATGGGCATACTGACAGTCAGTTTAGTACAAAAATTTTTGGCCCGAAAAACACACTCTCTGGACAATTGTCAGTTAACACAAACTGACATTCAAACTGACAGTCAGTTCAGCAAACTGACAGTCAGCATGAACAAAAATAGCTATAACTTTAAATCCAGAAATCCAAAAGAGGTGTTTAATAGCTCATTTGAAAGATATTTTAAAGGACTATCTTTTTGTCAACAGAAGAAAAAGACAGATCTCTCTAGATCTTTCCAGAAAATGCAAAAACTCTTCTGCTGTCAAAAACTAAACTGAAAAACCAAATAACTGAGAGTCCGTTAAAAACATCTATAACTTTTGATCCAGAAATCCAAATTGAGATTTTAATAGCTCGTTTGAAAGATACTTTAAAGAGCTACATTTTTGTCAACATAAGCAAAAGCCAGCTCTGCCTAGATCTTTCTTGAAAAAGCAAATACTCTTATGCTGTCAAAACACAACTGAAAAACCAAATCTTTCAAACCAAATTCAAATCAAATCCAACCAAAAAGATGCAATGCAATGACCTAAGTTTCTCGGTTTGTGTTGGAGATAAAGAGAGGACTTTCGCCACCCCTCTTTATAGTACGGTTAAAACTAAAAAATAATTTCCTAAACCGATTAAACTCCAAACACCGAGATCGGTCAAAATAAAACAAATATTACCTTAGGTCCTTTGCATCTTTAAACCTTGCAACTTTCGTTTTGGTGACCTTGCACTTACGACCTTGACTTCCAACCTTTAACTGCAACCACAGCCAACATTGCGACCTTGCGCTTGTGACTTTGGACCTGTGACCTGTAGATCTTCCCGGATCACTTGCAGACTTTACAGAAATCGTTCTGCATAGAAATAGCTCAAAGACAAGGTTAGTCCAAAACACTTAATGTCATCAATAATCAAAATCAACCTAAAAGGGCCTAGATGCAACACTAACATGTACAGTACCTTTATCCTGTAAATACTTAATTCTTCCCTTCAAATAGCACTTGCAAAAATCTCATCGCAGCCTCTTGCTTCTTCAAATTAAGTTCTGCAAAAATCCCTTTTTGCTGACGGTATTTTGTTATTTATACCGATAGAAAAGGACATCCGCTACTTTCACACTTCTCTCAGGCACTTCAAAACGTTTTCTATCGGTATTGTTGTATTTTACCGTTAGAATAAATTCGTTAGTCTCACGGTATTTTTGTCTGATGGTTTTTTCCTTTTTTTACCGATAGAAGAATACTCTGCCGCTTTGAATTCTCAACCGTGTCGCCATGCGTCCTCTGGGAAACTCTATAAGTACCTCGCCATGCGTCGTGGTATTTTGTTGTTTTTCTAATTCTCGAACGGTTCGACTCCTCATCTTCTCTTTCACAATGGCAACCTCCATGGGATCGTCAGCCACGCCCTCCCCGGTAAGAACTCTAAATCTCCTTGGTTTACCCATGTATTGTTAATCCATGTTCAGTTCATTCTTGACCTGTTGATTTGCACAGGGAATGGTAGCCGTGGAAGACACTGCCAAAGTGAAGGCCGACCTGAGGGCCCTCCAGGAGGAGCACAAGCTCCTTACAGACAAGCACACTCAGCTACGGCTTGACCTTGACGATCTCTTCCAGCGCATTAAGCGCATGAAGACGGATGGTGACAATGCTAGGGCGAGGACGAGGCGTCTTCGCGAGGAGAAGAAAGCCGCGGATATGACCATCGCTGGCTGCGGTTTGACTATGAAGGATACCATAGCGAAGCTGAGGGAGGTCGCAGGCCTTCTCGACGCGGTAGTAGTTGATCCTAGGGACAACTTGTCGCTAGAGGAGTCTTGCGTCCTGGCTGCAAGTCTAACTGACTCTATTCTACATGCAGCCAGGGCTAAGACCACCCCTTGACCTAGCATTATGGGTTTTATTTTTTTTTGTAAGTGATAAAACAACAATGAATGAACAATTTCTTTTTATGTCAATTTTCCAATTTTCCGGCTATCTTCCCTCTTTCTTTATCATTCTGCAGCTTTCAACCACGGTCTGTTTGATGTTAAATTGTGTGTACCTTTTCATTACTCTGACAGTATTTTGTTGTTTTTACCGATAGAAAAAGGGCACACAATACTATAATCTCAAGCACTTAATCAAAAAAATTTTCTGGGGAAAATTGGTCTCACGGGATTTTATTGTTTATACCGATAGAAAAAGGCACCTTTTCATTACTCTAACGGTATTTTGTTGTTTTAACCGATAGAAACTATAATCTCAATCACTTTAGAAAATTTTTCTGGGGAAAATTGGTCTCACGGGATTTTATTGTTTATACCGATAGGAAAAGGCACCTTTTCATTACTCTGACGGTATTTTGTTGTTTTTACCGATAGAAACTATAATCTCAAGCACTTTAGAAAATTTTTCTGGGGAAAATTGGTCTCACGGGATTTTATTGTTTATACCGATAGAAAAAGTCACCTTTTCATTACTCTGACGGTATTTTGTTGTTTTTACCGATAGAAAAATGGAACCCCAATACTATAATCTCAAGCACTTTAGAAAATTTTTCTGGGGAAAATTGGTCTCACAGGATTTTATTGTTTATACCGATAGAAAAAGGCATCCACTACTTCAAATATTTTTCCGGGAAATTTACTTGTTCTATCGGTATTATTTTGTTGTACCGATAGGAAAGTACATAAGTCTATCGGTATCATTTTGTTATGCCGATAGAAAAGTGCCTCCAGTACTTTATTACTCGTACACGGCCCTTTAGTTTCCCTCCACTCGAACAGTTCCACCTTAGAGCACTGCGTCTCTTCGAGAGCGAAGAAAACCACAACCTCCGCCGTGACCACTCACTTCCTCTCTCCCACACGACGATCGCCGGCTGGACACTGGTTCGCCACTGCCACCGGTTCTTATTTTCGTCCTTCGCCGGCCGCCGCTGCGTTCTACACCGCCTCTCCATCACCAGAACTGATCGCCGCCGTAAATACCCTAATTCGTCGTTCTATTTCCAGCATCTTCCTTATTTGATCCTAGTGTTTTGCACGTACTAATTCTTCGAGTTTTGCAATTACACTAGGGTTCTCTATTGTGTTGGATTATGTACATTCCGCACGCAATGTTGATTTAAATTAGGGTTTACATAATATGTTCCAGTGCTGTAATGAACCTGTTTTGAGATTTTAACTTATCTATACTGCTGTATGTGTGATCAATTGTATCCAACTGCCATGTAATGCACATTATATGTTGGAGGTGTTCTTACACATATTCTATCAGCAGCTCATGTGTTAACCAATAGAACATATTTCTGCACAAGTAGTAAAACTTAATTTGGATCTGGAAGGACATGAGGCATGCAATGTACTAGTTTGGTTGGGAATTTTTACTCACTTGGTATGAATATATGGCAATGTGGATGGGTCTTCGATGTATATGTTTCAAATGCCTATACATGACTTTTCCCAACCTAATAGATGTGAAGTCCTGATGACTCACATACAGGCTAGGCTAAAGATTATGCACAGTGGCACTTAGATGCTTGTGTGCATATTTACGTGTGAAATAATAATGCTGGCCCATGAATATTAGTATAGCAAATCATTGAGAATGTTATGTGATGACAGTGAATGGTGGCTTGTCAACAAAATTCCATATGTAGAGAACATTGTTATGTTCTATCGGTATCTCACGGGTTTGCCGATAGAAAAATTGTCTTCTGTGGAGGTAATTGTTATGGTCTATCGGCAGCTCATGTGTTTACCGATAGAAAATATTGCTGAACAGTTCAGGAAGTAATTTATGCATGTCTTTCTTTTTGTATTATTTTCCCTTTTGCGGCCCTAGTTAGTCTCCAAGGCGAATTAATTGCCATATATATGGTTTGTTGAAGGTTTTGTAGGGGAAGACATGTCGTCGTCTTCATCGGATGGTACTAGTGGTTCGACTAGGGCCAACCCCATCGTAACTACTAAAGATGCAGCTGTTACATCCCAGCGCAAGAGGGTGGGGCGAGGCGCGACGACGTTGGGGCGTTTGGCCAAACGCATGGATCTTTCTTGTGAGTTCAACCAATTTAGGAGGCCGATTGGAAAGAATGCTGGGAGGTACGCGGCCTACGTTGGGTTGTTGGTGAAAGAAAGGGTGAAGATTACCGTCCAGAGCTGGAAGGACGTGACGGCGGACGAGAGGGATAGGTTGTGGGCGGAAGTGAAGGTTAAATTAACTGAAATCGCTGAACTCTTTCGTAATCACGTTCTCTTGGCTTATACTAAAGTTTAACTAACTCGTGATTAATTGTATGCATTTTTCGGAAACAGGCTAAGTGGAACATCCCCGACGATACACCTAGGACTGCCTGCTTGAAGGACATAAACGGAACATGGAAAACCTTTAAGAGCTGGCTCGTCAGTAACTTCCTCGCTGCGGGGAAATCTCCTTGCGAGAAGTACCCCTTCATATCGGAGGAGGTATGGGAGGAATTCACCAAGCAGAAGGGGACTGAGGAGTTCAAGGCCCTTAGCGAGAAGAATAGGGCGATCCAGAAGAGGAACGACCACCAGCATCAGCTCGGATCCCGGGGCTATGCGGGGAAGGAGGAGCAGTGGAAGAAGGAAGACGAGCAAAATCCTGTCATCGACACCCCTGAGTTGCCGCTCTCCGAGATCCGGGATGAGAGGTGCAAGCGATGGTGGAGAGGGAGGGGGTCCGTGTCGTCCACGGGGTCTGTGCAGTTCGCAACCCCTGGGGACGCCGACGTTGTGAGGCGAATGGTAAGTTGGCTAACCTCGTAAACTGTGTGCGCACAAGTGTATATAAGGCAATTTTTCTCACAAGGTACCTTCAAATGTAACAGATCTCTTTTGAGAAGGAGGCAGCGGAGGGATTGTTTACCCCGCAGAGGGAGAACGACATCCTCACCCGGGCTCTAGGAAATAAGGAGCATCCCGGGCGGACACGGGCCGTGGGAGCCATTGTGTTGTGGAAGGCCGGTTACGTAGATCCGGCTCCACCGAGGAAGAAGGCCCACACCGAGAAGGAAAAGGAAGCTGACCTCTCCGATAAGATACGGGCCGAGGTACGGGAGGAGATACGGGCGGAGATGCGGGCTGAGATACGGGCTGAGGTACAGTCTGAGGTGCAGACCGAGGTCGCACAAATGAGGGAAGAGTTTGCATGGTTGAGAGAAGCATTGCTGGCCAAGAGTGCAGATGCGGATCCCCAGGACGACGGTACCCCGCGGGGTCGGATAAGCAGTTGCGCTTCGAAGGTACTCGCGGATCTAGTGGATCTACTTGAGGTACTGCAAGCCTTCATCTGTGCACTTAAGTTGATGCCACTCCCATTCTGTTAGAGTTGTTTCGCTAACCTATTTTAATTGTTACAAATTTGCAGGGGCCGGAGGGCTGCATTCTACAGAATCACGTAGGCGCCGGGCAGGAAGTGGTTGGACACGGCTTCGTATATCCGTCTGGGCCGGATGTCCGGGTCCACTGTGTACCTCTGCGGTTGGGTTTCGCAAAGGTACAGGTGGACATGGCCATGCCGGGCTACAACGATTCTCCGTTGCCAGTCCCAACAGAGGAACTCCAGACACTTGCTGAGGCAATGGGCTCCTACATACAGTGGCCCAAGAAGTGTCTTGTAATACAACCGGTAAATCCTACACATTTTAGATTACATCCTACTCAGTACACTCAACTTGCATAATCTAACATACGTGCTCATTAATTGAAGTGGCCTGCCGCTGGGCTACCTGGGGACTGCGCCCCCTGCTCGGGGCATGAGGCCCGATCTCGTGCGACCCTGGACACATCAAAGACGGCCTCCACCCCACCCAGCGCATCCACGCCTTCACCTCGGAAGAAAGCTGCCATCACCTCGCCCTTGCCTTCGAAGGTACGCGCTCAGTCCCCGGGAAAAGGCAAGGGCAAAGGCAAGGGAAAAGGGTGACAGGGACAGCCGGAGAGGTTCACGAACGGGTCCCCACTCATGTCGGAGGCAGCTTTGCGTAAATTGGATCGATCAACCAGAGACCTCCACGCGTGGTACCTACACCGAGCTCCGCGCAATCTGAACTTCTTAGTTCCCTACAGGCCTGGGCAGTTCCACCGTGAGCCCGGGAGTATATCCGTGGCACACGAGGATCTGTTCGACCTCTACAACGGGCGGGAGCTCGATATGTCCATCATACGGACTGGAGTCCTGTGAGTTTGCTGATGCTATGTATTGCTGTTTTCTAACTCTGTTTGCTAACTCTGCATTGTTGTAGTTCATTTGAAATGTAGTAACTTTCTGTGCAATACTAATGTCGTCCTTTGCATGCAGGTGCATGTACAGGCTATCATCGGAGGCTGCGTGTGACAAGGTGGGTTTCCTCGACCCAGAGAAAATAAGCCTCACGATGCTAGAGCACGACGCCGCGAACGCTGAGCAGTACATATCCAAGGCGCTGATGGCGCAGCAGGACAGAGAGTTCATTCTGGTGCCGTACCACCAAAGGTTAGTGCATTTCGTACTAATTTAACTCGATCTTGTATGTTACACCTGAGATATACTTTGAGCACGCGGTCCTCTTTTACGTACAATGCAGGGGCCACTGGATCCTCATCGTGATCTGTCCGCCGAGGAACGAGGTGTACTACCTCGATTCGATGCGTGACAAATTATCGATGGAATATGTGGTCAAGGGGAATATGGAGGCGTAAGTAACTTATATGTTTGATTTAAATTTTCACCTCACTAGCTCATGATAATACATTAACCGGCAATACTAACTGAAATGCAGGGCTTTTGATAAATATGCGTCCGCTGGAGGGAGGCATGCCGCACCGTAGGGCTCCCTACTAGCATGGAAAGAATATGAGGTACTCACGAGACTTTTTGTTTATGCTTAATTAGTTTATGGAAACAATAGCTAACATGTCTTCGCATATAGTGGGAATGCGGGTTTTATGTGTTGCGCTACATGTACGACCTAGTGCAGACAAACTTTGCCCAATTCCCCCAGGTAAGCATCGATAGCTAACTCAAATTTGAAAATTGGGTGTCACGTTCTAAATTAGGAAGTTAGTTACTAAGTATTCACACATGCTTGCAGATCACCATGTCGAAAGACTCATACGAAAATGCAAAGATTAGAGATCTTCAACAAATCTGGGCTCAATATGTCATGGAGGAAGTTGTGCCCAACCATCCGCTATGATAATTTTCTCTTTTTCGTGTACTCTGTGCATAGACTGTTTATATACATGTGAATAAATATATATGTCAATAAATGTCCACATTGGATTGCAATTTGTATTTGTCGATATATATGTGAATAAATGTGAATAACTGTCTAATGTGTCAATCTGTACTGTATTGTGTATCCAATCTATAATGTATTGCATCTGTACTGTATATGTGAATGTATTGTATTGTGAATGCAAATAATGTACTGTATATGTGAATGTTCTATCGGCAAATTCATTCACAGCCGACAGACCACTACAAATTTTCTATCGGTAAACTCATCCACAACCGAGAGACTACTACCCATTTTCCTATCGGTAAACTTGAAATTAACCGTCAGAATAGAGTTACTTTTCCTGCCGGTGAACTCATCCACAACCGAGAGACTACTGTGGTTTTTTCTATCGGTAAACTCATCCACAACCGAGAGACTACTACCCATTTTTCTACCGGTAAACTTGAAATTAACCGTCAGAATAGAGTGAGTCTTCCTCCGGTGGTTGGTGTTCCTCTCCCTCTGCTGGTTTGGAATCTTCCTCCTCTGGCTTGTGGTGCTCCTCTGGCAATAGTCCGTGCAGGTGCAGGGGGTTTGGCTGCCTGAGCTTTGGCAACGCTGGGAGGTAAATGCCGAAATGGACAAGTCTCTCTGTGGTGTCCTCTTCTGCCACAATGGAAACATTCTGCATTCTTCAGTGTACAATCTCTATAGAGGTGACTCCCTTTGCATCCGGGACATGTTGGAGTTGTTGGTGATGAAGTCCTCTGGGGTCTTGGTGGTGCGGGTGGTCTGAAAGCGGCTCTGGCATATGGCGCTGGTCTTCCTCGGCTAGAATTTCCTTGAAAAGGGTATGCTATACTTTTCCTCTTGCGGTCTTCTTCTACCATGCCTCTTTTCTCCTCCATTTTAAGCACTCGATTCACAAGGACTTGGAAGTCCGTGAACTCGTGCGTTGATAGGTGATACTGATATGAGTTTTGTAGGCCTTCGCAAAATCTGTCGATCTTCCGCTCTTCTGTCATGATATCTTCAGGTGCATACCTGGCCAATTTGACGAATTCATGCAAATACTGCTTCACCGTCCTTCCTCCTTGCCTTAGATTCAAGAATTCTCTGCGTTTGGCTTGAATAGCTCCTTTGGGGACATGATATTTACGGAACTGTTCCTTGAATTCATTCCAGGTAATTGAATTCTGATTGGGGTGTACCGTCTTGTAATTCTCCCACCATGCTGCTGCCGATCCTGTGAGCTGATGGGGTCCATACAACAGCTTCTCTTCATCATTACACCTGACAGTATCCAATTTCCTTTCAATTTCTCTTAACCAATCATCTGCCACAATCGGGTCTTCAGTGCAGGAGAAAGTTGGAGGACGCGTCTTTTGAAAGTCTGTCAGCCTTGCTCCAATGTTCGAGCCTTCCTCGCGGCGTGTTGCGGAGTTTTGCATCAACTGCTCCAGAATTTGACTCTGTACCTCTGCAGATCTCTGTCTGTTTTGCTCCATCCATATTAATATTTCCGTCAGATTTCCTCCTTGCGGTACTGAGGCCGATGAATTTGGCTGATCTGAGTCATCTCTAGTTCTTCTTGTTGATGTGTTCCTTGGGGCTTCTGCCGAGCCTTGGATTCTTCCTCTGGTGTTCACCATTCTGTTCTGACAGGATAATTGAGAAAAGACTACTAATTCAAGAGAGCACAGATTGAACATAAGCTGAAAGAAAAGATCAATCCAAGAGATTGGATTGGAACATGCAATTGCCATTTTCAAAGGTTTTCCAAAGATACAAGGTTTTCACCTTTACAGCTTTAGAGTTACCAACAAACAATACAAACAAAGCAACTACCACAACAAGAGCTAAAGGCTAACGATTACAAGGGTTAAAGCAGAAGGGTCAGGCTGAAGAGAAAACTAGGATCTCCTGTCGGTCTTGGAAGAACTGCAAGGTTCCACTTCCTCAGGGTCTTCCTCTTCTTGATCTTCGTCAGCATCCATCGGGTCCCATTGCATATCATTGTCCTCTTCTTCCTCAGATGAATCGTTGGTGTTGCATGTAGCGATCTCTTTCCCTTTGCCTTCAGGAACTTCCTTCCCTTTCGCGAGAGTAGGATATTCTGGTGCAGGGGTGTTGATCACAATGCCACGCGAAGCAGGCATGAAATAACCCAGGTAATCCCTAGGTCTTCCCACACTCTTGCGGGCTGTGAGTCTTATCTTCAAGCGGTTCCTCTTGTTTACCGATCCTTCGTCTTCGACTTCTCGAGCTCTGCTAGGTTCAGCCAACTCCTGAATCTGTTTCTCTTTCTCTTGGAGTTCTGAGCGAACCTTCGCAAGCGCTCCTTCGAGATAGTGACGGTCATCCCGAGCATTCTCGTGCTCACGCAACAACCGAGTGTAGCTTGACTCCAAGACTTGGACTACATCTCTGGTTTTGGTCAGGATGGCGTCTCTCTGGTTGGTGGAGGGATGAACAGTTCGACGATCCGATCCGGGAACTTGGTAGGGTACAAAGCAGAAAGGAGAACCTTTAAGAAAGTCATCGTACAGCTGGCGGATGGTACCTATAGCACGACGAGCAGCGTCTTGGATAGCATCTTCTTCTTCTTCTCTACGAGCTTTCTTTCTTGTTGATCCTCTCCCGATCTCTGGAATCTCGTACACAATCACCGAGGCACGGAAACCAAAA
The DNA here is from genome assembly GCA_019359835.1 of Pharus latifolius. NCBI lineage: Eukaryota > Viridiplantae > Streptophyta > Magnoliopsida > Poales > Poaceae > Pharus > Pharus latifolius. The sequence goes on from CM033330.1 coordinate 61,594,820, forward strand.
GGTCTACCATCGACTTCTTCTCGACGGACGTAGTATACGGGTCGCTGATTGTCTCTTGCTCCCAGAAATTGTAACATCATCCAAAGCATCAATGCCCATGATCCCAACTCGTCTCCGTGAATCAGCTTCTTACCAGGGGCCATCTGCGATGATGAGACACGGAACACTTAAAAGTAGGAAAACGGTTTTAAAAATTTTCAAATAATACTCATTATGCTTTTCTTAAACAAATTAGGTTTTTCACAATTAGATTTTTACCAAATAATCTAGCGATTCTCTACTTCAGGGACGCCCATTCTAGTAAGGGTCACGACCTACAGTCAAGCTTCATGCTCTGATACCATTCGCTGTGAGACCCCCATTTGAGGATCACCTTGGTAACCGCCCAGGTAGGTTACACACAGCAGGATGACACATGAGCTCCAAACCACACAAGCATAATAATAACATTAAACAAGTAGCAGGCCAGCATGGCCAATATTGCATAGCCAAAGCACCAAAAATGGCGCTGAGTAGAGTTGCTAAGAAAATAACAAGCTTGTCAGAACCAGAATCGGTATCCAAGTACCGAACACACAGCATAAAGCACAAGGCAACGACGAAAAGCTTGACTTCCATCCGCAGCGAGGTTGGAGTGGCTCCTCCCACATCTGACTTGACTTGGTGCGCAATCCTTCTAGAACGTGGGCTCGTCCGGGGCACTTCCATCTTCTGCCGGGAACTCATAACTGAAGGAATCGGGATCCTCGAATCCCTCTTCTACAGTTGGAAGTAAATGCAAGGGTGAGCACTTGGTGCTCAGCAACACTCATTCCGGGGATTAACGCAATTGTACTTACATGAGGGTGAAATATATGATTCCGGGGTTTATTGTTTCACATCGATATATATATAGATTTCCAAGTCATTTGCTTAGCAAAACAGTACTTTTGTCATGAAAATGATACTTTAACTATTAAACAGGTTTTCAATAAAACATTAGATGTAGCGGTCTCCCATGAGTCACTACTTTGTTAACCGCATTATGAAGACATTCCAAAACATTACTTGTGCTATAACCCATGGATAACATCCACTACGAAAAGACTCCTGAACCTGGGAGTACAGAGTATCTGATACTTCTTTTACACTTTGCAAAGGTGTACCTCTTTTTAAATCCACTGGTTCACTCGGCTTTCAAGTCGGATCAGCTCCATGTGACTTATACACATGTGACAAGGCCGAGATCACACAACACTTTTACAGTTCAGTATTAACAGTATCCCTGCCCGGTAAATAGACAGTTAAGTCTCAAGTACCGTTGTGGGTCTTCCCCACTGCCTTACTTCCTAGCCTCTCTGGTCTATGTTCCCTCAGGACACATAGCCTTGGTCTATGTCCACGTGAGACATATGACCATTCAAGATTACAACCGTTCACGGCTTAATCAGGTCTAGGGCGCCTTCCTTCATTTACGCCTTTTTCCTCTCATTATTTTTCTGAACTCACATCACTCATGGCCGAACCTTGGCCTTCCAGTTTCCACGCGAGAAACCAGATCGTCAAACCATGTAGGGAACTGCTAATACCAAAAAGTTACTAAGTTGTGCCTGTCCCATACCAGGCAAGTGGTTGGTACGTTCACAATTCGTATAGAGACACAGCACAAGGTTCTTGTCCTTATGAACCAATAGTGAGGAACATTCACATTCCCTGGTGCGCACCGCACCCTCTCCATACAAACCAATCCTCACTACTGATCCCTTTTATCAGTTTTCTTGACAAAACGGTTTTGATCATAACTTCTCATGTATTTGTCCATTTCAAGTTTAATGTGGATATTCAGTATAAGAATCCTAGGGTAACAAAAGCATATATATGAAGGTTCAATAACAAAAGGGGTTTCATGATTCTTTAGGTAATATCTACTCATGTCATTCAAACATAACTTGTATCTCAAATAAGCATGCATAGTAAGAAATAGTGAATATACTTCATATGAAAATATTGGGCGAGACATGATCAAAGGAATGAGGCTTGCCTTGCAATGTTGGGTCTAAGAACTCAGACGGCTCTTCAAATACTTCTTCCACTCCTTCCGCTTCTGACTCTGCGGCAAACAATTAACACACAAACACATACCACATAAGCATACTGAAAATAGTTTCTATAGAAAGTATTAAGTAAATAAGTCACGCATGCAGGGGAAAAGGTTAGGGCAAGGTCACAAGGGCTCTGGTCGAAGAAACGGCTAAAAAGGATTGAACGTCGAGGGGTCGACATTCAGTTCATGACTTTGGCATAACTGGAAACTAGTCTTAGGATGGTTTTCTGGAGAAGTGATAGTAGAGAAAGTTGTAGATCTCAACTCCAGGAATCTAAGGGACAAGGTGGCATTTAAATTGCTCAACCAGAAGGGGTCAAACAAGGCTAATGCCAGTGGCTGACATGCACTGACATAGTGCTGGACATGGCCAGAAACTAGGGCATGGCTTAACTTTTGATCCAGGGCTCCAATTGATGCACCACTTTGTCTGGGAGGTAGGCATTACTAACAGGAACAATATACTCAACAGGCACAAGGGCTGAAAGTGGCCGGAGGGTGGCCAAATCCGGCGATGAACTACGGTGGCCTGGACATGTACTGAGTTACTGGACAGTGATCTTGGCATAGGCATAACTCACAATCTAGGCAGATCCAGGTGTCGAGCTAGTGGAAGAAATTGCTCAGGGAGGTGAGGCGAAGCTAAGGGACAAAGTTTCAGACGCTAGATCGGCCGGGAAAGAATTCCGGCGACCGGCGCTGGAGAAGACGACGCTGGAGCTTGGGTATTTTTGATACAGGGCGAAAGAGCTCAATTCCAAGCTTGGGGATGGTCTCTAGGGCACAACAAAGCTACTGGAGAGGTTAATTTCATTGGATATCGGCCGGAGAAGCTTGGCGTCGAAGTCCGGCGAACGGCCGAGGTTCCAATTTGGGATTTCTTCGATTTGAGCTCAATTGGGGGTTCTGATTCTACAGGCTTGCTCTACTAAGCTTACTGATCAACTTCTTCTACAGGATTGAGGGTTAATTTGGGCTGAATCGAACGGCATTGGGGAAACAGGGCAAATCGGGAATCCGGCGATCACCGGCGATGGGGATCGATCTGGTGCAATTGGTTGCTATGACACAGAGAGGGGAACGAGGGGAACTCACTGGTGAACCTGGATTGAAGAAAGGGGCTGTGGAAAGGGCTAGCACCGTGAGCTCACTCACTGGCTCGCCGGAGAAGAAAGTGAAAACGGCGAGAAACTGGAAATTTGGCTAAGTCCTGAGGTTGTGCTTCTTCACAGCGTTGAGGGGGTTTAAATAGGCACGGGGACGGAGCTTGCAAGGGAGAACGCGACAGCGGTTGCTTGCGCCGGGGAGAAACTTGTCGGGCGCAGGCGCAACGACGGCGACGGCGACGTGATCGCGCTTCAGGCGGTGCTGCAGCTTTGCCAGTTGCCTTGGGACTTCGCCTGGAACGGCGCAGATGCGGAGGCAACAGCAAGGCTCCGGCAATGACACGTACACGCATGCAACTGCCACGGCAACGGGAGCGCGCCCGAAAACAAAGCTCGGGAGCGCGGCCGTTTATCCGCTGGGCAAGGCGACGCGCTGCTGGCATGTGCGCACGGGGTGGCACAGCAACTCGCGGGCACAGGCGACAGAAACGGTGGCCGGCGGCGAGCAAACGCGGTGAGGACGCGGCGCGGCAACGGTGGCTCGAGCACTGGTCGTGGCAACGACCAGGCGCTGGTCGAAAGGGCCTAAAAAGAAGTTTGGGCCGATTTGCAATTTCTGAAACTCGTTCCAGGTGCTGTTCTGTGAGGAAGGTTTGAATAGAACTTGGGCCTGTTTGCAAATTTGGAGATCTGAGGGTCCGATCTGAAATCTGATTTCGCAGCTAAGTTGCAAAAGATTAATAGAACTTATCTGGCCAAAGCTTGGTAAGATCAGGCAAGATCTGAAGGGTTTCGACAAAATTGGGGAAAACAGTTTAGGGTAAAATAGGGTAATTAGAGTTTTAAAATGGCAAGGCTTGAAACTCAGCTTTAGGGTAAGATTTTGGAGATGGTCCCGAAGGGAAAAATGTTCTGAACAGCATTTAGAAGGGAATGGCTAAAGCAGATTAGGGTTTGGGGTCCAGATGTGGATTTTGGCTATTTTAGGGTTTAGCAAAAACAGGGGTGTTACAAACGACCACCCGCATCGGCTCGGATCCCGGGGCTATGCAGGGAAGGAGGAGCAGTGGAAGAAGGAAGACGAGCAAAATCCTGTCATCGACACCCCTGAGTTGCCGCTCTCTGAGATCCGGGATGAGAGGTGCAAGCGATGGTGGAGGGGGAGGGGGTCCGTGTCATCCACGGGGTCTGTGCAGTTCACAACCCCTGGGGACGTCGACGTTGTGAGGCGAATGGTAAGTTGGCTAACCTCGTAAACTATGTGTGCACAAGTGTATATAAGGCAATTTGTCTCACAAGGTACCTTTAAATGTAACAGATCTGTTGGGGGAAATCTCCACGCGTTCAAGTCCAGGTGAGCTCATGATTGCCCGGGGACAGTGGCCTCCGGTGCCTGCCCCGGGCGCCGCCTTTTAGGCTCCCGGGACCGTGCCTCCGGTTCATGTCCCGGGCGCCGCCATTTGGCCCACGGGACCGTGCCGCCGGGGCATGTCCCGGGCGCCGCCATTTGGCCCCCGGGACCGTGCCCCCCGGGCATGTCCCGGGCGCCGCCATCTGCCCGGGGACAGTGGCCCCCGGTGCCTGCCCCGGGCGCCGCCATTTGGCCCCCGGGACCGTGCCCCCCCGGGCATGTCCCGGGCGCCGCCATCTGCCCGGGGACAGTGGCCCCCGGTGCCTGCCCCGGGCGCCGCCATTTGGCCCCCGGGACCGTGCCCCCCCGGGCATGTCCCGGGCGCCGCCATCTGCCCGGGGACAGTGGCCGCCGGTGCCTGCCCCGGGCGCCGCCATGTGCCCGGGGACAGTGGCCTCCGGTGCCTGCCCCGGGCGCCGCCTTTTGGGCTCCCGGGACCCTGCTCTCCGGAAGGGGTCCCGGACGTCACCGCCCTCCTAAAAGGTAAAATCCCTGTTTGTTTATCACGTGCAGGTCACGCGAGGGACGCCTCGGGAATCAGCGACCACCTGTCAAGCATCCAAGACGTTTGACCGGAAGAAGGACGGTCCTACCCCTCGATCCGACGGTGGCTTCCGGGGTAGTTTAGGCTTTTCGCTTCTTTTTGGGGGCTATAAATAGCCCTTGTACCCCTCTGTTGTAAAGATTAGTTCATTATTATTTGGAATAGCTAATCTCACAGACGTGCTCCGGAAGCCTCTCCCCCGGAGAGAGCCTCCCCAGCCGACTCCGGTCGGGAGCGCGTCGACAGGACTAGGGCCCCCACCGGGACCCGAACCTGTATAAATCCACGTGTCAATTCTTGTGTTTGTCCGGCGGGGGAGGACCGGTCACCCGGTCAACCCGCGCTGCGTGATCTCCGCTAGGATCGTCTTCAAAACCTGCCGGGGTATTCTTAATACCACGACGGTTGGCGCCGTCCGTGGGGACCCGTGACGAATCGCCATGGCTCCTCCGAGAACAAGGGCCCGCGCCCTTCCCGGTGACGCCGGTCCCCGTGACCTGGCGGCACCCGTCCGGGACGCTGCTGTTCCGGCGCTTCCGTCCGGAGGCGACCATTCCCAGGTACCGCTTCCCACCTTTCCTCTCAATCTAGGTGCCTCCACCTCCGGGTCGTTCCCGGCGGCCGCGGGGACCTCGGCCGGGACGAGTTTCCCCCCGACGGCTCCCCCGGCCCCTCGGGATGCCCTGCTGGAGGCTCTCGTAGAGGGCCAGCTCCGCGCCCAGCGCTCTATGGACGAGCTCCTTAGTGTGTTGGCGCGGCCTTCGGCCCCCACATTTTCGCCGCACCCGTATCCGGGGATCATGCCCCCGTTCATGGGATACCCAGCGGCCCCTCCGGCGTCGGGGGGGCTGTCTACCCCGTATGATCCCGCTGGGGGGTTCCCTCCCCCCGCGGGATATACTTCCGGACACTTCTCGGCACCCGGGCCTGTCCCGGTGCCGGGAGGCTTTTTCATGCCCGGGCCCTTCGTGGCACCATGGGGGTACCCCGTCCCCGGCCCGCTTCCGGGGCTGGGGGGTCATTTCATGCCGGGGGTTATTCCTACGCCGGGAGCCAATCCCGCCCCTCGCGTTGCGTTTACCGCACCGGGGCCGGTCGACAGAGCAGCTCCCGTGCCTCAGCGAACTTCCCCCCGCATTGGCTCCCTAACCCCGGACGTCGCCGAGGGGGCTCACCCCCCACCGGTTCCGGATGTCGCAGGGGCTTCCCCCTTTCCGACCCCGGTCGTTGCCACAGGGGCCCCCTCTTCGGATCCTAACGCCGCCCCGGGCGCCCCCTCCCCGGTTCCGGATGGTGCAGGGGCTCCCCCCTTTCCGGTCCCGGGGGCCGTCGCAGGGGGCTCCCCTCAGCAGGCCCCGGTAGCTTCCGGGCCGGCTGCTACAGTGCAGGAGCTCCCTCCCCCGGCGAAGCAGTTCCGCTTCTCCCGGGGGGAGGTTGAGCGAATGCATTCTCCCAGCCGCGGGGAAGAGCTTCCCCCCGGTCGTTGTCGCAGGGAGCCTCGCTCTCGCACCGGTCGGGGGAAGAGACCCGCCGAAGAACCATCCTCCCCGGAGGGAAGCCCGGACGTCCGGGAAATCAGTCCCAGCCCGGAAGAGAAGCGTCGTCACCACCACTCTGGCGGCCCTCTTGGGCCGCTACCTGACTCGGATAACGGGGGGGCGTCCCCCGTTAAAGAAGACAGTGACTGGGGCTCCCCCCGGGAAGTGCAGGGGGCGAACCAGCCTCTATGTCGAAGACTCCACAGCATCCGATGGCCGCGGCCCTACCGTCCCCCGCACATCGAGCATTATAATGGCGAGGCGGACCCTTACGAGTTCGTGCAGATCTACTCCACAGCCATCTCCGCGGCGGGGGGGGACGAGAGCGTCCAATGCAACGTCTTCCCCCTCTACCTTACCGGCATTGCCCGCTCCTGGTTTTACAATCTGAAGACGGGCTCCATCAAGTCCTTCTCGCAGCTGAAGCGGGAGTTCTGCGCTAACTTTCAGGGAAATTACGTACGTCCCCTGGATTCTTCACAGCTATACACAGTGCGCCAGAGAACCGGGGAGACCATCAGAAGCTTCTTCAAGCGCTTTGCCCAAGTAAAAAGCAAAGTGGCCCACGTCCCGGACTCCACAGTGATCGAAGCCTGGAAAAGTGGGATCCTCCCGGGGGAACTCCACCGAAGACTCTCTCGAAGCTGCCCCTCCTCCGCCGACGAGCTCTTCAACGTACTCGAAAAGTACGCTCGCGCGGAGGAAGACGACATCTGGAAGAAGACCTAGGGGGCTCCTGCCCCCGCCGAGCGGGGGGCCCGGGATCCCCCCAGGCGCCCCAGGCAGGGGGGCCGTAGCGAACCACGGCCTCGGGACACTTTTGTCCTCGAGGGCGGAGGCGGCTCGCGCGACCCCCCGAAGGGCAACCGCCCCTTCCCCAAGCCGAGAGGCCATGGGGGAGGACAGTCTTCGCGCGGCCGCGAAGGCCCCGCGGGGAGAAGCCGGGAAGGACCGTGGTGCAGCTTCCACGGGTCCAGTACCCACGCCACCCGAGATTGCCACCAGCTGCTGCAGCACTTCGCGGCGTTCCTCGACCAGCGCGGGCAGGGGGGGGGGGGACTCCGGCCTCCTTGCCCCCTCGGCCAGCTGTTCCGGCCCTTCCCGCTCCCGCAGGGGGGGAGCAGGTGCAGGAGGGGGAGCCTTCAGACGCTCTCCCCTTTCAAACTTCTCAGCGTCGCATCAACGTCATCGTAGGGGGCTCCGCCTCCGGACGGGACTCCAAGCGCCAGCGCAAGGAGTACGCGCGAGAAGTTAAGGTAGTCGGGGTGCTACACGCGTCCGTGCCGCCCAAGTGGTCGGACGTCCCCCTAACCTTTACGGCGGAAGACGCGCGAGGGGTTCGCTTCCCCCACGACGACGCGCTCATTGTCTCCGCGACAATCTACAACTGCCACTTGGCCCGCATCCTCGTGGACGGCGGAAGCTCCGCCGACGTCCTGTTCCTCAAAACCTTCAAGGAAATGCAGGTGGATGAGAAGCTCCTGCAACCAGCGGCAGGGCCTCTGCAAGGGTTTGTCTCGGGGAAGGCGATCCACCCCGTGGGCAAGGTAGATCTCCCGATCACCTTCGGCACCCCGGAGAACTACCGGACCGAGCTAGTCCGCTTCGACGTAGTGGACCTCCCCTCCTCCTACAATGTGATTATGGGGAGGACTACGATCAATCGGCTGGGGGCTGCCACCCACCAAAACTACCTGTGCATGAAAATCCCTGGGCCGCATGGCGTGATCAGCGTCCGGGGGGATCAAGACATGGCCCGTGCTCTATACGAGTGAGCTGCTGCCACAATAGGAAGCGTCAACCTGATCAAGGCACCCGGGGGAGAGGCTCCCCCCCCGGACGTAGACGTCGCTGCGCCATCCCCTGGGAGGCCCCTCCTCAAGCCGCGTCCGGAAGGGGGCCTCCGGAAGGTCCCGCTGTCCCCGGGCAGCAGGGACAAAACTGTCCAAATCGGGGCAGAGCTCCCCCAAGACCATGCAGCGCAACTCGCAGCCTTTCTGCGCGAAAACTCTGATGTTTTTGCGTGGAAGCGTTCGGACATGCGGGGCGTCGCCCGGGAGGTTATTGAACACAAGCTCGCGGTAACCCCCGGTCACCCCCCTATCAAGCAGAAGTTGAGGAAGCTCTCCCTCGAACGTCAAGAAGCCATCAAGACGGAGATAGCCCGGCTCCGAGAGGCGGGGTTCATCTGGGAAGTGTTGCACCCCGAGTGGCTCGCAAACCCCGTCCTCGTCAAGAAATCAACTGGCAAGTGGCGCATGTGCGTGGACTTCACCGACCTTAACCGCGCTTGCCCCAAAGACAACTTTCCGCTCCCGCGGATCGACCAGCTCGTTGACTCCACCGCGGGGTGCGAGCTGATGAGCTTCCTAGACGCCTACTCGGGATACCATCAAGTCCGGATGGCAGAGGGGGACGAGGAAAAGACGAGTTTCATAACTCCCCTCGGAACCTTCTGCTACCGCCACATGCCCTTCGGGCTCAAGAATGCGGGAGCCACCTTCCAGCGCCTGATGACGCTGGTCTTCAAAGATCAAGTCGGCCGCAACGTCGAAGTCTACGTAGACGACGCGGTCGTCAAGAGCCCCCGTGCAGCCTCCCACATCGACGACCTCGCTGAGACCTTCCGCAACCTCCGCGCGTTCGGGCTCAAGCTCAACCCGGAGAAGTGCGCCTTCGGGGTGCGCGGGGGGAAGCTCCTGGGTTTCCTCGTGTCCCAGCGGGGCATTGAGGCAAACCCCGAAAAGATTCGGGCCTTCCTAGACATGCCCCCCCCCCGTGCTCCGTCAAAGATGTCCAGCGGCTCTCCGGCCGCCTGGCCGCGCTCAGTCGCTTCGTCTCCCGTTCGGGAGAGCGGGGCCTCCAGTTCTTCAAGATCCTCCGAGGGCTCGAGGGGTTCCGCTGGACCCCCGAGGCCCAGGAAGCCTTCAACGACCTCAAGAAGTACCTCTCGAGCCCTCCAATGCTCGTGAGTCCGTCTCCGGAAGAGCCTTTGCTCCTCTACCTCGCTGCGACCCCCGTCGCCGTCAGCGCGGTTTTGGTGAAGGAGCAGGAGGGGCAGCAACGTCCCGTGTACTACGTCAGTGAAGCCCTCCAAGGGGCCAAGACTCGGTACACGGAGATGGAGAAGATTTGCTACGCTCTCCTCATGGCGTCCCGGAAGCTCCGGCATTACTTCCTGGGGCACCCCATCACCGTTCCGTCGTCCCTCCCCCTGGGGGAGGTACTGCGGAATAAAGAAGCCACCGGCCGGATTGGGAAGTGGGGGGCCGAGCTTGCCCCCTTCTCCCTGTCCCTTACCGGCCGCTCCGCAATCAAGTCGCAGGTCCTCGCCGACTTCATCGCCGAATGGACTCCCGCCTCTGGGTCCGGGGACGAAGATCTCCCTGTGCCGCCCCGACGCAGTGACCATTGGACCCTGCTGTTTGATGGGTCGCTGTGTCTCGCTGGGGCTGGCGCGGGGGTAGTCCTCCGGAGCCCCGAGGGGAAGGAGCTCGAGTACGCCGCGCGGCTCGAGTTCCCCGCAACCAACAACGTCGCCGAATACGAGGCTCTGCTCCTCGGGATGCGCCTTGCGCGCTCCCTGGGGATCCGGCGCCTACTAGTGAAGGGAGACTCTCAGCTCGTTGTCTGCCAAATGGACAAATCTTACCTGTGCCATGACGCAAATTTAAGTCTTTACTTGCAGGAAGTACGAAAAATGGAGAAACACTTCGACGGCCTTGAGGCCCGGCATATCCCGCGAAGGGAGAATGACCGGGCTGATGCTTTGGCCCGGGCGGCAAGCGCCCGGGAAACGCTCCCCAAGGGGGCCTTCCTGGAAATCATCATGGAGCCCTCGGTGGCCTCCCCGGATGCAGGCCCCGAGCCTCCGATCCCGGAGGTCGCCGAGATCGTCCGGCCTTCATCTTGGATGGACCCCCTCATCTCCTTCATCAAGGGAGAGGGGGACCCTCCCCATGAGACCGAGGCTAAGCGCCTCCGGGCCAAAGCCCGAGTGTATCTCCTGCTGGAGGGAAGGCTCTACAAGCGGGGGGCTTCAGCCCTCCTGTGTTGCCTCCCCCGGTCAGAGGGACTCCAGCTCCTGGAAGACGTTCACGCGGGGAGCTGTGGTTCTCACTTAGCCCCGCGTGCCATCGCCGCCAAGGCCCTTCGGCAGGGCTTCTACTGGCCTACAGTCATGCGCGACGCGCGAGACCTTGTCTCCGCGTGCGAAGCATGCCAGAAGATGGCCAAGGGCTCGAATCTCCCCCCTGTAGCGCTGCGGACTATCCCCATCACTTGGCCCTTCGTGCGCTGGGGGATGGACCTCTTAGGGCCCTTCCCCCCAGCGCCCGGGGGATACAAGTATGCGGTAGTCGCGGTCGACTACTTTACAAAGTGGGTCGAGGCGGAGCCCTTGGCTAGCATCACCTCCCGGGCCGTTCAGCGGTTTTTCTGGAAAAACGTCGTTTGTCGTTTTGGTGTCCCCCGGGAAATCACCGTGGACAACGGGACCCAATTCGACTCGGCTTATTTCCGGGAATTCTGCGAAGGCCTGGGGGTCGTCATCCACTTCGCCTCAGTGGCCCATCCTCAAAGCAACGGGGCCGTCGAGAGAGTCAACGGCGTAATCCTACAGGGGTTACGCCGGAGACTCGAGCAAACCACTTCCAAGCGGGGCGCGTGGGCAGAGGAGCTCCCTAGCATCCTCTGCTCGATGCGCACGACCCCGTCCCGGGCCACAGGGCGTGCTCCCTTCTCCCTAGTCTACGGGGCGGAGGCAGTCCTCCCCCCGGAGATCGGCTTCCGGTCGCTGCGGGTCGAGCTCCTGAACGAAGCCACGACCGCAGCCTACTGGGCCAACGAAGACAACCGGCGGCTGGAAATCGACCTCGTGGAGGAGGAACGCGACCGAGCGCTCCTCCGCCACGCCATCTACGAGCGCGAGATGTCGCGCGCATACAACCAGCGCGTGCGCGAGAGAGCTTTCCGCCTTGGGGACCTTGTCCTCAAGCGCGTCACAGACCCCCAAGCCCAGGGTAAGCTCTCCCCCAAGTAGGAGGGCCCCTACAGGATCTCCGCTGTCCTAGGCTCGGGGGCCTACAATCTCTCCAACCTTGAAGAGCAGGAGCTGAAGCACACCTGGAACTTGCATTTACTTCGCAAGTTCTACGTCTAGCCCTACGGGCCCGTCCCCTCCCCCAGAGCGATCACGCCGGAGGGGGAGGAGGGACACTGTAGCTCCCCTTTCCCCCCCCCTTCGCGGTTTCGCAGGGGGGGCTTTGTATATTTTGTCAATCAATGCATAGCCTTTGTTCTTCAACTGTCTCACTGCAGGTTGTTCTTGTTTACCGCCCCTAGTGGTGATGCCCTCCCCGCGAGGATGCCTTCCCCGTGAAGATGCCCTCCCCGTGAGGAAGCCCTCCCCGCGAGGATGCCCTCTCCGTGAGGAAGTGGGCCCTGCCCCAGCAAGTCCCTCCTGAAGGGCGGCTTACGAACAGCCCTCGTGGACTGAGGGTGTAAGCGGCAACCCGGTCCCCAGCGGCCGCGGTAACGAGTCACTTTGGGAGATTAGTCCCCTACCCAAACACTCAAGACCCGTCTTTGGGCACTTCCTCCTCCGGGAGTAGACGCTCTCCTCAGCGGGACGTCTAATGGCTTTCTGGATTTTCTTCCTCCTCCGGGAGTCGACGATATTCCCGGCTCCCCGTTCTCACGGCGACCGGAAGATCAGCCCCTTGCGGCTTGATTGGCTCTATCTTCCTCCTCCGGGAGTCGACGTTATTCCCGGCTCCCCGTTCTCACGGCGACCGGATGATTATCTCTCGAAGACGATATTCCCGGCTCCCCATTCTCACAGCGACCGGACAATTGCTTTACCAAGATATGGGTTTCTCAGATATATTTTCCCCCGGACACATCATTCCCGGTTCCCCGTTCTCACGGCGACCGGACGAAGTCTCCCGGGAAGCTCCCCTCTGGAGGTCTTATTGGCTTTTCATGAGCCCCTTCCGCGCCTTGTTCTCGGTTCCCCGCTCTCCCGGCGGCCGGATGAACCTCTCCCGGTGCCCCCGGGCACCTCGGAAGGTCCCTCCCTCGGAAATCCTGTTTTTACAATTTTCTAACTTAGAAAATATTTCTACAGGTTATGCTCCCCCCGGGGACCCTGTTACCCCCACAGCACGCGGAGGCCTCCTCCCGCCCGCTGTGGGCGGGGGGGGGGGGACAGGGGGCCCCCGGGTCACCCACGAAGAAACTTAGCTCATCCTTGTTAAGATGAGTCGTCCAGACCATCCAAGAAGAAAACAAAGAGGCAATAAAAAGAAACAATGCGCTTTATTGATCAATAAACCTGGAGGACATCTTCCCGCTCCGGTGGGTTTCGGAAATGATACTACCCGGGTCCTAACCCGGGGGATTTTCTACGAGCCTAAGGCCCCTACGCCTAAAGCTCCCGGAGGCGCTCCCTCAGCTCCCGGGCCAGGTCCCGGTACAGCGCCCGGACGCGACGCTGAGAATCCCGAAGCACGTCTTCGGGCCAAAACTCGTACCCAGCCGGCGGAAGTATCTGGAGAGGAGGTATCATATGGGCCTTCGGGCGCGGGGGAGTTAATTCAGCACGGCTGTTGTCAAAATTATCCAAGTGCCACTCCGGGCGCCACCTCAACCGGACAGGCTCCCGGGCAGTACCCCCGTCGCGCTCCCCGGAGACGAGGCTCAACAAAATCAAAGCCGCTTGGGCGTCCCCCGGAGAGCCCCTCCCGGACCGTTGCCCGGGAGTAACCCCCCGGGAACCCTGGTAACATTTCATTGCAAAGACTTAGAAAAATTTCAAATATATTTCATTGCAAAATGTTTTTGTACAAGTGCCCGGGGCTTCTCCTAAGAAGCTGCCGGAATCAAAATGTCTAACAAAATAAAAAGGGGTCCTAGCTAAAGACCCGGGGGAGGCTCATACTTTGGGATTTGGGTCCTCCCCCCGGGGAGCTTCCTCCGTGGCCGGGGCAGGGACATCCGCGGCCGGAGGCGCCGGTGTCGGGAACCACGTCCGGATGATCCGGTCGTAGAACCCCTCCGCCAGCAGCTCCACCTCGCGGCGCGTTGGCTCGAAGGCCTCCGGGAAGCCCCGCGGGATGCGCCCCCCGATCGCCCGGGCGCCGACCCCACGGTAGTCAACGAGCCCCGCGGCGGCCGCGATGACAGGGATCGCCCGGCCCCGTGCCCGGACGTCCGCAGCCTCCGGGATGGCGGAGACTTGTGCGTTAAGAAAATGCACAGCCTCCGCGAGGGTCGCCGGGGGCACCTCCGGGCCGCTCCCGGAGCCCAGGCTAACGCCAAGGCTTTCCAAGGCCGAGCGGACGGAGCGGCCCGCGTCTGACAGCGCCCGGACGCTGGAGCTCTCGAGCTCCCGGAGCGCCTTCTCCCGCACCTTGGCCTCCTCTCGGAGGCGGATGTAGGCGCCCTCCGAAAGGTGCACCTGCGCCCGGGCCCGGGACAGCTCATCCAGAGCTTCGTCTCGCTCCCGGAGGGCCGCCTCCCGCTGCTCGACGCAGGCCGCGGCCCGGCTCTCCGCCTCCTTGAGCAGCCGGGTGACCCGCTGCTCAAGGCCCCAGGTAACAGTCGCTACCTACAAAATGCATAAAGAGTTAGAAAAATCTTAAGTGCAGGAAAAAAGCCGATGTTGAGAGCTCGAGTTACCTGGGCTCCGAGGGACTCGAGCCCCTCAAAACGCTCATGGAGCGTTCCTCCTGCTACGAAGGCCTGCACCTTCCGGTTGTGCAGGCCCTCCGCGTAGCGGGCCACCTCACCCGCGGGAAGTAGGGAGGTGTCTTGCCCGGCCCTCCTGTCGTTGCCGGGAGAGGGCCCCCGGACCTCTGAATCCGGGAGCACGGCCGGCGTCGCCGGCGTCTTCGTCGACGAAGTTTCCTCCGAAGACGAAGACGAAGATTGGGCGGGGATCTCCGCCCGGGGGGGATCATCGGGCCTTTCCCCGCCCCGGGCCGGAGGGCCCTCGGAGCCTCCTGCTCCGGGGGGACCTCGAAGACTGAGGGGCTCCCCCCCTCTTCGTCAACCGGCCAGAGGCGCGGGGGCGCCGCCCCCGAAAACCTCACCTCTAGCCTCTCCGGTGCCAATGCCGCCGGGAGAGGCGAGAGGAGCGTCACGCGAACTGGCGATGGGGCGTAGTCCGCCGAATCGGACCCCGCCCCATCGACAACAATCTCCTTCCCCCGGGCCTCAACGGGGGCCTCCGGGGGCGGAGGCGTCGCCTCTGCCCGGGGCGCCGCCAGGGCATGTTCGGCTCCGGGAGCCGCGTCCCGGGCCCTCACCGGCGTCGTCACCGGCGCCGTCGCCGGAGTTGGGGTCTTTTGGACCCGGGGCACTTGGTCGCCGGAGCTGGGGTCTTCCCCCGTTTATGACACCCGGGGGTGGGAAGGGGCTTCCTCTCCGGAAGCCTGAGCCCGTAGGCCTCGGCCACCAAGTTCCGGGGAGGCCCCTCCCCCACGGGGCGCACGATGCGCTCGTGTTCGTCGGCGAAGTACCTCCCCAGGAGGTGCTCCGCCTTGTCCCTCGCCGCCGGGTACGGGCGCACTGTAAGAGGTAAAAAGTTAGTCAATTTCTCATAAAAAACTGCAAGTACAAAAATGCAGGGGACTTACGCCGCGTCACCGGCTTGACCGGAGGCCGCTGCTCCGGGCCCATGCCGATCCCCCTTCCCCCGCGTGAGAAGGGGGAAAGCCGCAGGAGCGCCAGCTCCTCCGCGGCGTCCCGCATCGAGCGGGCCTTCTTTGCCAACACCACCTTCCCGAGGAGCTCGAACTCCTCGTCCGTCCACACCGGCGGCTTCGGTGCGGATGATCGGCTGTAGGTGGGAGGCTCCGGGGCGTAGACCACCGCCTCGTCCCGGACCCGGAGGTAGAACCACCTCCGGAGCCAGTCCCCCCAGTGGTCTCGGGAGGCCGCCGCCGGGTAGTCCGCCACCCGGGAGGGCAGCATTTGGACCATCACCGAGCCGAAGGGGGACTTCGGTCCTCCCTTCACCAGGTGGGAGCTCCGCGCCGCCGGTTCATAGAAGTACCAGAAGGCGCGGAGGGTGGGCTCCCGCCCGGTCGCTGTCTCGTAGAGCCATATAAAAAGGCCCATACGGACGAGCGCGTTCGGGGTGAGGTGGTTGAGAGCCACCCCGTACTCTTTGAGAAACTCCCGGAGCATCGGATGCACCGGGAGCCGGAGCCCCGCCTCGAGGAAAGCCTCGAAGGCCACGACCTCCCCGGGCCTGGGGCGGGGGGCTCCGTCCTTCTTTAGGGGGACCCGGATGTCCCCCTCTTCGACGACGCCCTTCTTGACCAGGGACTCCGCGTCCGAGGCCGAGAACTCGGAGGCCCAAAGGAAATCCACGGGGATTTCCTCCGGGGGCACCTCCGTGGTCTTCGCTCGACCTTCGGGCGCCATTAGGTGAGTTCTTTGTTTTTCGGTGGCTAAGTTTTCAGGTGGCTGTCAACAACTCCCGGACGCTCGCTACCGGAAAAGGCTACCGGAGAAACTACCGGAAGAGCGCTACCGGGAGAGCTGAAGCTGGAGTTGAAGATTTGGAATGAGCTTCCGGGGCCCCCTAGGGCCCTATTTATAGAGGCTGGCCGTGATCTAGATGCGCGCCACGTGGCCCCCTCGGGGCAATCTGGACCACTGAAATTCAAACCGTGCGCGGGAAACGAATAGATAGGCGCGTAAATCGAGACGCCAGTTCGAACCGCGCGTGCATTTATTGCGAAAACGGCGCGGCCATAAAGCGCCCGGCACAGAAACCGAAGCGTCACCGGGGCTCCGGCGATTTTCGTCCGGAGTTTTCGTCCGGAGATTTTCCCGGTACCTTAACCATTCCCTCCGGGGGCTCAAGCTTCGTCCCCGGAGGGCATGGGGGGCTGCTGTTGGGGGAAATCTCCACGCGTTCAAGTCCAGGTGAGCTCATGATTGCCCGGGGACAGTGGCCTCCGGTGCCTGCCCCGGGCGCCGCCTTTTAGGCTCCCGGGACAGTGGCTCCGGTTCATGTCCCGGGCGCCGCCATTTGGCCCCCGGGACCGTGCCGCCGGGGCATGTCCCGGGCGCCGCCATTTGGCCCCCGGGACCGTGCCCCCCGGGCATGTCCCGGGCGCCGCCATCTGCCCGGCGACAGTGGCCCCCGGTGCCTACCCCGAGCGCCGCCATTTGGCCCCCGGGACCGTGCCCCCCGGGCATGTCCCGGGCGCCGCCATCTGCCCGGGGACAGTGGCCCCCGGTGCCTGCCCCGGGCGCCGCCATTTGGCCCCCGGGACCGTGCCCCCCCGGGCATGTCCCGGGCGCCGCCATCTGCCCGGGGACAGTGGCCGCCGGTGCCTGCCCCGGG
Source organism: Pharus latifolius (assembly GCA_019359835.1). NCBI lineage: Eukaryota > Viridiplantae > Streptophyta > Magnoliopsida > Poales > Poaceae > Pharus > Pharus latifolius. Next base: position 61,611,865 of record CM033330.1, read on the forward strand.
CGCCGCCATTTGGCCCCCGGGACCGTGCCCCACGGGCATGTCCCGGGCGCCGCCATGTGCCCGGGGACAGTGGCCTCCGGTGCCTGCCCCGGGCGCCGCCTTTTGGGCTCCCGGGACCCTGCTCTCCGGAAGGGGTCCCGGACGTCACCGCCCTCCTAAAAGGTAAAATCCCTGTTTGTTTATCACGTGCAGGTCACGCGAGGGATGCCTCGGGAATCAGCGACCACCTGTCAAGCATCCAAGACGTTTGACCGGAAGAAGGACGGTCCTACCCCTCGATCCGACGGTGGCTTCCGGGGTAGTTTAGGCTTTTCGCTTCTTTTTGGGGGCTATAAATAGCCCTTGTGCCCCTCTGTTGTAAAGATCAGTTCATTATTATTTGGAATAGCTAATCTCACAGACGTGCTCCGGAAGCCTCTCCCCCGGAGAGAGCCTCCCCAGCCGACTCCGGTCGGGAGCGCGTCGACCGGACTAGGGCCCCCACCGGGACCCGAACCTGTATAAATCCACGTGTCAATTCTTGTGTTTGTCCGGCGGGGGAGGACCGGTCACCCGGTCAACCCGCGCTGCGTGATCTCCGCTAGGATCGTCTTCAAAACCTGCCGGGGTATTCTTAATACCACGACAAGATCTCTTTTGAGAAGGAGGCAGTGGAGGGATTGTTTACCCCACAGAGGGAGAACGACATCCTCACCCGGGCTCTAGGAAATAAGGAGCATCCCGGGCGGACACGGGCCGTGGGAGCCATTGTGTCGTGGAAGGCCGGTTTCGTAGATCTGGCTCCACCGAGGAAGAAGGCCCACTCTTGGAAGGAAAAGGAAGCGGAGCTCTCCCATAAGATACGGGCTGAGGTACGGGCGGAGATACAGGATGAGGTGTAGTCTGAGGTGCAGTTTGAGATCGCACAAATGAGGGAAGAGTTTGCACGGTTGAGAGATGCATTGCTGGCCAAGAGTGTAGATGCGGATCCCCATGGCGACGGTACCCCGCGGGGTCGGATAAGCAGTTGCGCTTCGAAGGTCCTCGCGGATCCAGTGGATCTACTTGAGGTACTGCAAGCCTTCATTTGTGCACTTAAGTTGATGCCACTCCCAGTCTGTTAGAGTTGTTTCGCTAACCTGTTTTAATATTTACAAATTTGCAGAAGCCGGAGGGTTGCATCCTACTGAATCACCTTGGCGACAGGCAGGAAGTGGTTGGACACGGCTTCGTATATCTGTCTGGGCCGGATGTCCGGGTCCACTGCGTACCTCTGCGGTTGGGGTTTGCAAAGGTACAGGTGGACATGGCCATGCCGGGCTACAACGATTCTCCGTTGGCAGTCCCAACAGAGGAACTGCAGACACTTGCTGAGGCAGTGGGCTCCTACGTACAGTGGCCCAAGAAGTGTCTTCTAATACAACCAGTAAATCCTACACATTTTAGATTACATCCTACTCAGTACACTCAACTTGCAAAATCTAACATACGTGCTCATTAATTGAAGTGGCCTGCCGCCGGGCTACCAGGGGACTGCGCCCCCAGCTCGGGGCATGAGGCCCGATCTCGTGCGACCCTGGACACATCAAAGACGGCCTCGACCCCACCCAGTGCATCCACGCCTTCACCTCAGAAGAAAGCCACCATCACCTCGCCCTTGCCTTTGAAGGTACGCGCTCAGTCCCCGGCAAAAGGCAAGGGCAAAGGCAAGGGAAAAGGGCGACAGGGACAGCCAGACAGGTTCAGTAATGGGTTCCCACTCATGTCGGAGGCAGCTTTGCCCAAATTGGATCGATCAACCAGAGACCTCCATGAGTGGTACCTACACCGAGCTCGGCGCAATCTGAACTTCTTAGTTCCCTACAGGCCTGGGCAGTTCCACCGTGAGCCCGGGAGTATATCCGTGGCACACGAGGATCTGTTCGACCTCTACAACTGGCGGGAGCTCGATATGTCCATCATACGGAATGGAGTCCTATGAGTTTGCTGATGCCATGTATTGCTGTTTTCTAACTCTATTTGCTAACTCTGCATTGTTGTAGTTCATTTGAAATGTAGTAACTTTCTGTGCAATACTAATGTCGTCCTTTGCATGCAGGTGCATGTATAGGTTAGCATCGGAGGCTGCGTGTGACAAGGTGGGTTTCCTTGACCCAGAGAAAATAAGCCTCACGATGCTAGAGCATGACGCCGCGCACGCTGAGCAGTACATATCCAAGGCGCTGATGGCGCAGCAGGACATGGAGTTCATTCTGATGCCGCACCACCAATGGTTAGTGCATTTCGTACTAATTTAACTCAATCTTGTATGTTACACCTGAGATATACTTTGAGCTAGCGGTCCTCTTTTACGTACAATGCAGGGGCCACTGGATCCTCATCGTGATCTGTCCGCCGAGGAACGAGGTGTACTACCTTGATTCGATGTGTGACAAATTATCGATCGAATATGTGGTCAAGGGGAATATGGAGGCGTAAGTAACTTATATGTTTGATTTAAATTTTGACCTCACTAGCTAATGATAATACATTAACCGGCAATACTAACTGAAATGCAGGGCTTTTGATAAATATGTGTCCGCTGGAGGGAGGCATGCCGCACCACAGGGCTCCCTACTAGCTTGGAAAGAATATGAGGTACTCACGAGACTTTTTGTTTATGCTTAATTAGTTTATGGAAACAATAGCTAACATGTCTTCGCATATGCAATTATCTCAGTGCCATCAGCAGCCGCAATCGTGGGAATGCGGGTTTTATGTGCTGCGCTACATGTACGACCTAGTGCAGACAAACTTTGCCCAATTCCCCCAGGTAAGCATCGATAGCTAACTCAAATTTGAAAATTGGGTGTCACGTTCTAAATTAGGAAGTTAGTTACTCAGTATTCACACATGCTTGCAGATCGCCATGTCGAAAGACCAATACAAAAATGCAAAGATTAGAGATCTTCGACAAATCTGGGCTCAATATGTCATGGAGGAAGTTGCACCCAACCATCCGTCATGACAATTTTCTCTTTTTCGTGTACTCTGTGCATAGACTGTTTATATACATGTGAATAAATATATATGTCAATAAATGTCCACATTGGATTGCAATTTATATTTGTCGATATATATGTGAATAAATGTGAATAACTGTCTAATGTGTCAATCTGTTCTGTGAATTTACCCTTCTTTGCATCTGTACTGTATTGTGTATCTAATCTATAATGTATTGCATCTGTACTGTATATGTGAATGTACTGTATTGTGAATGTAAATAACGTACTGTATATGTGAATGTTCTATCGGTAAACTCATTCACAACCGACAGACTACTACCACTTTTCTATCGGTAAACTCATCCACAACCGAGAGACTACTGTCGTTTTTTCTGCCGGTGAACTCACACACAACCGAGAGACTACTACCACTTTTTCTATCGGTAAACTAGAAATTAACCATCAGAATAGTGCGACTTTTCCTACCGGTGAACTCATCCACAACCGAGAGACTACTGTAGTTTTTTCTATCGGTAAACTTGAAATTAACCATTAGAAGAGTGTGATTTTTCCTGCCGGTGAACTCATACACAACCGAGAGAGTACTAAGCTTTTTTCTATCGGTAATCTCATTTCCAACCGTGAGAGTACTAAGCTTTTTTCTGTCGGTAAACTTGTAATTAACCGTTAGAATTGTGGTACTTCCCCTGCCGCTGAACGTCAGACTACGACGGGTTTTCTATCGGTACACTCATAATATGCCGATAGAATAGTTAAGTTCTTCTATCGGTTATTTACCGATAGAAAATGTTCTGGCTTGTTCTATCGTGTCTATCTCTATCGGTACAAAAACCGATAGTAAAAGGTTATTTTTTACCGATAGAAGAAAACTTTTCTGTACTAGTGAAAGAATGGCAAGAAATTAGCCACCTAACAATGGTGCTAGACGGGGGGAAGAGCATGATGCAGCACAAGATAATGAGGAGTTCATCGCGGGAGATGATGATGATGTTCAGCGAGACCACGATGCCGATGCTGAACTCACCGCTGCCCAACATGCACGTCAACTACGCCGCTTGAATTACAATTGTCAAGTTATGGGAGGTAATAATTTTAATCGCCGCAATGGTCGTGTTAATGATGATCCTTTTGCTAAAGTTAAATTTACCATACCATCTTTCTCTGGTGTATATGATGCTGAAGTTTATATAGATTGGGAAATGATAGTTCAACAAAAATTTAACTCCCATTTAGTCCCTGAGGTACATAGAGTTAGACAAGCTACTAGTGAGTTCAAAGATTTTGCTATCATTTGGTGGAACAAATTAGTCAATTCTGGCTTAGAACTCGATACGTGGGATAGGTTAAAGCAAGCTATGCGTGGTAGATTTATTCCTCCTTCCTATAAATGTGATTTATGTAAGCAATTGTAGCGTTTGAATCAAGGTAATAAGTCTATAGAGGAGTACAATCAAGAGTTACAAATAGGCATGTTGCGTTGTGGAGTAGTTGAGGATGATGAGGATAAGATGGCTCATTTTTATGGGGTTTTACGGCGTCAAATCTAGGACCTAATTGATTATAAAGAATATGATACTGTCAATAGATTGTTCCATCTTGTTTTGTTGGCAAAAAAGAATTGCAGGAAGGCTGCAAAGAACAAGGAGCAACATTGGTAGTACATCTACATCGAGCTCGATGCCGAGACAAGCCAAATTAGATCCGCCTCTTGTTGTTCGGTCTGCTGCCTCCTCCACGAGTAGGGAGCGTTCAGCAGCACCGCCACTGCCGTCACGTGCGCCCAAGGTGAGTAACTCTGCTAGTGTGCAGGTACCAGAGAAGAGTTCATCATCGGTCGCGTCCACGGGTTGAACGAAAGGGATCGTGTGCCACCGTTGCAAGGGACTGGGCCATGTCATGAAGTATTGCCCAAGTCAGCGAGCGTACATTGCAACGGAAGACGGTGGGTACATTAGTGCTAGTGATGTTGAGGATGAATATGTTCTTGCAGCTAACCTTGCAGGTAATGATGATGATCATGAGATGGACAACGATGGTGAGGAGATTTTAGGCATCGCTGCCACAGAGAGTTACAGGGCTCTCATTGTGCAGCGAGTATTGAGCACTCAAATGGAGCAAGTGGAGAAGCTACAATGTCATAATTTGCTTCAGATGTTACTCATTGTCAAAGATCGACGAGTTCGTGTCATAATTGATGGCGGAAGCTGCAACAACTTGGTGAGTTCAGATCAGGTCCAGAAGCTTGGCTTGACCACACGTGTGCATCCTCATCCATACCATATCCGATGGTTCAACAACAGTGGTAAGGAGAAGGTAACACAAACTGCGAGAGTGCATTTTTCCATTGGAACATACCATGATTTTGCTGATTTCGACGTAGTGCCTATGCAAGCATGTTCACTTTTATTAGGTCGTCCATGAGAATTTGATACTGATGCAACTTGTCGTGGTATTAAGAATACCCCGGCAGATTTTGAAGACGATCCTAGCGGAGATTACGCAGCGCGGGTTGACCGGGCGACCGGTCCTCCCCCGCCGGACAAACACAAGAAAAGACACGAGGATTTATACAGGTTCGGGTCCCAGTGGGGGCCCTAGTCCTGTCGACGCGCTCCCGACCGGGGTCGGCTGGGGAGGCTCTCTCCGGGGGAGAGGCTTCCGGAGCACGTCTGTGAGATTAGCTATTCCAAATAATCATGAGTTTATCTTTTACAACAGAGGGGCACAAGGGCTATTTATAGCCCCAAAAAGAAGCACAAAGTCTAAACTACCCCGGAAGCCACCGTCGGATTGAAGGGTAGGACCGTCCTTCTCCCAGTCGAACGTCTTGGATGCTTGACAGGTGGTCGCTGATTCCCGAGGCGTCCCTCGCGTGACCTGCACGTGATAAACAAACAGGGGTTTTACCTTTTAGGAGGGCGATGACGTCCGGGACCCCTTCCGGAGAGCAGGGTCCCGGGGACCCAAAAGGCGGCCCCTGGGGCAGGCACCGGAGGCCACTGTCCCCGGGCCAATGGCGGCGCCCGGGAGATGCCCGAGGGGCACGGTCCCGGGGGCCAAATGGCGGCGCCCGGGTCATGCCCGGGGGGCACGGTCCCGGGGGCCAAATGGCGGCGCCCGGGACATGCCTGGGGGGCACGGTCCCGGGGGCCAAATGGCGGCGCCCGGGACATGCCCGGGGGGCACGGTCCCGGGGGCCAAATGGTGGCGCCCGGGGTAGGCACCGGAGGCCACTGTCCCCGGGCAAATGGCGGCGCCCGGGACATGCCCGGGGGGCACGGTCCCGGGGGTCAAATGGCGGCGCCCGGGGCAGGCACCGGAGGCCACTGTCCCCGGGCAAATGGCGGCGCCCAGGATATGCCCGGGGGGCACGGTCCCGGGGGCCAAAATGGCGGCGCCCGGGGCAGGCACCGGAGGCCACTGTCCCCGGGCAAATGGCGGCGCCCGGCACATGCCCGAGGGGCACGGTCCCGGGGGCCAAATGGCGGCGCTCGGGTCATGCCCTGGGGGCACGGTCCCGGGGGCCAAATGGCGGCGCCCGGGGCAGGCACCGGAGGCCACTGTCCCCGGGCAAATGGCGGCGCCCGGGACATGCCCGGGGGGCACGGTCCCGGGGGCCAAATGGAGGCGCCCGGGGCAGGCACCGGAGGCCACTGTCCCCGGGCAAATGGCGGTGCCCGGGATATGCCCGGGGGGCACGGTCCCGGGGGCCAAAATGGCGGCGCCCGGGGCAGGCACCGGAGGCCACTGTCCCCGGGCAAATGGCGGCGCCCGGGATATGCCCGGGGGGCACGGTCCCGGGGGCCAAAATGGCGGCGCCCGGGGCAGGCACCGGAGGCCACTTTCCCCGGGCAAATGGCGGCGCCCGGGACATGCCCGGGGGGCACAGTCCCGGGGGCCAAAATGGCGGCGCCCGGCACATGCCCGGGGGGCATGGTCCCGGGGGCCAAATGGCGGCGCCCGGAACATGCCCCGGCGGCACGATCCCGGGGGCCAAATGGCGGCGTCCAGAACATGCCCGGGGGGCACGGTTCCGGGGGCCAAATGGCGGCGCCCGGAACATGCCCCGGAGGCACGGTCCCGGGCGCCTAAAAGGCGGCGCCCGGGGCAGGCACCGGAGGCCACTGTCCCCGGGCAATCATGAACTTACCTGGACTTGACCGCGTGGAGATTTCCCCCAACAGCAGCCCCCCATGCCCTCCGGGGTCGAAGCTTGAGCCCCCGGAGGGAATGGTTACGGTACCGGGAAAATCGCCGGACGGAAACTCCGGACGAAAATCACTAGAGCCCCGGCGACGCTTCGGTTTCTGTGCCGGGCGCTTTATGGCCGCGCCGTTCTCGCAATAAAAGCACGCGCGGTTCGAACCGGCGTCTCGATTTACACGCCTGTCCCTTCGTTTCCCGCGCACGGTTTGAATTTCAGTGGTCCAGATTGCCCCGAGGGGGCCACGTGGCGCGCATCTAGATCACGGCAGCCTCTATAAATAGGGCCTTAGGGGGCCCCGGAAGCTCATTCCAAATCTTCAACTCCAGCTTCAGCTCTCCCGGTAGCGCTCTTCCGGTAGCTTCTCCGGTACCCTTTTCCGGTAGCGAGCGTCCGGGAGTTGTTGACTTAGCCACCTGAAAACTTAGCCACCCAAAAAAGAAAGAACTGACCTAATGGCGCCCAAAGGTCGAGCGAAGACCACGGAGGTGCCCCCGGAGGAAATCCCCGTGGATTTCCTCTGGGCCTCCGGGTTCTCGGCCTCGGACGCGGAGTCCCTGGTCAAGAAGGGCGTCATTGAAGAGGGGGACATCCGGGTCCCCCTAAAGAAGGACGGAGCCCCCCGCCCCAGGCCCGGAGAGGTCGTGGCCTTCGAGGCCTTCCTCGAGGCGGGGCTCCGGCTCCCGGTGCATCCGATGCTCCGGGAGTTTCTCAAAGTGTACGGGGTGGCTCTCAACCACCTCACCCCGAACACGCTCGTCCGTATGGGCCTTTTTATATGGCTCTACGAGACAGCGACCGGGCGGGAGCCCACCCTCCGCGCCTTCCGGTACTTCTATGAACCGGCTGCGCGGAGCTCCCACCTGGTGAAGGGAGGACCGAAGTCCCCCTTCGGCTCGGTGATGGTCCAAATGCTGCCCTCCCGGGTGGCGGACTACCCGGCGGCGGCCTCCCGGGACCACTGGGGGGACTGGCTCCGGAGGTGGTTCTACCTCCGGGTCCGGGACGAGGCAGTGGTCTACTCCCCGGAGCCTCCCACCTACAGCCGGTCATCCGCACCGAAGCCGCCGGTGTGGACGGACGAGGAGTTCGAGCTCCTCGGGAAGGTGGTGCTGACGAAGAAGGCCCGCTCGATGCGGGACGCCGCGGAGGAGCTGGCGCTCCTGCGGCTTTCCCCCTTCTCACGGGGGGGAAGGGGGATCGGCATGGGCCCGGAGCAGCGGCCTCCGGTCAAGCCGGTGACGCGGCGTAAGTCCCCTGCATTTTTGTACTTGCAGTTTTTTATGAGAAATTGACTAACTTTTTACCTCTTGCAGTGCGCCCGTACCCGGCGGCGAGGGACAAGGCGGAGCACCTCCTGGGGAGGTACTTCGCCGACGAACACGAGCGCATCGTGCGCCTCGTGGGGGAGGGGCCTCCCCGGAACCTGGTGGCCGAGGCCTACGGGCTCAGGCTTCCGGAGAGGAAGCCCCTTCCCACCCCCGGGTCTCATAAGCGGGGGAAGGATGCGGCCGGGGGCTCGGAGCCCAAAAGGCCCCGGGTCCAAAAGACCCCCGCCCCGACGACGACGCCGGCGACGACGCCGGTGAGGGCCCGGGACGCGGCTCCCGGAGCCGAACATGCCCGGGCGGCGCCCCGGGCAGAGGCGACGCCTCCGCCCCCGGAGGCCCCTGTCGAGGCCCGGGGGAAGGAGGTTGTTACCGGCGGGGCGGGGTCCGATTCCGCGGACTACGCCCCGTTGCCAGTTCGAGTGACGCTGCTCTCGCCTCTCCCGGCGGCATTGGCGCCGGGGAGGCTAGAGGTGAGGTTTTCGGAGGCGGCGCCTCCATGCCTCTGGCCGGTTGATGAGGAGGGGGGGAGCCCCTCAGTCTTCGAGGTCCCCCCGGAGCAGCAGGCTCCGAGGGCCCTCCGGCCTGGGGCGGGGAAAGGCCCGATGGTCCCCCCCCGGGCGGAGGGCCTCGCCCAGTCCTCGTCTTCATCTTCGGAGGAAACATCGTCGACAAAGACGCCGGCGACGCCGGCCGTGCTCCCGGATTCCGAGGTCCGGGGGCCCTCTCCCGGCCGCGACAGGAGGGCCGGGCAAGATACCTCCCTACTTCCCGCGGGGGAGGTGGCCCACTACGCGGAGGGCCTGCACAACCGGAAGGTGCAGGCCTTCGTAGCAGGAGGAACGCTCCACGAGCGTTTTGAGGGGCTCGAGTCCCTCGGGGCCCAGGTAACCCGAGCTCTCAACACCTCGGCTTTTTTCCTGCACTTGAGAATTTTCTAACTCTTTATGTATTTTGTAGGTAGCGACTGTTACCTGGGGCCTTGAGCAGCGGGTCACCCGGCTGCTCAAGGTGGCGGAGAGCCGGGCCGCGGCCTGCGTGGAGCAGCGGGAGGCGGCCCTCCGGGAGCGGGACGAAGCTCTTGATGAGCTGTCCCGGGCTCGGGCGCAGGTGCACCTTTCGGAGGGCGCCTACATCCACCTCCGAGAGGAGGCCAAGATGCGGGAGAAGGCGCTCCGGGAGCTCGAGAGCTCCAGCGTCCGGGCGCTGTCGGAGGCGGGCCGCTCCGTCCGTTCGACCTTGGAAAGCCTTGGCGTTAGCCTGGGCTCCGGGAGCGGCCCGGAGGTGCCCCCAGCGACCCTCGCGGAGGCTGTGCGTTTTCTTAACACACAAGTCTCCGCCATCCCAGAGGCTGCGGACGTCCGGGCATGGGGCCGGGCGATCCCCGTCATCGCGGCCGCCGCGGGGCTCGTTGACTACCGTGGGGTCGGCGCCCGGGCGATCGGGGGGCGCATCCCCCGGAGCTTCCCGGAGGCCTTCGAGCCAACGCGCCGGGAGGTGGAGCTGCTGGCGGAGGGGTTCTACGACCGGATCATCCGGACGAGGTTCCCGACACCGGCGCCTCCGGCCACGGATGCCCCTGCCCTGGCCACGGAGGAAGCTCCCCGGGGGGAGGACCCCAATGCTAAAGTATGAGCCTCCCCCGGGTCTTTAGCTAGGACCCCTTTTTATTTTGTTAGACATTTTGATTCTGGTAGCTTCTTAGGTGAAGCCCCAGGCACTTGTACAAAAACATTTTGCAATGAAATATATTTGAAATTTTTCTAAGTCTGCAATGAAATGTTACCAGGGTACCCGGGGGGTTATTCCCGAGCAACGGTCTGGGAGAGGCTCTCCGGGGGACGCCCAAGCGGCTTTGATTTTGCTGAGCCTTGTCTCCGGGGAGCGCGACGGGGGTACTGTCCGGGAGCCTGTCCGGTTGAGGTGGCGCCCGGAGTGGAACTTGAACAATTTTGACAACAGCCGTGCTGAATTAACTCCCCCGCACCCGGAGGCCCGGATGATACCTCCTCTCCGGATACTTCCGCCGGCTGGGTACGAGTTTTGGCCCGAAGACGTACTTCGGGACTCTCAGCGTCGCGTCCGGGCGCTGTACCGGGACTTGGCCCGGGAGCTGAGGGAGCGCCTCCGGGAGCTTTAGGCGTAGGGGCCTTAGGCTCGTAGAAAATCCCCCGGGTTAGGACCCGGGTTGTATCATTTCCGAAACCCACCGGAGGGGGAAGATGTCCTCCGGGTTTCCCGATCAATAAAGCACGTTGTTGTTGTTTCCTTTTATAGCGCCTCTTTATTTTCTTCTTGGATGGTCTGGACGACTCATCTTAACAAGGATGAGCTAAGTATATTCGTGGGTGGTGCGGTCGACACCCGGGGGTTCCTTATCCCCCCCCCCCCCCCGTCCACAGCGGGCCGAAGAATAGCTCCGCGCGCTGTGGGGGTAACAAGGCCCCCGGGAAGGAAGACACCTGTAGCATAGGAAATTTTCCAAGTTAAAAAAAATTTTAAAGCGAGGTTTTCAAGGAGAAGACCTTCCGGGAGATAATCATCCGGTCGCCGTGAGAACAGGGAGCCGGGAATAACGTCGACTCCCGGGGGAGGAAGATACATCCAATCAAGCCGCAAGGGGCTGATCTTCCGATCGCCGTGAGAACGGGGAGCTGGGAATAACGTCGACTCCCGGAGGAGGAAGATAGATCCAATCAAGCCGCAAGGGGCTGATCTTCCGGTCACCGTGAGAACGGGGAGCCGGGAATAACGTTGACTCCCGGAGGAGGAAGATAGGTCCAATCAAGCCGCAAGGGGCTGATATTCCGATCGCCGTGAGAACGGGGAGCCGGGAATAACGTCGACTCCCGGAGGAGGAAGATAGATCCAATCAAGCCGCAAGGGGCTGATCTTCCGGTCGCCGTGAGAACGGGGAGCCAGGAATAACGTCGACTCCCGGAGGAGGAAGTGCCCGAAGACGGGACTTGAGTGTTTGGGCAGGGGACTAGTCTCCCAAAGTGACTCGTTACCACGGCCACTGTGACCGGGTTGCCGCTTACACCCTCAGTCCACGAGGGCTGGTCGTAAGCCGCCCTACGGGAGTGCAGGCTCCGTTGTAGGGACTTGTTGGGGCTGGCCCACTTCCTCGCGGGGAGGGCATCCTCGCAAGGAGGGCATCCTCGTGGGGAGGGCATCCTCGCGGGGAGGGCATTGCCGCTAGGGGCGGTAACAAGAAAGACCTGCAATGAGAGTTGAAGAACAAAGGCTATGCATTGATTAACAAAATATACAAAGCCCCCCCCTGCGAAACCGCGAAGGGGGGGGGGAAAGGGGAGTTACAGTGTCCCTCCTACCCCTCGGGCGTGACCGCTCCGGGGGAGGGGACAGGCCCGTAAGGCTAGACGTAGAACTTGCGAAGTAAACGCAAGTTCCAGGTGTGCTTCAGCTCCTGCTCTTGAGGGTTGGAGAGCTTGTAGGCCCCCGAGCCTAGAACAGCGGAGATCCTGTAGGGGCCCTCCCACTTGGGGGAGAGTTTTCCCTGGGCTTGGGGGTCTGTGACGCGCTTGAGGACAAGGTCCCCAAGGCGGAAAGCTCTCTCGCGCACGCGCTGGTTGTATGCGCGCGACATCTCGCGCTCGTAGACGGCGTGGCGGAGGAGCGCTCGGTCGCGTTCCTCCTCCACGAGGTCGATTTCCAGCCGCCGGTTGTCTTCGTTGGCCCGGTAGGCTGCGGTCGTGGCTCCGTTCAGGAGCTCGACCCGCAGCGACCGGAAGCCGATCTCCGGGGGGAGGACTGCCTCCGCCCCGTAGACCAGAGAGAAGGGAGCACGCCCTGTGGCCCGGGACGGGGTCGTGCGCATCGAGCAGAGGATGCTAGGGAGCTCCTCTGCCCACGCGCCCCGCTTGGAAGCGGTTTGCTCGAGTCTCCGGCGTAACCCCTGTAGGATTACGCCATTGACCCTCTCGACGGCCCCGTTGCTTTGAGGATGGGCCACTGAGGCGAAGTGGATGACGATCCCCAGGCGTTCGTAGAATTCCCGGAAATAAGCCGAGTCGAATTGGGTCCCGTTGTCCACGGTGATTTCCCGGGGGACACCAAAACGACAAACGACGTTTTTCCAGAAAAACCGCTGAACGGCCCGGGAGGTGATGCTAGCCAAGGGCTCCGCCTCAACCCACTTTGTAAAGTAGTCGACCGCGACTACCGCATACTTGTATCCTCCGGGCGCTGGGGGGAAAGGCCCTAAGAGGTCCATCCCCCAGCGCACGAAGGGCCAAGTGATGGGGATAGTCCGCAGCGCTACAGGGGGGAGATTCGAGCCCTTGGCCATCTTCTGGCATGCTTCGCACGCGGAGACAAGGTCTCGCGCGTCGCGCATGACTGTAGGCCAGTAGAAGCCCTACCGAAGGGCCTTGGCGGCGATGGCACGCGGGGCTAGGTGAGAACCACAGCTCCCCGCGTGAATGTCTTCCAGGAGTTGAAGTCCCTCCGACCGGGGGAGGCAGCGCAGGAGGGCTGAAGCCCCCTGCTTGTAGAGCCTTCCCTCCAGCAGGAGATATGCCCGGGCTTTGGCCCGGAGGCGCTTAGCCTCGGTCTCGTGGGGAGGGTCCCCCTCTCCCTTGATGAAGGAGATGAGGGGGTCCATCCAAGATGAAGGCCGAACGATCTCGGCGACCTCCGGGACCGGAGGCTCGGGGCCTGCATCCGGGGAGGCCACCGAGGGCTTCATGATGATTTCCAAGAAGGCCCCCCTGGGGAGCGTTTCCTGGGCGCTTGCTGCCCGTGCCAAGGCATCGGCCCGGTCATTCTCCCTCCTCGGGATATGCCGGGCCTCAAGGCCGTCGAAGTGTTTCTCCATCTTCCGTACTTCCTGCAAGTAAAGACTTAAATTTGCGTCATGGCACAGGTAAGACTTGTCCATTTGGCAGACAATGAGCTGAGAGTCTCCCTTCACTAGTAGGCGCCGGATCCCCAGGGAGCACGCGAGGCGCATCCCGAGGAGCAGAGCCTCGTATTCGGCGACGTTGTTGGTTGCGGGGAACTCGAGCCGCGCGGCGTACTCGAGCTCCTTCCCCTCGGGGCTCCGGAGGACTACCCCCGCGCCAGCCCCAGCGAGACACAGCGACCCATCAAACAGCAGGGTCCAATGGTCACTGCGTGGGGACGGCACAGGGAGATCTTCGTCCCCGAACCCAGAGGCGGGAGTCCACTCGGCGACGAAGTCGGCGAGGACCTGCGACTTGATTGCGGAGCGGCCGGTAAGGGACAAGGAGAAAGTGGCGAGCTCGGCCCCCCACTTCCCAATCCGGCCAGTGGCTTCTTTATTCCCCAGAGGGACGACGGGACGGTGATGGGGTGCCCCAGGAAGTAGTGCCGGAGCTTCCAGGACGCCATGAGGAGAGCGTAGCAAATCTTCTCCATCTCCGTGTACCGAGTCTTGGCCCCTTGGAGGGCTTCACTGACGTAGTACACGGGACGTTGATGCCCCCCTCGCTCCTTTACCAAAACCGCGCTGACGGCGACGGGGGTCGCGGCGAGGTAGAGGAGCAAGGGCTCTTCCGGAGACGGACTCACGAGCATTGGAGAGCTCGAGAGGTACTTCTTGAGGTCGTTGAAGGCTTCCTGGGCCTCGGGAGTCCAGCGGAACCCCTCGAGCCCTCGGAGGATCTTGAAGAACTGGAGGCCCCGCTCCCCCGAACGGGAGACGAAGCGATTGAGCGCGGCCAGGCGGCCGGAGAGCCGCTGGACATCTTTGACGGAGCGCAGTGGGGGCATGTCTAGGAAGGCCCGGATCTTCTCGGGGTTTGCCTCAATGCCCCGCTGGGACACGAGGAAACCCAGGAGCTTCCCCCCGCGCACCCCGAAGGCGCACTTCTCCGGGTTGAGCTTGAGCCCGAACGCGCGGAGGTTGCGGAAGGTCTCTGCAAGGTCGTCGATGTGGGAGGCTGCACGGGGGCTCTTGACGACCGCGTCGTCTACGTAGACTTCGACGTTGTGGCCGACTTGATCTTTGAAGACCAGCGTCATCAGGCGCTGGAAGGTGGCTCCCGCATTCTTGAGCCCGAAGGGCATATGGCGGTAGCAGAAGGTTCCGAGGGGAGTTATAAAACTCATCTTTTCCTCGTCCCCCTCCGCCATCCGGACTTGATGGTATCCCGAGTAGGCGTCTAGGAAGCTCATCAGCTCGCACCCCGCGGTGGAGTCAACGAGCTGGTCGATCCGCGGGAGCGGGAAGTTGTCTTTGGGGCAAGCGCGGTTAAGGTCGGTGAAGTCCACGCACATGCGCCACTTGCCACTTGATTTCTTGACGAGGACGGGGTTTGCGAGCCACTCAGGGTGCAAGACTTCCCGGATGAACCCCGCCTGTTGGAGCCGGGCTATCTCCGTCTTGATGGCTTCTTGACGTTCGAGGGAGAGCTTTCTCAACTTCTGCTTGACAGGGGGGTGACCGGGGGTTACCGCGAGCTTGTGTTCAATAACCCCCCGGGCGACACCCCGCATGTCCGAAGGCTTCCACGCAAAAACATCGGAGTTTTCGTGCAGGAAGGCTGCGAGTTGCGCTGCATGGTCTTGGGGGAGCTCTGCCCCGATTTGGACAGTTTCGTCCTCGCTGCTTGGGGACAGCGGGACCTTCCGGAGGCCCCCTTCCGGACGCGGCTTGAGAAGGGGCCTCACAGGGGACGGCGCAGCGATGCCTATGTTCGGGGGGGAGCCTCCCCCCCGGGCGCCTTGATCAGGTTGACGCTTCCTATTGTGGCAGCAGCTCGCTCGTATAGAGCACGGGCCATGTCTTGATCCCCCCGGACGTTGATCACACCATGCGGCCCGGGGATCTTCATGCACAGGTAGTTTTGGTGGGTGGCAGCCCCCAGCCGATTGATCGTAGTCCTCCCCATAATCACATTGTAGGAGGAGGGGAGGTCCACTACGTCGAAGCGGACTAGCTCGGTCCGGTAGTTCTCCGGGGTGCCGAAGGTGATCGGGAGATCTACCTTGCCCACGGGGTGGATCGCCTTCCCCGGGACAAACCCTTGCAGAGGCCCTGCCGCTGGTTGCAGGAGCTTTTCATCCACCTGCATTTCCTTGAAGGTTTTGAGGAACAGGACGTCGGCGGAGCTTCCGCCGTCCACGAGGATGCGGGCCAAGTGGCAGTTGTAGATCGTCGCGGAGACAATGAGCGCGTCGTCGTGGGGGAATCGGTCCCCTCGCGCGTCTTCCGCCGTAAAGGTGAGGGGGACGTCCGACCACTTGGGCGGCACGGACGCGTGTAGCACCCCCACTACCTTAACTTCTCGCGCGTACTCCTTGCGCTGGCGCTTGGAATCCCGCCCGGAGGCGGACCCCCCTACGATGACGTTAATGCGGCGCTGAGAAGTTTGAAAGGGGAGAGCGTCTGAAGGCTCCCCCTCCTGCACCTGCTGCCCCCCCGCGGGAGCGGGAAGGGCCGGAACAGCTGGCCGAGGGGGCAAGGAGGCCAGAGTCCCCCCCCCTGCCCGCGCTGGTGGCAATCTCGGGTGGCGTGGGTACTGGACCCGTGGAAGCTGCACCACGGTCCTTCCCGGCTTCTCCCCGCGGGGCCTTCGCGGCCGCGCGAAGACTGTCCTCCCCCATGGCCTCTCGGCTTGGGAAAGGGGCGGTTGCCCTTCGGGGGGTCGCGCGAGCCGCCTCCGCCCTCGAGGACAAAAGTGTCCCAAGGCCGTGGTTCGCTACGGCCCCCCTGCCTCGGGCGCCTGGGGGGATCCCGGGCCCCCCGCTCGGCGGGGGCAGGAGCCCCCTGGGTCTTCTTCCAGATGTCGTCTTCCTCCGCGCGAGCGTACTTTTCGAGTACGTTGAAGAGCTCGTCGGCGGAGGAGGGCCAGCTTCGAGAGAGTCTTCGGTGGAGTTCCCCCGGGAGGATCCCACTTTTGCAGTCTTCGATCACTGTAGAGTCCGGGACGTGGGCCACTTTGCTTTTTACTTGGGCAAAGCGCTTGAAGAAGCTTCTGATGGTCTCCCCGGTCCTCTGGCGCACTGTGTATAGCTGTGAAGAATCCAGGGGACGTACGTAATTTCCCTGAAAGTTGGCGCAGAACTCCCGCTTCAGCTGCGAGAAAGACTTGATGGAGCCCGCCTTCAGATTGTAAAACCAGGAGCGGGCAATGCCGGTGAGGTAGAGGGGGAAGACGTTGCATTGGACGCTCTCGTCCCCCCCCCGCCGCGGAGATGGCTGTGGAGTAGATCTGCACGAACTCGTAAGGGTCCGCTTCGCCATTATAATGTTCGATGTGCGGGGGACGGTAGGGCCGCGGCCATCGGATGCTGCGGAGTCTTCGACACAGAGGTTGGTTCGCCCCCTGCACTTCCCGGGGGGAGCCCCAGTCACTATCTTCTTTAACGGGGGACGCCCCCGCGTTATCCGAGTCAGGTAGCGGCCCAAGAGGGCCGCCATAGTGGTGGTGACGACGCTTCTCTTCCGAGCCGGGACTGATTTCCCGGACGTCCGGGCTTCCCTCCGGGGAGGATGGTTCTTCGGCGGGTCTCTTCCCCTGACCGGTGCGAGAGCGAGGCTCCCTGCGACAACGACCGGGGGGAAGCTCTTCCCCGCGGCTGGGAGAATGCATTCGCTCGACCTCCCCCCGGGAGAAGCGGACCTGCTTCGCCGGGGGAGGGAGCTCCTGCACTGTAGCAGCCGGCCCGGAAGCTACCGGGGCCTGCTGGGGGGAGCCCCCTGCGACGGCCCCCGGGACCGGAAAGGGGGGAGCCCCTGCGCCATCCGGAACCGGGGAGGGGGCGCCCGGGGCGGCGCTTGGATCCGAAGAGGGGGCCCCTGCGGCAACGACTGGGACCGAAAAGGGGGAAGCCCCTGTGACATCCGGAACCAGTGGGGGGTGAGCCCCCTCGGCGACGTCCGGGGTTGGGGAGCCAATGCGGGGGGAAATTCGCTGAGGCAGGGGAGCTGCTCTGTCGACCGGCCCCGGTGCGGTAAACGCAACGCGAGGGGCGGGACTGGCTCCCGGCGTAGGAATAACCCCCAGCATGAAATGACCCCCCAGCCCCGGAAGCGGGCCGGGGACGGGGTACTCCCCTGGTGCCACGAAGGGCCCGGGCATGAAAAAGCCACCCGGCACCGGGACAGGCCCGGGTGCCGAGAAGTGTCCGGAAGTATATCCCGCGGGGGGAGGGAACCCTCCGGCGGGATCATACGGGGTAGACAGCCCCCCGGAGACCGGAGGGGCCGCCGGGTATCCCACAAACGGGGACATGATCCCCGGATATGCGTGCGACGAAAATGTGGGGGCCGGGGGCCGAGCCAACACACTGAGGAGCTCGTCCATAGAGCGCTGGGCGCGGAGCTGGCCCTCCACGAGAGCCTCCAGCAGGGCATCCCGGGGAGCCAGGGGAGCCGTCGGGGGGAAGCTCGTCCCGGCCGAGGTCCCCGCGGCCGCCGGGAGCGACCCGGAGGTGGAGTCACCTAGATTGAGAGGAAAGGTGGGAGGCGGTACCTGGGAATGGTCGCCTCCGGACGGAAGCGCCGGAACAGCAGAGTCCCGGACGGGCGGCGCCAGGTCACCGGGACCGGCGTCACTGGGAAGGGCGCGGGCCCTTGTTCTCGGAGGAGCCATGGCGATTCGTCACGGGTCCCCACGGACGGCGCCAACTGTTGTGGTATTAAGAATACCCCGGCAGGTTTTGCAGACGATCCTAGCGGAGATTACACAGCGCGGGTTGACCGGGCGACCGGTCCTCCCCCGCCGGACAAACACAAGAAAAGACACGAGGATTTATACAGGTTCGGGTCCCAGTGGGGGCCCTAGTCCTGTCGACGCGCTCCCGACAGAGGTCGGCTGGGGAGGCTCTCTCCGGGGAGAGGCTTCCGGAGCACGTCTGTGAGATTAGCTATTCCAAATAATCATGAGTTTATCTTTTACAACAGAGGGGTACAAGGGCTATTTATAGCCCTAAAAAGAAGCAAAAAGTCTAAACTACCCCGGAAGCCACCGTCGGATTGAAGGGTAGGACCGTCCTTCTCCCAGTCGAATGTCTTGGATGCTTGACAGGTGGTCGCTGATTCCCGAGGCGTCCCTCGCGTGACCTGCACGTGATAAACAAACAGGGGTTTTACCTTTTAGGAGGACGATGACGTCCGGGACCCCTTCCGGAGAGCAGGGTCCCGGGGACCCAAAAGGCGGCGCCCGGGGCAGGCACCGGAGGCCACTGTCCCCGGGCCAATGGCGGCGCCCGGGACATGCCCGAGGGGCACGGTCCCGGGGGCCAAATGGCGGCGCACGGGACATGCCCGGGGGGGCACGGTCCCGGGGGCCAAATGGCGGCGCCCGGGACATGCCCGGGGGGCACGGTCCCGGGGGCCAAATGGCGGCGCCCGGGGCAGGCACCGGAGGCCACTGTCCCCGGGCAAATGGCGGCGCCCGGGACATGCCCGGGGGGCACGGTCCCGGGGGCCAAATGGCGGCGCCCGGGGCAGGCACCGGAGGCCACTGTCCCCGGGCAAATGGCGGCGCCCGGGATATGCCCGGGGGGCACGGTCCCGGCGGCCAAAATGGCGGCGCCCGGGGCAGGCACCGGAGGCCACTGTCCCCGGGCAAATGGCGGCGCCCGGGATATGCCCGGGGGGCACGGTCCCGGGGGCCAAAATGGCGGCGCCCGGGGCAGGCATCGGAGGCCACTGTCCCCGAGCAAATGGCGGCGCCCGGGATCTGCCGGGGGGGCACGGTCCCGGGGGCCAAAATGGCGGCGCCCGGGGCAGGCACTGGAGGCCACTGTCCCCGGGCAAATGGCGGCGCCCGGGACATGCCCGGGGGGCACGGTCCCGGGGGCCAAAATGGCGGCGCCCGGCACATGCCCGGGGGGCACGGTCCCGGGGGCCAAATGGCGGCGCCCGGAACATGCCCCGGCGGCACGATCCCGGGGGCCAAATGGCGGCGCCCGGAACATGCCCGGGGGGCACGGTCCCGGGGGCCAAATGGCGGCGCCCGGAACATGCCCCGGAGGCACGGTCCCGGGCGCCTAAAAGGCGGCGCCCGGGGCAGGCACCGGAGGCCACTGTCCCCGGGCAATCATGAACTTACCTGGACTTGACCGCGTGGAGATTTCCCCCAACACAACTCATCATGGTAGAAGTAATAAATACACACTTATGTACCAAGGAAAGAAAATCACTTTTCTTCCTATGACACCTGCTTAAATTGTGCAATGTGCTAAAGAAAGAGCTAACAAAGATAAAAATGAATATGATAAAAGTGAGAATCAAATTGTAGCTAAAGAACTGAACCCACTTAACAAGAAAGAACCTAGTTCTATGAAATTTGAAATTAAATTGATGGGTGCTGTTTTACTAGCAACTACGTCTGTTTTGCAAGATATGTCTCCAGTTATGCCGCCTGTTGCTCCTAATCTTTTGCAAGAGAGTGTACTTGAGTCGAGGACGACTCCAACATAGATACGAACACCGCTCCTTCCACTCCTCCAACTCTATCGCCCGAAAACTATGGAGAACATCAAGTCGGCATGAACCCACATGTCAAGCCTTTCAACCATCTACACTGAAGGTCCAGCATACCACGACGCTCCAAGACGAGCCTAAGAAGAAGCCCAAGTTTTCCATGCTCCAAGACAAGCCCAAGATGAAGCCCAAGTCATCCACGAGCCCGATTCGGCCATCCAGGAGCATGCCAACTTCAAACGGATGTCCAGGCCATGTACGGAGTCCGTTTGTGGTGAATGAGCACTTTACAGAGAAGCTCACGACGCTACCTTTCCAACGAATCTAGCCCCACTACCAAATTCCATCTGAATCGCCCGCAATAGACTAAACAAGTCGGTTGCTATGCCACCTCTACTTTGGGCCCAAGGCCCGTGTATCCGTAGGGTTACGTGGGGGTGGGTTCTCTGGCTGGTGGCCTACCTCTGGCCGCCATACTCCTGCTACATATGGCCGCCACCCCCTATCCTTTTCGGTGGGCTTTTCTTAGATTATACTACTGTAACATCCTGAGTTTTGGGGTGAAAAGTTCTTTCTTAAAAATCATGCATGCATATGTCTCTTCTAGATCAACCAAATCAGCCTCAGCTTTATTTTGTTCTAGCCCTAAAATCTCCAAAATCTATTCTGTGACTCCAAGTCAAGATTTGACTTTTCAGATTTAATCCAAATCTTGACCAAGTTCAGACCAAATTATACCTGGAATATGATCAAGGGTATGCCAATACCTTAATCCAAAAAGTTGACAGCCAGATTTCACCATCTAGACTCTTTTCACAAATCAGTCCAAAAGTTATTACGAATTAGTCCTTATCTGATATCTGAAAACCCAAAAAGGCTAAAATCTCCAGATTAACTCCAAATTCAGAATTTCTTCGGCAAATCTTCTCAAAATGCTATTTGCCACAAGTCTCTCTTCTGTGCAGATATCAAAATCGAACCCTAAATTCCAGAATTCGAGATCAATAAGTTTCAGACTTATTTTACCCTAATCTACTCTGTTTTCAGTTCATATCAAAAGTCATCCAAATGTCTCAAACTTTATCTTCTAGCTGTGCCAAATCATCTATGGAATTAAGTATATCAAAACAGCAGAATCAATTCCAGATCAAACCTTCCAAATCTCCAGAATTACAATTCAGTCCAAATCAAAAACCTAAAGCTGCAGTTCAGTCCAAATTCGACCAGGCCGTTTGCTGTGCTCACGGCCAGAGTTGCTGTGCTTGTGCGCCGTAGCTGCTCGTCGCCGGCGAGGCTTCGCCGCACTTGTGACCGTGCATGCCGGTGCGCACGTGTCCTCGCTCCAGCCGTGTCGTGGCAGCGCCACTGCAACGTCGACGACCAGCGCATGCTCCCGCGCGCGACCAGCAGCATTTTGTCAGCAATTCACTGCCACGTTGCCTTGCCGCGCCAATGTTGTCGCCACCGCTTGCTCCAGCTTGCCATGTCCCGATGAACCGACATGATGATCAACTGCAGAGCCGTTGTCGCCGTCGCATCACCGGTTAATGCTGTGTCTTCGCCGCTGATGCTCAGCACGCAACCCATCTCATCACAGCAGCCAATTGCTTCGCTGTTCCCCCTTGCAGCTTCGCCTGCCTATTTAAGCATACCTGTACTCAGTAGCTCATTCACACCTCACTTGGAACCAGCAAAGCCTCAGATTTTCTGTCTTAGTCTTCTTCTCCGGCGAGACCAGCTCGAGGCCTCACGGTGACAGCCTCAACCGCAGCCTCAACCACCAAATTGACAGCACCAGTGAGTTCCCCTTATCTCTCTTATCGTTCTATACCACTTAATTGGATTTCCTTGCCTCCTATCGCCGGCGATCACCGGAATTTACTGAAACTCGAAGATTGCCCTGTACCGGCAATGCAGGCCAAATTACCTCGATTTAGCTCTCGATCCTGTGGAAGAAAATGATCAGTGACTCATTTCCAGCAAGCCTATGCATCAAGATCTCCCGATTCAGCTTCAACCGAAGCTTTCCTCAATTTTTAGCTTCTCCAAAAACCGGCGATCGTCGCCAGGCTTCTCCGGCCATCCTCCGGCCAAATTGATCCTGCAGGTAGCTTCCTCTTATCTCTCTTTCACTTCCTGAGCTTGGAATTAAGTTCATTCGGCCTAAATCGAAAACCCCCAAATGGCAGTGTTTCTTCTCCGGCGTCGATCACCGGAAAACCTATTCCTGGCCGTTTCAGCTTCATCCACTTTGTCATTCAGGTGTGCTTCAACCTCCTTAACATATTTGTCTACTAGCTCGATCTTTGAAACTGCCCAGATTTCAAGTTACAGCCATGCCAAGCTTGTTGTCCAGTGGCTTCACTGTGCCGTGTCGCCACCACACTTCTCCTTTGAATTTCATCACCTTCTGGCCATCTTCTGCCCTAGATCCTGTTGAATGATTTGTTCCTGTTATCAATGCCTACCTCCCAGAAAAAGTGGTGCATCATTTGCAGCCCTAGATCAAAAGTTATGCCAAGCCCTAGTTTCTGGCCATGTCAAGATCAATGCCAGACTATGTCAGTCAGTGGCATTAGCCCTTTTCACTTCCTTCCAGATGTGCATTTTGGGCACCACTTTGTCCCTTAGATTCCTGAGGTTGTGATCAACATTTTCTTCTTCTATCACAACTTGATTTGAGCCCTTGAATTATATTTGCCGCTAAACCCTAAATTTTGACACTGTCCCAGTGCATGCCAGCCAATGGCATTGGCCTTGTTTACCCACTTCTGATTGTGCATTTTGAAAGCCACTTTGTCCACTGAATTTGTAGAGTTATGATCTACACTTTCTTCTACTGTCATAACTTAAGATAAGCCCTCTAGCTTTCCCTGAAGTTATGTCAGAACTTTGATCCGAATGTCGATCTGCTGACATTCGCTGTTCTTGATCAAACCAGCCACAAAACTGATGTTCTTATTGTAACCTTGAGATCCTAAGAGCATCTAACACCATTCTTAGCCAATTCCTTGAAACCCTAGATCTCAACTCAGTTCAGCTTACAATCTCAATTATCTCCAGTATCGTTCAGTTATCCTTGTTAAGCATATCTGCATATAGATCCTAAATCATTTTAATATATATAAGTAATATTTGTGTGTATTGTTTGGTTTGTCGTCGAGCAGATTCAGAAGCTGAATTTGAGGACTTCGCGGTTGACCTGTCATCAACTGCTGTTTCTTACGACGCGGAAGGCAAGTCATATCCTTGGTCATCTTGAACCTATATTTTAAATGTTGCTAAAACATAACCTTGAATATAGGCAATATTGCATGTGAAAGATTGAGAAATGGTTGATTTATGAATTGGCAGTACTAGACTGGTTATCTGTGAAATGTGAAATAAACAAGTTTTGAGCCATGAACTATTATATGTATTTATATACTTATATTCATGAAATAAAACCCCTAGCCGTGACCAGAAAATGGTATGGATGGCTGTAGCACTGGAGGTGCTAGACTGCAAAGGAATGCAGGCACTGAAGGTGCAGGGTTGTGGATGGTCTGGTCACTGACATATAAGGATTAGAACCTTGTGTTGTGCGTCTAGTGGCATGAACAACGTGCTAACCGCAAGCCTGGTATGGGACAGGCCTGAACAAGTACTTATGTGGATCGCACATGAAACCCCTGCATGAGATGTGTTGTGATGATTGATATGGAGGCTGACTCCGACTATCACTGAAGGTGATCTGACATTACACCCAGCAATGGGGAAATGAGTAAGGGTGGGGGTATAGCCCGCCACAACTGTGTTTCGCGAGAGATCCACAGGGTCGGGGGTGAATTGTGAGTAAAGCATAACAAAAGTTCTTGTTATCTCCACCTTGCCACTCACACATGGTTGTGAGGAGGGGTCTAATCATTTTGATAGGATGGGCTTGAAAGTGGAATATCTTGCGGGTAAATTGGTACCTCTCTGCAGAGTTAAAAAAACGTATTTGAATACTCCGAGCTCCCGGGTTTTATAGGAGTCTGCTGCGGTGGATTAAATCCACGGGGTGTGACACAAGTATTATTTTCTAAATAAAATATGTTTTAATCAAGATTACCCAAATGACATGTGTTGTCATGATAAGGAGTGCTGCCGTGGGCTGTCGTGTGTCGACGTGTCGCGGTAGTGCTATAATCTAGTGAACATGAATGATGATGTTATATTATGAAAAGTGCTGCCATAAGATGAGATGAGAAAGGAAAAGGTTATTTTTCAAACATCCATAATTCTTGACTAGTCTAGGTTCATATCATCACTACTATATGTATCTACTCTTACCTATGACTTGCTGAGTACGTAAGTGCTCACCCTTGCAACATTCAAATCAGTAGATGGAGCGCTCTACGACCAAGATGAGGGCATGGAGTACTTCGTGGATCCAGAAGGAGGAGCGTCAGTCCCGTCATTTCCCTGATGTGTGTTGTTCTGCCGTCCACTTCTCTTTGTGGGTGGGTCACCTACCTTCTACTGTGTAGATGTTATCTTGCTAAACCATGAATGCCGTGAAGGCATTGTAATCTTCTTATGTAATATCAAGGCCAGCAGGCCACACTGCTTAACTATTTTGTAAGTTACTCTGTTGCAATGTGATATACTCCTGTGCTTGACTTATCCTGGGACGTCAAGGGTATGTGTATGCTATGCATATATGGGACTAGCTGCAGTGAGCTAGGTCTCTACAGGAGTAGTCGTAGTCCCAGTTCGGGGCGCGACAACTACTTAGACAGTTTTCACCATTCATCGGTTTGTGGAACCCCAACTTGTGTTCTTCATGGGTAATTAGCAATATTCATATTGCATCTACCATGTTCTTGCTTTTGTTCTCGATTCGCATGCAGGGATAAGCCTTATTGCCGAGGTCAACCGTGTCTTGGTGTGGTTGATAACTAATGGAGCCGTGGTGTAGCGATTGCAAGGGTTTGAATCAGTTCTAATTGGAAGCCAGATCGTCAATGTCGAGTTCTCCATCACTCAATTTACCTCTACCTATTGGAAGATTGGGATACCATTCACATCAGTAGAGCCTAGTTCCCTATTTTTCCTACATTTGTAAGCCGGCAAGGACGACAAACTTAATTTTGAAGCAATCAAGTAAGGTTTCATATATTTCTTATTATTTCTATTTTTTTTGGATTTTTGCGAGTAATTCACTTCTAGGGTTAGGGACACCTGATCCAGAAGGCGTAATTCTTCCTTGGTCTCGATATTAAGTTTTGCAGTTAGTTTCTTATGTTTTCTTCCTCTAAACCCTAAATTCTCATTTCAGCAACAGACGTAACAGTTGAGCCTTAGCCTGAACAGGAGAGAGGCTCTCGCGAAACTTAATCGTGGAAGCGATCCTTTGACTGTTGTACCAGTGACCGTACTGGCAATTAATCTGTCTTGGAAAACAACTGAAACTAACTTGCAATTCTCAGACCTTGGATATGATTACGCCTGATGGTTATGGAATTCCCGAAACCCTAGGTTTTCCTTTCTGCTCTTTAAACCCTAATTTTCAAACTTGTTCTTTACTACTTTAAACCCTAGATTGATAGCTTTAGTTGTAGATTTAGTGGTAGGAAAACATCCCCAAATCGTCTAGACTTAATCAGTGATCCATTAACCTAAAAGATGAATATGCTTGTTCCTTGTAGAATTCGACGCTCAAGTGCTCAACATTCAACTGTTCACTTACGGTTATTATTAAACCCCACCACATGCAACCGACTGCTCGCGCGCTTGATCACACATCACCCATGGCATAACCTGATGCATCTGGTTCTAACTCAAAAGGCCTCTGTAAACATGGTAATGCAAGGACAGGAGCCTAATTTTTTTTTTCAACAAGAGGGATGTGTCCTCATGTTTTGCGATCCATTCAAATATCTGGTTGGTCTTGTTTAATCCATGTAACGGAGAAGCCAACATAGAGAAGTGTCAAATGAACTTACGAAGGTACTTGCATGCTCCCATGAAGCTTCGCACCTCCGTCACTGTTCGTGGTCGAGGCCACTCATGGATAGCCCTCACCTTGTCGAGGTCGATCTGTAACGTACCATCATGAACCACAAATCCCAGATAAAGAAGAATTTGTTTCCCAAACGCACACTTTTTACTATTGAGGCAGAGTTGATGCTTCCTCAACTGGTCGAACACCTATTTCACATGGATTAGGTGCTCCTCCCACAAATGACTATAGATGAGTATGTCGTCGAGGTAGACGATCACGAAGTCATCGATGAACGGCTGTAAAATGTCATTCATGAGATGCATGAAAGTGGCGGGTGCATTGCACAGTCCAAAAGGCTGACAAGCCATTCAAACAGACCTTGTCATGTATTGAAAGTGGTCTTCCACTTGTCATCCTCCCATATGCGCACTTGGTGATATCCAGACTTCAGGTCTAATTTCGAGAATACTGTGGCATGCTTCAACTGGTCCAACAGGTCGTCGATACGAGGAAAGGGGTAACATTTCTTGATGCTAATTTTGTTTAGGGCTCGATAGTCAATGCACATTTGCCAAGATCCATCTTTCTTTGCTACCAGCACCACAGGAGATTCACAAGGAGAATTACTTGGTTGGATAAAACTATTATCCAAAAATTCACCGAGTTTCCTCTTTATCTCTTCATTCTTCAATACTGAGTTGCAATACATACTCAATTGGAAAGTGGCACCTCAGAAACGAGCTGAATGTCATATTTGACCGGTCGTTTTGGTTGTTGACCATAAAGGTACTATCACCTTGGCTCATCGGGCGAATCATAGGCAACACACATTTTTGGCATGCATTGATAATCTATTTTGCCTGATTTGCTATCATCAAGTTTGTGGTGTTGATATGGTCGTCTCTGCTGATGACAAACATAACCCCATTATTAGTGAGCTTGTAGTCTTGAGCCCTCTAGTGGAAATGAGCGTCACGATCATACAAGAATGGACTCCCAAAAATCATCCGGCAGATATCAATGGGAACAACATTGCATTGAACCTCATCGATGTAGCGAGTAGAGATAGCAAACTTTAGAGTACACTGATTCTTGATCTACTGGCTCACGTCAGATGTGAACCATCCCAGAGGATAGGGTCGAGGATGTTTGGTCATCTTTAGACCAAGTCATCGTACCAGCCCGGCGGAAACCAAATTCTTCTGGCTTCCGGGGTCAAAAATGACTATGACCACCAAGTGTTTCACTTGTATGTTGCTGGTGAACAAATCCTCCATTGGGTGGTGGTCTATTGATGAACCCGATCCTATCTCCTTCGGCATTACCATTAGAGACAAGGTCGTGTCTACTTCTCAACCGAATTTACCCGGACAACATCTTCTATGAGTGGAGCCGTGGTAGCCGTGGTTGTTCGTTTGCCTAGTCCATTCTTCCTCGGTCTCTCTAGTCAAAGATCAGGATGAAGTTTATAACATTTGTCCTTTGTATGCCCTGCAACCTGACAATGCTCACAAGTGATACCTGTAGTAGACTTTGGGGTACCTTTTCCAGGACTCCTCTTTTCTTTCGATGTTATCGAAATCTCCCTCACATTCTTGTTGTTGTGGGACTTATTCTTTTTCTCGATTGCCATAGCAGTTGTACTTGCAGTCGAGATGTCATTAATGCCGAACAAACTTAACTCTATCCAGACGGAATACTTGGGGGTCAAAAAAGTGAGATGCCAATAACCATCGCTTGTCTCTGAAATTCTGTCGTATAGTCTTGGACGGTCTGGTCATGCCATTGATACAACCGGTGCCATCGGTCCCACCTCTCCTCAAGGTACCCCATCCGATAAAATTCTTGTCACAGGAGCCACTTGAATTGACCCCAAGTGAGGTTGTCGGCGACAAGTGCCTTCCATCACATCTTGGCATGGTCTCTCATCTTCAATGGTGCGAACTTCACCTTTTAAACACTACTGAAACCTCGTAGGTCAAAACAGATCTCAAGCTGATTGATCCACAGGTCCAGCTTCTCGGCATCAATTGCCCATCGTACATAGGTATGTCGACCTTAGCTTTGACCTTGAAAGGTTTGTCAGCTAAGGATGATGTGTTGGCATTGTCGTTGGTGTTGAGGTCATCCACGTCGTCATCGTCTACTTGCCTGCGCAACCTACTCCCAACCCTCATATCGAGGGTCACCTTCACCTTAGGAGCATAAACTTCAAGATGCGAGGTTATGGCCTACTGCTTAATCCAAGCAAGTACAGTATCCATGTTGGAGGAGATTTTTGCCACTTGATCGGCCAAATCAGCTTGAGCGGAGGATTCTTCAGACATGGTCAGAAACGTGGTCGTCGATGCCGTCAAACATTTGCCTCGGAAAGTGGTAAGTTCTTGCAGAAGCTCACCAGACTTTTTGTAGCCAAGGCGAGTTTTGCACCATTGATAGGACAGGATAGTGCACTAATACCAACTTGATCCGATTGAGTACTTGACCCAATTGGATGTAAACTGGTTTTGCTCGAAAGACAGAAACACAGGTGGTCGTATTCCAGAATAATGGAAAAAAATGACTCTTTAATTATGAGGAACTCGTACACTCTGATTCGAGCTAACAATTGATCTGTTTCCAACTCTATCGATCTCTGTCTATGAGTTAATTCCCTAATTCTATTACAGGGTATTTATAGATGACCACTAGTGGACCCGTGCAAAACCCTCAGATAGAGGGACACTGTGGATTGTCCCCCCGCCGTGCATGGTTGCGCTATCCCATGGGCAGCCTCGATCGGGAAGAGACCGGCCAGCACTATAAGCTTGCAGGAGGCGTGTTCCTACAAACAGTGTGCATTAAGATGACATCAGGGTATGTATTGAATTTCACTTTTGAATGAATTAACAAAGAAAAGCGGTCATTACCTGCAGAATGTCCACCGGATACGTTCGAGAGGGCTCCGGTTTCGAAGACCCCGGCGCGGACGCATAGCTGCTACAGCGGCCAAGAATGGGGCTTGGTAACTCTGTTGTTGCAAGGGGGATGCTCTGGGTCGCCGTCTTAGCTCTTGCTACATTGCCTGCACCTCCACGCACTCCTGCTTGAGTGCTGTGTCCCGATGGAAAAACTCCAATCACATCTCCTCCTTGAGACGTTCGTCGCGGGCTTTCTGGGATCTCTTTCTCTTCTTAGCCGCCTCGTCATCATCAGGGAAACCATCCCTCCAAGGCAGAGTGGCACTGAGGCCGCGCACGCGGCCCAGATGCTCCTTATTTCCCAGCGCCGCCGTTAGGATATTCCTGTCCCCGCTAGGGTTGAACTCTCCGAATGCCGCCTGCGCACTCAGCATCACCTGCAATAGGAGAACTTAGTAATACAACCCATTGCATGCGTGTTACGAGGATAGTAAGTCATCCTACAAAGTTAGAGATCTTACCAGTCGGTCGATCACTTCCCTGTCCGCAGGGTTATTCACCGAGATGCTTCCAGAGGAGATCATCTCCGATCTTGCTCGGCACCAATTGCGGGCGCGCACGTCCGTTATACCGGCATAAGGAGCGGCGGCCGAAGACTGGTAAGCCTCCTCGTCCTGCTTCCTCCACAACGCCTTCTTCCCTACATACCCACCGGTGCCCAGTCTGTGTGGGTGGGTATTCTTAGCCTGATTAGCCTTGCCCTTCTCACTAAGTGCCTGGAATTCAGGCGTGCCCTTCATCTCCATGAACTACTGTCATGTCTCGGGAGTCACGAAAGGGTAGTCATTGAAGGCGGTCTTCAACTCCTTCACATAGTGCTTGACAAGATGGCTCTTGAAGTTCCTCCACAGCTTGTCTATTGGCATCAGTGTCGTCCGACAAATGGTGAACTGGCGATCCTCGAGAATGTGAAATGCTGCCTGCACTTCTTCCCACAGCACATCCTTGCACTCTCGGCGCACTTGACCCCACTCGGAGGTGGTGATGGGCACCCGCTCCCTTGCCACTTTGCCGCATAGTGAGCGGTACTGACCAACTAGTTTCTCCAGAGCTTCCGGCACACCGTTGTCATCGAACTATATGTGCTGCTTTCCCCGCTTGTCGAGACGTGCCAATGTTGTCCGGCCTGGCCCCTTTCTCTTCTGCGACTGTGTCATGGTGGACGAGACGACCTCCAGCCCCGGCGTCTCATCGCCAGAGAGGTCACTCTGACTCCCCGACAGGTTCATTTCGTCACTGGACATATCAGTTCCTAACATAAGTGAAAGAGAGAACAGTGTAAGTAAATCTAAAACTTAAAATTGACCAAGAATGGCAGAAACGGTGGGGAGGCGATGAAGGTGATCGCACCGAAAGGTAGGGAGGCGATGGAGGTGATCGCGCTGGACGGTGGGAGGGCGGAGAGAGCTAGGGCAAGTGAGGTAAAGAGTCGCGAAGTGTGGAAATGAGTGGGACAAAGCTCGCCTTAAACTATGTAGAGAGATTATCACAGACGGTTCTGATCTCAGAACTGTCTAATAATCTATCACAGATGATTCTGAGTTCACAACCGTCTATGATAGTTATATATCATAGACAGTTGTGAACTCAGAATCGTCTGGTGATAGCCCTCTTCTATGCAATGATGTAGTGCTTTACAATCAGAAACTCTGTAACTCTAAATACTGAAATTTTAATATCCAAAAAGCCTCAAAGCCTCAAATCTATGCAAATGATGTCCAAATGCTCGAAAACTTGTTTTAAATGAAACCTCAAAAGACACTCAGATATTGCAAATGGAGTCCAAATGCTCCGAAAATAGGTTATAATGTGGAGCATGCTCAAATAAATTTTACATACAATGTGGAGCTTGCTCAAATAAATTTTACATACAAATGGGGACTTTGACAGACAATTTGCAAGTACGTACGTACACATCCATATTATCCTCAACTTTTCACTTGCCGCAGCCCTGCAAAGGCGAGAATTAGAGGATAAGCTATACCGATGGAAACATAGAGATAAGGACGGTTGATTACCTTTAATGTATAACCCTTCTTGGTGATCCATACGCATGTAACTGGTTTCATCTATGTCTTCAGTATCAACCTGAATGCCATCTCCAAATGGAGGCATCTCATCAAATTGATTGTATTCTTCCTCGTCTACGACATTTTCAACTCCAACAATCCTTCTCTTGCCATGAAGGACGATGTGCCTCTTCTTATTAGTCGGGTTAGTGACATAAATGACCTGAATGGCTTGCTTTGTGAGTATAAATGGCTCATCTTTATAAGCAACTCGATCGAGATGCACAGATGTGAAACCGTAACTGTCAACCTTCACACCCTGTGGGATTTGGACCCATCGGCATCGAAACAGGGATATTTTGAACAGTACGTAATCGAGCTCTCAAATTTCTTCTATGAACCCGTAGTACGAGTTCAATCCACGTACTACCCTTGTTGGGCCTGTCTCGCTAAACTCCTCATGAAAAGCTTCTACGCTCACTCCACTATTTTACACAGTGCTCTTTCGATCTTGAGCTTTCATGTAAAATGTGTACCCATTGATGTCGTATCCCTACCATGTCTGTATAGTAAATATTGGCCCTTTTGCCAACCATTTAAGATTCTCACTTGCGGACTCCCCAGTGATTCGCACTTTCATCCATGCATTGAATCGACTGTTATGTTCTCTTGTGACCCAAACCTTGGATCGGTGAGGATTGTCTTGTCGTAGCATCTCCTTGTGCTCATCGATGTACAGAGACACCTCCGTCATGTGTTGCAAGACCTAAAAATGTGCTTTCAAGTACATATCAAAATCAAGAGTGATTGATCTCCGTCCAATAGTTCCAATGCCATCAAGCCTCCCCTCGTGACGAGACACAGGAACTCCTCTTACTTCTACCTTGGCCATGTAATTGACGCAGAACTCAACAACCTCTTCCGCTGCATAACCTTCGACAATGCTACCCTCGGGCCAAGAGCAATTCCTCAGTTAGGCCTTAAGTACACCCATGTACCTCTCGATTGGATACATATAACATAGGAACACAGGCCCACATATCTTGATTTCTCTGACAAGGTGGACAGTGAGATGGACCATGATATCAAAAAACGACGAAGGAAAATATATCTCAAGCTGACAGAGAGTTCGAACCACCTCGCTCTGAAGAGAATCTAGTCCCTTGGGATCAATGACCTTGCAAGAAATTGCATTGAAGAAATAACATAGCCTCGTGATCGTCTCTCTGACCTTATGTGGCAGAATACTCCAGATGGCAACAGGAAGCATTTGTGTCATCAACATGTGACAATCGTGAGACTTCATAGCAAGCAATTTCAAATCGCCCATGGACACAAGCTTTTTCATATTTGCAAAGTAACCTGATGGAACTTTAACACCATAGAGACACTTACAAAGTTCTGTCCTCTCAGCCTTGCACAAAGTGTAGCATGCAGGGGGAGGTATATACGGCCTTTCTCGTCCTCTCTCGGTGCTAGCTCGGACCTGATTTTCATTTCGATCATGTCAGCCGCACATTGACGCCATCCTTTGTCTTCCCCGGAATGTTCAGCAATAGGCCAATTAAATTGTCGTAAACAATCTTCTCTACATGCATGACATCAATGCAATGGCAAACCTCTAAATGCTCCCAATATGGTAAGTCCCAAAATATCGATCTCTTCTTCCAAGTGTTCTTCGTGTGGGGTATCAATTTATGACCCTTTCCAAACACAACATCTATGTCCTTCACCCGTGAGTAAACTTCTTTCCTGCTCATAGGCTTCGGGGCTGAACCATCTTCCTTGTTACCGTCAAATTCCCTCTTCCTCTGATGGTACGTGTCATTCTTCAGAAGAAAGCTATGGTGGTGCATGTACACTGTTTTCCTACAATTCTTCAGCCAGACGCTCTCAGTCTCATCTTCGCAGTGTGGACAAGCTTTGGCTCCTTTCGTACTACGACCCGACAAATTTTCAAGGGCATGGAAATCGTTGATAGTGCAGAATATCATAGCACATAGGATGAAGTTCTCTCGTTTGTATGCATCCCATTCCTACACCCCTTCGTTCCACATTGTTAGCAGATCCTCTATCAATGGTGCTAGGTACACATCAAAATCGTTTTTGGGTTGTTTTTGTCCTAAGATAAGTAGAGACATCATGATGTACTTGCGCTTCATACACAACCAAGGAGTAAGGTTGTGACGAGGATTGTTACCCGAGCTAGTTCAGAGTAAATGCACATCTGGTTCAAGACAGATTCGAGCCAGGTAAGTGTCCGTTGATGTGATCTCAGATGGCTTGAGAAGCGCGGACACATGGTCGCGGGCTTTGCGCGATCATAAGGCCGCAGACAGTGCGCAGTCCGGAGCCCGTAGGCGATGCGCGGACAGGAGGTCACAGACAGTGCGTGGTCTGACACTACACGGTCAAAAAGACATTGACTACTCTCGACCAGAACGACTCGGGGTTGCTTAAGCTCTACAACAAGCATAACCCGAGGATCCCAGAGATTCTTCCACGTATGAAGATAACTACCAGGGGGTTAATATGTGCGATTATCCCTTAATTGCGCGTGTTAAGCCTACGTGGGAGTTAAGTGCAGTTGCCAAAACTGCACCTGAGCAACCGTTCAAAACCGTTATGCATTGGCGCCCTTTCGACCAGTATAAAAGGGTGAACAAATGTACTAGACGGGGAGATCCTGGATAACTCGAACAGATTCAACAGATCCCAGAGATCGACAATAGTAATCTTTCATAGGCTAGTTTAATCATTTTCTAGATAATCACACGGAAAAGATCTTCGCCTGTGATGATCTTTTCCACAACTTTGTAACCTTTTTTTCTACACATAGTGAAATCCCAACTGGACGTAGGGCTATTACTCCCACCATCGAGGGCCCGAACCTATATAAATTCTTCTGTGTTCCAACTGACATTGCTCATCATCCCTTCCTGGAGGGACACCCTGAAAGGCCTCACAACTCACAAATTCTGCATAAGTTCGACTAAACACCCCAAGTCCGAATCGTCGACAGCTGGCACCCACCTTGGGGCCTTTCTCAAGGCGTTCTTATTTCTATTCGGAGGTTCAGTGAGCCATGTCTGGAGCATATGATTCTGAGAACGACTTCGATCTCGAGGATTATGCCCACATCCAAATGCCTTCACCTAGTGATCCTGTTCCAATGGAGGAAACCAGAGGTGAAGACATCCCAGAGGTTGATTCGACCACTCAGGTCATGTCTATCGACTAGGAGGCGACCGACGCAGAACCAGAGCCCACTGTGGTTCTTAATACGTTAGAGGTTGAATCCGATCCATCGTATGACCCTGCTGAGGGTAAGGGCGATGTCGACCAGGAATTTAGCCCGGGGAGGTTTGATCCAGATAACCTCCACCGTCTCTTTGATTTCGAGTCCGACTCGGAACAAACGGAGATGTTTTCTCCATCGGCGACCTCTCTCCCTAGACAATTCGCTGCCTTATTGGAAGAGACTCCCGATCAATGGGCTGCTAGGGAAGAACAGGAACGCAAACAAAAGGAAGATCAAGATCTTGAGCAACAAGATAAAGAACTTCGTAGAACAGCCCTAGAGGCTCCACAAAATGCGCAAGCTCGTTACGACACTGCTTCGAGTTCCTCCCATCGATCACGTGGTCGCAGACGCGACCAGACACCATCTTTACCCCCGGAACGTTTGCCGGCGGACGAAGAGGCGGTGACACCTGGCACGCCCAGAAGGAGTACACATGGCCAACTTCGATCCATCACAGAGGTCCTGCGTAATTTTGCTCCTACGGTCACAGATGCGCAGAAACCGGCTTTCGCCAGAATCCTAGCAGAGAGGTTGGATGAGGTCGCATCCGAGGCGACCCCAACAGCCTCTTCCCGATCAGCAACACGTTCCCATGACCGAGAATACTCTAACTCTAGTTCTAGTAGATGGAATCATCCACCACCAATACCATCTTAGCATGACAAAGCCCGACGGGCAGGGAATTCTCGTGATCGGGAACGAATTCCTGTCCACTCTCGCCTGGGACCACGCGTGGCCTCTCCTTCGCATGAGGTCGACACAGGTCAGGTCGAGAGTCGCAGATCCATCCATGGTCCTTATGTTGGTTGTAAAGCCTTCTAACCCGGCCTTCGTGCGGTTATTTGGCCGGACAAGTTTAAACCACGAGCCATAGAAAGATTTGAAGGAACTCAGAATCCATCGGAGTTCCTTCAAATTTATATCACTGCCATTCAGGTAGCAGGCGGCGATGACCGGGTCATGGCCAACTATCTGCCTACAGTCCTCAAAGGACCGGCAAGAACTTGGTTGTTCAATCAGCCCGAGGGTTCAATCTATAACTGGGAAATGTTGTGTAATGCCATCCTCAACAATTTCCAAAATTGTTATCAGAAGCCGGGTAAAGAGGATGACGTCCATCGACTATGATAAACTTCGACCGAAACTCTTCGTCAGTTTGTCAAGAGATTTGTCGGGGTGAGAAATACCATCCCGAACATATCTGATATCTCCGTTATCATGGCGTTTAAACACGCCGTTCGATATCAGAGGTTCACTGAAGATTTGCTCATCCATCCTCCTCGATCAGTAACCAATCTCTTTGATATGGCTTATCGATATTCCGACGCAGTCGAGGCCATTGAGTGGAATCAGATGGTAGATAAGGGTAACTTACCACCTCAACTAGGTCTCAAGGACGTGAAGTGGGAGGATTCGAACAAGAAACTGGAATCTTCATCAGGCGGGAAGTCGAAGAATTCAAAAAGGACTCGATCTGGACAGTACTGAGAGGTCGCAGTCGCAGAGAAGCCTCGATCGACCAAAGGTAACAAACCTTCATTTAAAAATAAAACTGCTTCTGGTGGTCGCAATGCCGACTAGCCAGAGAAGTCGACTAACCCGCAGGAAGGCAAGAGATGGTGTCCACTCCACAACTCTGCAGGCCACGACCTCAAGAATTGCCAGAGCTGGTTGAAGCAGTTGGATGACTTCTACCAGGGGATCGGATCTATGCCGACCTTGCCGGCGAAGGAACAAACCTGCGGGCTAAGACGCCAGCGGGGACGAAGAGATGTCTTACCAGGTACCTCGTAATCATGTCAATGTTATTTTCGGAGGTTCCTCCTCTTTTGTTTCTAAATGGCAATTTAAAGCCTTTTATCGAGAGGTGAACCAAATGGAGACTCCCCTTGGTGAGCCTCAATACCCCCATTGGTCGGATACACCTTTGATGTTTGATCGTTATGATTGTCCTATGGGGCTTACTCGACCATTGAGGTTACCTTTGGTCATAACCCCAATAATCAGCAATGCGAGAGTCGAAAGGGTCCTGATCGACGGAGGTAGCTCCTTTGACATTTTATTAGTCAAGGCACTCGACGAGATGCAAATTCCTCGTTTGAAAATCAAACCCATAATTCATCCGTTTTATGGGATAATTCTTGGTCCCTCTATGATGCCATTGGGACAGGTGTCCCAAGGGAGGTAATCGAGCACAGGTTAGCAATTCGACCTGGACAGCGACCAATAAAGCGGAAGCTCAGGCATTTTGCTTTTGATCGACAGGAAGCCATCCGAGAGGAGTTGGATAAGCTCCAAAAGGCCGGATTCATTCGTGAAGTCGATCATCCAGAATGGCTCGCAAACCCGGTCATGGTCTGCATGTCAAATAGCAAGTGGCGCATGTGCGTCAACTGCACCAGCCTAAATAGTGCCTGTCTGAAGAATGACTTTCCCCTTCCCCGCATCGACCAACTGGTCGATTCTACTGCGGGTTGCGAACTGATGAGTTTCCTGGACACTTACTCGGGATATCATCAAATTAGCATGGCAGAAGAAGATGAAGAGAAGACTGCCTTTATCACACCATTCGGCACCTACTGCTACGTCAGAATGCCGTTTGGTCTCAAGAACGCAGGTTCCATGTACTAGCGCTTGATGCAAAAGACCTTTCTTTCCCAGATGGGGCGTAATCTTGAAGCTTACGTAGACGACTTGGTTGTAAAAATTTTTAAAAGTTTGTCTAATTTAGACGACCTTGCTGAAACCTTCTATAATTTTAATCGATATGGAATAAAGTTAAACCCGGAGAAATGTTCTTTCGGGGTTTCATCGGGGAAACTTCTTGGTTTTCTTGTTTGTTCCAGAGGAATCGAAATCAATCCAGAAAAAATCAGGGCTACCGAACAGATGAGGTCTCCTTCGACCATCAAGGATGTTCAGGGCCTAACAGGTCGCATGCGCGGCATTGAGCCGGTTCATATCGCAACTAGGCGAAAGGGGACTACCTTTCTTCAAAGCCCTACGCAAACATCACAATTTTACATGGTCCGATGAGGCCGAAAAGGCATTTCAGGAGGTAAAAGCATATATATCCAGTCCGCCGGTCTGGTTTCCCCCGACAAATAGGACCCATTACTCCTTTACTTGGCGGCCACACCTCACGCGGTCAGCGCTGTTCTGATCGCAGAAAGAGAGGGTGTGCACAAACCCATCTATTACGTAAGCGAAGTACTTCATGGTCCTATGGAGCGATACCCTGAGGTCCAGAAGATACTTTATGCGCTATTGATGGCTTCCCGTAAGCTACGACATTACTTCCAAGCACATAAGATCACAGTGCCCTCATCTCTTCCATGGGGGGACATTGTCCGCAATCCAGAGAAATCTGGTCGGATCGCCAAATGGGCTATCGAACTCAGAGCGTTCGACATCCATTTCACACCCCGCACCGCGGTCAAGTCTCAGGTCCTGGCTGACTTCGTAGTCGAATGGACTAATCCCGAGCCGCCCGTGTAGGTGTCCGAAGATTTTGAATGCCCTGATCACTGGACAATGTACTTTGACGGCTCTCGTAGTTTTCAACACTCGGGGGCTGGAGTGGTCTTAGTCACGCCTCAGGGCGAACAGCTAAAGTATGTCATTCAACTACACTTTGTTGCGACCAACAACGCCGCAGAGTATGAAGGTCTTATTGCAGGGCCCCGGGCAGCAAAATTCCTCAGAGTCCGTCGATTAGTGGTGAGGGGAGACTCACAGCTAGTCGTAAACTAGGTAAACAAGGAGTACATCCGATGAGACAATGACTCATTACCTGGGGGAAGTGAGGAGATTGGAAAAACACTTCGGTCATCTCGAAGTCCAATACATCCCGCGAAAGGACAACATTCTCGCAGACCAATTATCCAAAATTGGGTCCTCATGCACATCCGCTCTGACAGGAGTGTCCGTCGAACACTTGGAACATCCCTCGATCATGACTACGGTCGAGGATGATCCGGTAACAGTCTGCATTACCAACCTCAGACAGGAACGAGATTGGACCCATCCATTGAGGGTCTATCTCGAACACGGGACCTTGCCTGAGGATGAAACCGAAAGCGATCGGTTAGTTCGAAAAGCGCGTCTATACAAACTTATAGAAGGAGTTTTGTACAGAAAAGGTACTCAAGGAGTATTGATGCGCTGTGTGTCCCAAGAGGAAGGTAAATCCCTCTTGAAAGAAATCCATGACGGTGTATGCGGTGCGCACGCGTCATTTCGTACACTGGTTGGAAAGGCTTTTTGACAAGGATTTTATTAGCCTTCGACACTTGATGATGCCAAGAGTATGGTCAAGACATGTCCTCAGTGTCAATTCCATACGAGACAGGTTCATCAACCTACCTACGCTCTACAAACCATTCCTCTATCATGGCCCATCGTGGTCTGGGGGATGGATATTGTGGGACCTATGCCACAAGCGGTCAATGGATACAAGTTCTTGTTCGTAGCTATTGACACGTTTACAAAGTGGATTGAGGCCGAACCAGTACGCAACATTACTACTGCTGCTGCACAAAAGTTCTTTCCTAAGAACATTGTGACTCGATTCGGTGTTCCAAATCGCCTTATCACTGATAATGGTTCCCAGTTCACTAGCGGTCTCTTTCTGGACTATTGCGACACCGTTGGAACCAAGGTGTGCTTTGCTTCTGTAGCTCATCCGCAGAGCAATGGTGCCGTCGAACGTGTCAACGGGCAGATATTGCAGGGCATCAAAAAGCGTGTTTTTGATCGCCTTAAGACACGCTGGCGGCTTGGGTAGACGAGCTCTATACCGTTCTCTGGGCAATACATACTACTTCTAGTCGAGCCACCGGTGAGACACCTTTCCCTTTGGTATATGCGGTTGAGGCTGTGTTACCCATGGAAATTAGTATTGGTTCTGTCAGAACAGATCAATTCGAACAAGTTGATCAGAATGGGCAACGATTACAAGGTCTCATCCTCCTAGAAGAAAAACATGATCGAGCTCTGGTCAAGTCGGCGGTGTATTTGCAAGCTTTGCGCAAAAATCATAACAAAAGGGTGCGACCACGTAGTCTTCACGTGGGCGATCTGGTTTTACATAAAATACAAACCAATCTAATCGCAACAAGTTCTCCCCACAATGGGAAGGTCCCTACACTGTTGTCTCGGTGCCGCGACCAGGATCAGCTCCGTTAGCGATGGAGGATGGTCGGATCTTAACCAATACATGGAACATCGATCAACTATGCAGGTTCTGCGTGTAAGTTCCCAACCCCTTTTCCTTTTCAATTAGCATGATTTAACAAAATCAGTACTTTTAGTTGTTTCATTTTTTAAGTATTCCTTTTGCCCATATGTTACGATTTTGACTCAGGGGGTCGTCGTCGATAATTATATAACTATAATACCTTGATCGGATTCGCTGGCCGATCTCATGATCACTTCCAGACAAGACACCCCTCAATAAGCCGTTTCTCAACGCACACGGGGCTTGCTGGCATGTTCTTGGTCATCAGAGGGGCTGCCGATTTGCAATAAGGTCGGGTATTGTATCGAACATGATTGTCGGTCTGGCCGGATATCCCTGGTCGTCGTTACACCCATATTTTTCCTGTGCTTATAATACTAAGTCTTCAGTATACATAATCAAAGGAGGGGCCTAGGGGAATATGGTCGCAACATGAAACAAAAAGAAGTGTTTTCTTTCAAAAAATAATACATACATTCACATTGTATAAATTGTATTTGTACAGGTACAAAGATTTACATTAGGCCAAGCTCTTTCAAGAGATTTTCTACAAGAGGTTTGACCTCCTCCATTATGACTTCAAGCTGGTCTTCACTCTCGACCTCTGCCTCTCCCACCACTGGATTCAGATCAAGATCTGGGCCATGGTGAAGACGAAGCTGGCAGAGGATGGTGGAGGCTGCCGATCGTACTCTGGTCTTGATCGCCTCTTTTTGCCATCTTGTATCTTCAGGAAGATACTCGAGAAGTGACTATGCTTGGGTCGCGACCAGTGTGGTCTAGTCGCCTAGGCTAAGGTCGACCATCTCGGTTTCGACCACATCAGCCCTTAGCAGACCGGCCAACATCTTCAGTTTTTTGAAGATGTTCTGTTGAGCACTGCTGCAGGCGGAGAGTGACGTACTCAAGTCTTTGTTCTCCCTGCAGACAGAATCAACTCTCAAGTTTTGTAACTTGATGGTCGTCTGGAGATCTTTCTTCTCTTGACCGAGCTGGCTAATTTAGTCGTCCCGCGCTGCGATAGGAGACCATCACAAACAAGTTTGTATGACAAAACTAATTCACTCTGGTCGGGAGTATGCTTACAGGAGAGCTGTGACCACAATTTTCGGAGTTCGGTCTCCAGGAATGAGATCCTGGCAGTTGCCCTGAACTCCTGGTCTTCCTGATCAGTGAGGCTCTTCATTAGATAGGCATTTTCTCTGTGACAAAACAGACAATTGTCAAGATAGGGCTTACATTCAGGCAAATGAAGAAACATCTTCCTTACCGCTGTAGGCGACTCGTTTCCTCTTGTGCGACCTCGATGCTATTTGCTATAGCCATCGACCTGGTCACCATACGAATCAATTCCTATGACATGGAAAGGGGGTCAGTTTCCAAGCCTGGATATTCCTATGCAAATGCGAACTTAAAAATCACAAGGGATGATCGGCATACCTCAACATACTCCCTGAACGAGCCACCTTCCGGTTTGGCTAAAGGCTGAGTCGCGGGACTCGCCTTGTCCCCAGCAGGAGCAGCAGATGAATTTTCCTGCTGGGACTCCTCCATTGCTGGGGTCACAGATTCCAATCTCTGTGATTGGACTTCTATGGCCATCCCGTGCATGATGGCCCGAAGAACTTCCTTGGCCGAAGGGAGGGAACTTTGCTCGCCAGTGACCTCAGTAGCTGGGGAAGCTTCAACACTTGCCGAGGCCACTGGAGGGCTTGGCCCTGTATCTCTGCACCTAAGCACATAGAAAGACCATCGGTTAGAATCTTTTCAGTCGATCACTATAATCCGACCCTATCCAAACAGGAGAGATTCTTATCTTACTTGAAATCCTACCAACTTCTGGGATTTCGAAGATGGTTCCCCGAGGAAAAGAGGACAGTCGTCATCTGTCCTGGTCTTCCTCTTCGTGAATAAGACCTTGTCTTTTTCTCCCTGTGTGCATGTAAACCTATCAGAACACACATGCGGAATGGTAAAGACCAAAGCTGAAAAGTCCTTACCGGGGTAACTTTTTTGTTCGGTAGGGATGAAGCCATAGGTCCGGACGTCTCCTGGACCATAGGTGCTAGGACTTCATCCGCGACCATGAGGTCGGTAGTGGTCGCGGTGTCCTGCTTAGTTATTCCCACTCCTGTCGGCAGGAGTGGAGTACTCACCGCCCCAGGACTAGCGGGAGTCATTTGGCGGTGGATGAGGGGATTATCGTCTTCCTCTTCCTGTATGAGCACAACATGACTTAATGGATGTGCACAAACAAACAACAATATTCAGGACTGTGAGAAATCTTACCACAGTCACCCCTTCTGTCAGAAGGGGAGGTGTTGCAAATCCTGAAGCTTCATGGGCTTTAGGTACTGGGGTTTCACCCGCAACCATATGGTTATCAGTGGTCACAGGGCCCATTGTAGTCGTCTCTGTCCCTGCGGGCAGAGATAGGACCTCACTGGACGAGGGAGCGATCGTCTTCCTCTTGCGACGAATCAGAGGGACGTCATCCTCCTCGTCCTCGCTCCCTTCACCTTGTATGACGAAGAAATAATTCCTGCTTGTACCTAGCATTATAGGAGGCATTGAATATCTTACCACAGTCCTTTTCGCGGTAATGGGAGTCTTTTGCGATGAGGCCTCTCCCAGAATCTTCTTGGACTTCTTGGGAGCAGGTTCCTTCGCCCCGCGCTTCGAAGAGATCCTTTCCACCCTCTCCGTAGCCGGTTTTCCCAAGAGACCAACGTCCTCGCTTGGATGCGTCACCTCAGCGAACTTCCCCAGAAGCTATGTCATTCCAAATATTCTTGTTAATACAGGATAAGCAAATGGTCTACAAACAGAGCCTGTTGAGAAAGTCCATACCTTTCGGAGCTCCTGTTTGAGATCGTCGCTGGCATTGATTAGACTCTGGGGGCGAGGCGATCCCCTGGTTCCCTCCACATCAGCGCTATACCCTTTGAGG
The DNA here is from genome assembly GCA_019359835.1 of Pharus latifolius. Lineage (NCBI taxonomy): Eukaryota > Viridiplantae > Streptophyta > Magnoliopsida > Poales > Poaceae > Pharus > Pharus latifolius. Next base: position 61,654,233 of record CM033330.1, read on the forward strand.
AGGTAATTTGTCCGCTAATCAATTTTGGACAAAGGCAAAGCTGCGTTGCAAACAAGCATGTTAGCAAATACGACATTTTTTCAGAAAAAATGTATGTTTTGTTGACTTGAAGACATACTGTTATTATAGTCCAAGGTGCTATCCGCCATGGACTGGATTTCCCAAGCTGGATGAGCCCTTTCGCGCAAAGGGCTCACTCGGTTCTTCACAAAGTCGCGGATGATGTCGCGAGCAGTTAGTCCTTGCTGGACTAAGTGAAGAATCACTTGGGCCTGCTTCTTCTACTCTGCGCTCAGAGCAGGAAGAGAGTCCAACTCGCTGGACTTCTCCGGCCGGGAGTTCTCAAACCAAAATCCGCTCTCTGACGGAGGGGTGCAGTAGAACCACTTCTGGTACCACCTGTGAACGGAATCTCGGAGGGCTGGGAAGGGATACTCTTTCTTCTCCCTTATCCCGAAGTAGATACATCTGGCGGCATTGGCGCTCTTCGACCATGCCGAGTAGTAGAAGAGTCGGAAGAGCTCCACACTTGGGAGCACTCCGACGAAGGCTTCACACAAATACTGAAAAATCACCAGGATAAGGACAGCATTTGGGTGGAGATTCACTGACTCCAACCCATAATGCTCCAAGATTCCCTTCAAGAACTGGCTCTCAGGGAATCAGAACCCGCTACGTAGGTAGTCCTCAAAAACCGCCAACTCGCCCGCTTGGACGATTGGGTTTTCTTGATCTTTCTCCGCGGGCCGCCAGTTGATCAGCAACCACGGAGGAAGAATCTCTTCCTTCTCAAGGGCCACCAAACTCTCTTCTATGTGGTGGACGGATTGAGAGGAAAGGTGGTGACTTTGGAGGCGATGGAGAATGAGGAATGAGGGTTTTGTGCGGCAGAAACTCCAAGGCAAGTGAGGGGTTTCTGGTTGTGTGGCTTCCTCAAGAAGCTACTTTCTCCTTTTATATGCCCGAGGCAACTCTTCATTGAATACTTTATTCATTTCCCATAATGGGTGCCTTCTCTCTAGAAACCCGTTATGCACTCCCTGCAGTAAATCCGAAACAAAATATAATTTTATTAATTTCCATTTCGAATTCGGGGGCTAGGGTGCACATAAGAACATGAAAATTTTGCAACAATTTTCGGAGGAAGTTATCCTTCATGTTTTTAAGTTGATTTGTATGTATTGATCACGATGCGTTTCTGTGATCACTTCAAAATTTGCATGTTGATCACAATGCCATTCTGTGATCGCTGCTAACTCCAAGTTATGAATAGGGTAGTGCAGCTTTAGCTGTCGTGAAGCATAAGCTACCACTTGGCCTTTTTGTATCAACACACAGCCTATGCTTAGTCTTCAAAGCATCACAGAACACTTCGAAGTCATCCTTACTATTTGGCAATGTGAGGACTGGTGTGGTTGTTAACTTTTCCTTAAGTTTCTGGAAACTTTCCTCGCACTTGGTGGTCCATTCGAATGTGACTTCCTTCCTAAACCGATTGGTAAGGGATTTAGCAATCTGAGAAGATCCTCCAATAAATCTCTGATAGTAACCTGCGAATCCCAAAAAGCTTCTGATCTCTGACATGCTGGTAGGTTGCTTCCATTCCTTGATCACAGCGATCTTGGCCGAGTCCACTAAAATTCCTTTTTCTGTCAAAACATGGCCGAGAAATGCAATCTTCGTCATCCAAAATTCGCACTTGTCGGATTTGGCATAGAACTTGCACTCTCTTGGTCTTCTAAAGTCTTTGTGCAAGTGCCGCTTATGTTCCTCTGGACTTCTGGAGTAGATGAGGGTGTCATCTATGAGCACAATGACAACTTATCGAGATGATCCATGAATGTGTTGTTCAAGATGTTCATGAAGGCTGCTGGGCATTAGTCGGTCCAAAGGTACTGCAGTAAACTCGTATAGCCCATATCTTGTAGTGAGAAGCAGTCTTGGGTATGTCCTCCTTCCTGGTTTCCAGTTGGTGATAGCCGGGCTTTTGGGCTATCTTGGAGAATATTCTGGCTCCTCGAAGTTGGTCGAATAGTTCATCATTCTTTGGCAGTGGATTCTTGTCCTTAATGGTCACCTCATTCAGCGCTTGGTAATCCACGCACATTCTTAGAGTTCCATCTTTCTTCAACAGCATTGGGGCTCCCCAAGGCAAAGCACTAGGTCAGTAAATCCTTTACTCTCTAGCTCCTCTAACTGACTTTTCAACTCTCCTAAGTCTGCTACCGGCATCCTACATGGTCTCTTAGCTATAGGTGCCGCTCCTGGTTTAAGCTCAATGGTAAACTTTATCTCCCTATCAGGTGGCATCCCTGGGAGTTCTTATGGGAATACGTCCGAGTATTCCTGTACTATGGGCACTTGATCCAAGCATATCTTTTGAAGTGCTTGAATAGACCCTTGTAGTTTCTCGACTAATGACTTGTCCATATGGAACAAGACTTTCTTTCCTTGGTTACTTACTAACAAGGCTTAGAGTTTTCCTCTCACAATCCACTAGACTTTTATGTTGGGATAACCAATCCATTCCCAATATAATATCTAGGCCTTGCAGTTTTAGGACTAATAGGCTAGCCATAAACTCTTCCCCTTCTACTCTGAAGGTTATATATGATGGCAAGCTGAATATACAGGCAACTTAGCTCCTGGGGTCTGTATAACCATAGAGTACTCTAGAGGTACCATATTTATTCCCACTTTAAATGCAAAATCTTCTGATATGAATGAATTTGTAACTCCAGGATCAACAGTATTAAAGCATATGCAGACTGGATCAAGAATCTACCTAGGAGAATGTTGGTGGCATTGTTTGCTTCTTGAAGAGAGGTGAAGTTTAATCGGCCTCCTTGGCTTGACATTTGTCCTCTTCCTCTTTCTCGTTCTCGGCCTGCTATGGTTCCTCCTCTGTTGGGCGAACTTCCTCTGGGGCTCTGCAATGGTGGTGAAGCTGTGGTCCTGGATGTCATCGTCGGTGTTCCAGCTTGCGATCTTGCTATTGACGTTGGGAGCTGAATCCAAGGACAGCTGTCTTTACGGTGTCCATACTGCCCACAGTGAAAACACTGAGTTCTAGCATGAGGGCAGTCCCTTTGGTAGTGAGCTCCTTTGCAGCTTGGACATGACGGTGTTGCTGGTGATCTTGGTGCTTGGTAGACGGGTCAGAAATTGGGAGATGTTGGGACTCTTCCCCTGGTTGGGTTGGCTGGCGGCCGTGCTTGCTGTAGCATCTTTCTTTTTCGACTTTCTTCTCCTATGCTCCTCTTTTCTTCCACCTTCAATACCCGATTGACTAAGGTTTGGAACTCTGAAAATTCGTGGGAGGCAATCTGGTACTGCAGATAGTGCTGAAGTCCTTCGGTGAAGCGCTCAATCTTTTTGTCCTCCGTGTCGATGTCTCCTGGCGCGTAGCGAGCTAGATGGCTGAATCGGTGCAGATATTCTGTAACGGTCTGGCTCCCTTGTACCAAGTTTCGGAACTCTCGGCGTTTGGCGGCTATGACACCGATGGGTACATGAAATTTCCGGAATTGTTCTTTAAATTCCGTCCAGGATATGTTATCCTTGTCAGGGTGAGCCTCTTGATAGTTTATCCACCATGCGGCTGCTGCTCCTGTAAGTTGGTGTGTGATCCGAATAAAACTTTCTCTCGATCGTTACAACGAACTGTATCCAACTTCCTCTCGATGTCCCTGAGCCAATCATCGGCGACGATGGGATCAGTTGCACTAGCAAATGTTGGTGGTCGGGTCTTCTGAAAATCCGATAGCCGGGTTCCAACAGCAGTTCCTTCAGATGTCCCTCCTGGCATCTTTTGAATGATCTGGGCCAACAACTGGGTGTGGGCAGCTTGTGCCTCCTGCCTGCTCTTTTCCATGGAGAGAAGAATTTCTTGGAGGGTTGGCTGATCTTCCTGAGAAAGGTTTGATTCCTGGGGTCTCTGTTGAGATGAAGGTCCTCCCCTTGCAGGGTCTTCCCTGGGCGAAGCTTGCTCCCTGTCCTCTTGACTACCTTGCGATCTTCTCTTCATGTACACCATACTGATTCTTCTGAAGAAAGAGCAGATAGGTCTAACTAACTAAGAGAGAGAACTAGGGCACTAATGTGGAAATTAATGTAACTATTTAATGCACAAAACACTTAGGCTTCTAGCCATAGTAAACAAATTAACCATTGCGAAAGCAACGGCGGAGCACAAAAGCTAGTTCACAGCATTAATATATCTCAATTTTACTCCACAGCATGAGTTCTAACATGTACAGTACCTTTATCCTGTAAATACTTAATTCTTCCCTTCAAATAGAACTTGCAAAAATCTCATCGCAGCCTCTTGCTTCTTCAAATTAAGCTCTCCAAAAATCAATTTTTCTGACTGTATTTTGTTATTTCTACAGATAGAAAAGGACATCCGCTACTTTAATGTGTCTCAGGCACTTCAAAAGTTTCGCTGCGAAAAGTTTACTTATTCTATCTGTATTATTATATTTTACCGTTAGAATAAATTCATTAGTCTCACGGTATTTGTTGTCTAACGGTTTTTTGTTGTTTGTACCGACAGAACAATACTCTGGCGCTTTGAATTCTCAACCGTGTCGCCATGCGTCGCCTTGGAAATTCTATAAGTACCTCGCCATGCGTCACGGTATTTTGTTGTCTTTCTAATCCTCGAACGCTTCGACTCCTCATCTTCTCTTTCACAATGGCAACCTCCATGGGATCGTCAGCCACGCCCTCCCCGGTAAGAACTCTAAATCTACTGGGTTTACCCCTGTATTGTTAATCCATGTTCACTACATTCTTGACCTGTTGATTTGCACAGGGAATGGGAGCCGTGGAAGACATTGGCAAAGGAAAGGCCGACCTGAGGGCCCTCCAGGAGGAGCACAAGCTCCTTACGGACAAGCACACTCAGCTACGGCTTGACCTTGACAATCTCTTCCAGCACATTCAGCGCATGAAGACGGATGGTGACAATGCTAGGGCGAGGACGAGGCGTCTTCGCGATGAGAAGCAAGCCGCGGATATGACCATCGCTGGCTGCGGTTTGACTATGAAGGATACCATAGCGAAGCTGAGGGAGGTCGCAGGCCTTCTCGACGCGGTAGTAGTTGATCCTAGGGACAACTTGTCGCTAGAGGAGTCCTGCGTCCTGGCTGCAAGTCAAACTGACTCTATTCTACATGCAGCCAGGGCTAAGACCACCCCTTGACCTAGCATTTTGGGTTTTATTTTTTTTTATAAGTGATAAAACAACAATGAATGAACAATTTCGTTTTATGTCAACTTTCCAATTTTCCGGCTATCTTCCCTCTTTCTTTATCATTCTGCAGCTTTCAAGCACGGTCTGTTTGATGTTAAATTGTGTGTACCTTTTCATTTTCTGACGGTATTTTGTTGTTTTTACCGATAGAAAAATGGAACACAATACTATAATCTCAGGAACTTAATTAAAAAAAATTTCTGGGGAAAATTGGTCTCACGGGATTTTATTGTTTATATCGATAGAAAAAAGGAATCCACTACTTCAAATATTTTTCTGGGAAATTTACTTTTTCTATTGGTATTATTTTGTTGTACCGATAGAAAAGGTCATACACTACTTTATTACTCGTACACGGCCCTTGAGTTTCCCTCCAGTCGAACAGTTCCAACTTAGAGCACTGCGTCTCTTCAACAGCGAAGAAAACCACAACCTCCGCCGTGACCACTCACTTCCTCTCTCCCACACGACGATCGCCGGCTGGACACTGGTTCGCCACTGCCACCGGTTCTTATTTTCGTCCTTCGCCGGTCGCCGGTGCATTCTACACCGCCTCTCCATCACCAGAACTGATCGCCGTAAATACCCTAATTCGTCGTTCTATTTCCGGCATCTTCCTTATTTGATCATAGTGTTTTGTATGTACTAATTCTTTGAGTTTTGCAATTACACTAGGGTTCCCTATTGTGTTGGATTATGTACATTCTGCAGGCAATGTTGATTTAAATTAGGGTTGACATAATATGTTCCAGTGCTGTAATGAACCTATTTTGAGATTTTAACTTATCTATACTGCTGTATGTGTGATCAATTGTATGCAACTGCCATGTAATGCACATTATATGTTGGAGTTGTTCGTACACATATTCTATCGGTATCTCCTGTATTTGCCGATAGAAACAATTTGTCTACTCTATCGGCAGCTCTTGTGTTTACCGATAGAAAATATTTCTGAACAAGTATTAAAACTTTGGATATGGAAGGACATGAGGCATGCAATGTACTAGTTTGGTTGGGAATTTTTACTCACTTGGTATGAATATATGACAATGTGGATGGGTCTTCGATGTATATGTTTCAAATGCATATACATATATGACTTTTCCCAAACTAATAGATGTGATGAAGTCCTGATGACTTGCATACAGGTAATGCAAAAGATAACCAAGAGAGGGTGCTATAGACCATATTATTCCTTTTTTGGTTGTAACCTACTTTCTGTGCTACTTCAATATCTTTATATTCCATTAGCATTAAGTTTGTCAGATTATGCACAGTGGCACTTAGATGCTTGTGTGCATATTTACGTGTGAAATAATAATGCTAGACCATGAATATTAGTATAAAAAATCATTGAGAATGTTATGTGATGACAGTGAATAGTGGCTTATCAACAAAATTCCATATATAGAAAACATTGTTATTTTCTATCGGTATCTCACGTGTTTGCCGATAGAAAAATTGTTATGTTCTATTGGCAGATCATGTGTTTACCGATAGAAAATATTTCTGAACAGTTCAGGAAGTAATTTATGCATGTATTTCCTTTAGTATTATTTTGTTCGGACATCCCTTTTGCAGCCCTAATTAGTCTCCAGGGGCTGAGTTATGGAACTCCAAGAAGAATTAATTGCCATATGTTGCCTGCTTCCTATATGAAAATGTGTAGACGAAAATGCTGAGAAATAGAATCTTATCTTGTATTGCATGGTAGCTTTTGTGTTTACCGATGAAAAAAATAACATTATTTCTTACAGTCTTTACACAAGAAAGGGATACTGGCGACCAAAGAGTCAACCTGATCTGAAAGCAAAATACAAAGTCCTCCAAGGGACAAGTTATCGCTAGTAGGATTAACACTAGCGGCTCCAAGAGAATCAGTGATGTTCCTTAATCTTTTGACGTCATCTTTTATTGTGAGAGTACAATTGGCTCTTATTGCATCAGAGAGTTCCCTTTGCTCTCACACAAGATCTCTCTCCTCGCGAGCCAACCTTGTATCCTCACGAGCCCTATTATAATTCTCCCTCAGGTGTTCAATGACCTTGAACGCAGTCTCGAGGTTGAGTCCTCGCCTAATGAAACGCTCCTCGATCTCTTCTTTTTCTTCTTGGAGAGTTCTGCATAAAGCAGTCTTTTCCCTCAAAAGAACCTAGATCTCAGCAAGTTGTTCGCTGAGAACCCACAATGCCTTGTCCTCCAGGTCGCATACAAGAAGAATTGAGGAAGAAAATGTACTTAACCTTAGAGGCAGATGCTGGCTGGACCACCGAAGGGATTGGTACAAGAACAGTACCATCCGTCCCGCATATTCGATTAAAGTCTGAGTTATTTCTTGATTAAACAACTTAGTTAGTGAGATAATAAATACCCTAACTTTCATTCAGAAGGATAAGAGCCAACAATCAAAGACTGTAGGTTGTCAGCCTCTTTCCTTCTATCATAATTGCATAACACCATGGTTTGAGAAGCAGTTGCAGCTAACTCCTCGTACCTCATTAGTTTCTTCGATGAGGATCCACTAGATGATCCAATATCCATCACCAGTTCGCTTTTTTAAGGTAGTTGAACCCTCAAATTCCTAAAGAAGTTCATAAAGTATTATTTTGGAAAACTTTACACTGGAAGAAAGATTAATGCAGATTCTTCAAAAAGAGAGTTACCTATTGAAATGCCTGCATAAGACTATCCTCTATTTCTAATTCCTCTTCGTCAGTCTCAACAACTTGTTTAGAACTTTGGCCCGCCATTAGAACAAGAACAGAGAAGAAAAGACAAAGGGAGTTCTAAGACTTAACAACTGAAAGCTTGAAAATCTTAGAATGTAAAAGCTAAGTATTTATAAAACCCAAAGGTGATGGTTTGTGTTCTCAAGGCTCGAGTTCTTAAAATACGCATTAAGTTTTGTCTTGAGTTGTAGCGAAAGACTTCATCATGACCTGTCAAAATTACACCCAAAGATCTTCTTGGGAAATGAAGCGACACACGATGGAAAAAAGGAATGTCTTTTTGTTACAGAAGAAGGTGAAACGTCAGAATATTTATGATTGAATTTATCAAATGATTAAATTTAAAATAACAAAGTATATATCTTGTTATTTCAAATTCGAGGGCTAGCTGACGAGATTTTCTACCTCTCTATGGTCTCAGGAGCATAAGAGGGAGACAATAGAATAGTCCAGGACATACTGGACATAGCTTATTTCATGGTCTCATTCTGTAATGTCGCGGGATTTGTAGCCTTTAGATATCCACAAATATCGAGGTCGCAGAGACAATGGTCTCACAAATACCATGGACATGGAGACATTTTCCCATGATCGCCCGGGTTGTGAAGGACATGAAAATAGCTGTGCATTGTCGTAGTTAATACGCAACCATGGCTTACTAAAGAGATAAAACATTTAAGGGCTACGTGATTAGACTCATTCAATCATGAATAGTGGATGAACCTGTTTTATCACTACCGCCGTCTTAGATATTTTAACTCTTTAAGTCTAGAGTAACCGTCAAGAAGATGGAGGCGTAATCATAAACGGGCATAATTGAACATTATGGTCGGCGCACGTATGCCTCTCAGTGACCCTTTGATTCCATAACCGATGACCGGCAACGAGCTATAAAAGGAGGATCACCGGGGGAGGTTAGGACAACACAAGAGATTCAAGACACAAGACTTTAGAACTAGCAAAGTAGATTCACACTAACTGTAAGCTAAAGAGTACAAGATTGTTTATAGTTACCTAAGAACATTCTTAATTCTCCTCTTGTAACCCTCATTTTACATAGTGAAATCCCAATAGGACGTAGGGCTATTATTCATCATCAGAGGGCCTGAACCTATATAAATTCCTTTCTTCCTCTGACACAGATATTGTAATTTACCTGAGATCACCTTAAATTGGCTTTACATTCTTCTTTAACATTTACGTAAGTTTGACTAAGGACGAAAGTCCCAATCATCAACAGCATCTTTCACATGATCTAGTCAACTAAATCATTTCACAACCCTAGCATTCGACCCCTTGAACACCATCAGACATAAATGTATGTATAAATAAATATACTAACTATTATTTTTGTTTGCTAATTGATTGCCGTCTAAATAAATCCCAAGTGAGGCGAGCACAAGAACGTCAGTACCCTAGTAGCTCCTTTAACTGGTCTTCACGAAAAGCAAGGCAAGTCTCAAAACCTTGATCCTATTGTTGACCCATATTTCTAAGCTACTTATTTTGATGATAAATGTATTAAAGTATATTTTCTCATTAAGAAAATACTTTCAATAATCTTGGGTAGATATTGACCTAAATTTGAATAGCCATCCTTGATTGATCAAATAAATAATTTCTTGATGCCATAAGAATATAAATTACCATAAACAGCTAATATACAATTGTGAAAGCATGAGAAAAATAACTCGATAGAGTAAAAGGAAATTATGCTTTTAAATGTTTTTATCTCATGTGAGAGGCTATGAATGGATAGATGGAAAGGGGTCAATTGTGATTTGACTCAAATGGGAAGATGGATAGTAGCCTGCTTGCGAATAAGGACATAACCAATTGTGCTAAACAACCATGGGCATATTAATGTGCCAACCACATGATCAAGTAATTGAAATTAGCCAGTAAACTACTGTGTATCAATTTTATCCCTGTATGGTGGTCGTTCTCATTCAGGTTCCAAATTTTGGGACATTTGGACCTTAAGTTTAGTCGCTTAAACTTATGGCCTGAATGGGTGATGGGGGAGATGTGAGAGGAGAGATTGTTCGGTACTCTAACCTTGAGTACTGTGATAGCTGGGTGTGAAATATACTTCTCATTGAGGGTACCTCACAATGACAAGAATGACCAATATGGTCCAATTGTCAGGCAGAGATATAAATTAATAAAAAGTTTTTGAGAGCCTTGTCTCCTCAATCTAGTCGCATGAAATACTGTGCATGTAAATGGCCTGATAGGGAAGATTGATGGACTCATGTGAGTAAAGCGGTGCCCCTCTGCAGAGTTTTAAAAAGTATTCGAGTACTCCATACCCCCGGATAGGGGTATGCCATAGGTAGTAACTGGATAGCACAATAGTATTGAGATATTAAATTGAAAAGGGGCAAATAAGGAGGTTTTGCCCAGATTTAACTCTTGAGTTACATAAATGCTTTCTACAATTATTCTGCTAGTTATTTGTTTTGCAATTCACTATGGAAATGTATTTGTGAAACTTACTATTCCATGCCTCAAACTATTCAATTGGACATTTCCCCGTCACGCATTCGATCAATTCTTATATAGCGACTTGCTGAGTACTTTGTACTCACCCTTGCTTAATAACAAAAATACAGTTAAAGAGACGCTAGAGATTGGCGAAGCAGGATCACCCAGGGTTTAGAAGAGTTACATGTTGCACTTGAGTTTTACCTGTGGGATGGTCCCGGAGACCAGATAAAACTACTTTCATAAAACCTAAGTAGTTGGCCTTACTAGCCTTTGTATGACGATGTGTATTAAGGCTTGAAGGTCATATATTACTTTATGTATGAACTGATTTGAGCTGAATATCTGTTAATTACTCTGTGCACGACTGCATCCTAGGTAATTAGGGTAAGTGCACATCCGGGGCCACACTGTAATGGGTGGGTCCCTCACGCCCGCCCTCATGTTGGGACTTAGGAACACCAAATGGGTCAATCCCAGCCATATAATTGGTGCAAAATTCAATCACCTCCTCAGCAGCATAACCTTCGATGATACTATCCTTGGGCCAATGACAATTCGTTACATATCCCTTCAAGATACCCATAAATCTCTCAAATGGATACATATAGCGCAAGAACACGGGTCCACAAAACTTAATTTCTCTGACAAGGTGAACAATTAGATGGACCATAGCGTAAAAAAGGAGGGAAATACATCTTGAGCTGACAAAGAGTTTGAAGCACATCACCTTGCAAATCATCTAGTCCATCTGGATCAATAACCTGCAAGGACACAGTTGCGGCAAAATATTCAGATCAAAAAAATTTGGCAATTTCCATGAATGGAGCTATCCTAGTAGGAATACACTTACCTTGCAAGATATAGCGTTGAAGAAATAACATAGCTTTGTAATTGTCTCCCTGGCTTTAACTAGGAGAATACCTCTGATAAAAATAGCAATGGGAAGCATTTGTGACATTAGTACATGACAATCATGGGACTTCATACCAACCAGTTTCAAGTCTTTCTTGGATATAAGTTTTTTCAAGTTCGCAGAATACTCACATGGAACTTTAGCAGCATGCAGGCACTAACAGAGTTTTTTTTTTGCTTTTTGACAAAGTATAGCAGGCCAGGGGCAGGTATGTATGCTTTCCCTTCTCTAATGATGCAAGCTCAGTCCTTATCCCCATTTCCACCATGTCACGGCTAACTTTGATACCATCTTCTGTCTTTCCCAGAATGTTCAATAACAAACCAATCAAACTATCATAAACATTTTTCTCTACATGCATGACATCAATGCAATGTCAACCATGTAGGTGCTCCCAGTATGGTAGATCCCAAAGAATCGATGTCTTCTTCCAAACATTTTTTTTAGGTTTAGAACATTTACCAAACTCAACTTTGACGTCCTTCATGCGCAAGTAATGGTTCCAAAATTATAACTATTAGTATAAGTATGTTTCTTCTAATGGTTATTATATTAAGAATCGTTAGAATAAATCATGAGGTTTTTACTAACGGTTTCTCATAATCCAACCGTTAGTACAAATGCTCGTCTTCACTGCGCACCATGTATACTAACGGTTTTCTTTAAGATTGTATAAAATAATTAGAAGATAGGGGTTAGTTGACTGCATTTTTGTAGTAGTGTGTGGCGAAGTCTGCAACTCCTTACATAAATTCAACAAGTAGAAACTATCTATACAATTATACTTATATGCGTGCATGATGAAGGGACCGATGCATAAAAAGATTGACACACAAGAGTGCAAGTGCAACACAGGCAAAAATGCAAGTGTGGTGTGCTCTCATTACTACAAAAATGCTAAGTACTAACGGTTAGAAAAAGTCTGTACTAATGGTTCTCTAACCGCTAGTGATGGGCACGATAGAACAAGACTGGCACTGCTCTAGCGGTTCAAAACCATTAGAATAGCTTACTATATTCTAACGGTCTACTAATAAGAACCATTAGAATAGCTTACTATATTCTAATAGTTCATATTAGTGAACCGCTAAAATAGCTTTCTATATTCTAATGGTTGATTCATAATAACTATTAGATTATTACACTACATTCTAATGGCTCGTACTACTGAACCGTTACAATATGTTGTTCTCTTCTATCTTTATGTGTTAGTGAATCGTTAGAAGAAGCTTTGATGCACAATACAGATACAAAAAATGTATATTTACAAATACACAGACTAAATTTATTCACACATTCAACAGATTGAATTTTTCACACATTTTTATTCACACATTGAATTTATTCAGAAATACACCATTACAAATACAAAAAGCACCAATTAACACATTCAATGTATATTTTTGACCAAAGGCATAACAATATTTACATACCTAAGAGGGAGACATTAGGACAGTCCAAGATATCCCAGACATTGTCTATTCTATGGTCTCGGCCTGTATTGTCACGGAGTCTATAGTCTCAAGACATCCACAATACCAAGGTCATAGAATCCATGGTCTTACATCCTCACAAATACCTTAGTCATGGAGATATATTCCCATAGTCGCCCAAGTCTTGGAGCATTAAAGATACATGGCTACCGAAGAGTCAAAACATCTAACGACTATATGGTTAGACCCCTTCAACCATACCCAGTAGCTAAGCCTATTCGACCACTACCGCCATCTTGGATACATTCAGCCCTTTGATTAGCTTCTAATAATCGTTAAGAAGATAAAAGTGCAACAACAAACAGGCATAATTGCCCATTATGGCCGGCGCACGTCTGTCTCTTAGCAACCCTTCAATTCTGTAATCAACGACCGGCGATGAGCTATAAAAGAGGGATCGCTGGGAGAGAAAGCCCCGACTCATCTGGCGAAGGATCCGATACACGACCCGAGAGATAGAGATAGTAGATTGTTATACACTGTGTAATAGCGAATAGAAAATTGTTCTTAGTTCATCTGAGAACGTCTCTTATTCCACTCTGTAAACCTTGATATTCTTAGTGAAATCCCAATAGGAGTAGGGCTATTACTCATCATCCGAGGGCCCGAACCTGTATAAATTCCTTTCTTCCTTAGACATAGATACCGTGATTTACTTGAGCTTCGTCTAGATACTTGTCCTTCACATTACTTAATTATTTTGCATAAGTTCGACTAAGGACCAGACTCCCAATCGTCGACAGCTCGTGCCCACCATGGGGCCCATTTCAAGGCATAGTTCTTCATCGAGAATCTCAGTAAGCCATTTCAGGAGTTTACGATTCCAAAAATGATTTTGATCTTGCATATTATGCTGATCTCAACATGGAAGATGAAACTCTGTATATGGAAGAAAATGAAGTTCCCTTAGAGCTTGGTGCTGAGGAGTATTCTCAGGACCTGGTCCATGGCCATGAACCAGAACCAATAATTCATTCACCTCTGATGAGTCCTGCCACATGGAGAGGTGAATATGTACCAAAACCCATCGTCCGAGATGATGCGGGAGATGAGGACCTCGAGTTCAGTCTGGAAATATTTGCTCCAGAGAACTTGAATTCCCTCTTTGATTTTGAGTCCGATCAAGAGGAGGAGATGATATCTCCGTCTGCAAATTCAACTCCCCAGGAAGTCACTGCACTTCTCAAGGAAACCCCTGAGCACCGTGCTGCTAGGGAAGAGGAAGAACGCAGACGAGGAGAAGATGCAGCTCGTGAGCAGCGAGAGGCCGAGGTGTGCAAGGTCATAGAGCAAGCTCTCTATGATACCACAGCTCGTGATCATGCACCAGGAACTTCTTGCCAGCGACATCATCATGGCCGCTCTCAGTCCCGGATTATTCCCCAGCCAATGAGATAACAATAACTCCCAAGGCACCCAGAAGAAGCACACAAGAACGCATTCGTGCGATTGTGGAGACACTTCGTAATCCTCCGTCTGGTGTGGCGAATGATGACAGGACACTGTTCATGCGAGTTTTGGTGGATAATCTTGATGAGGTAACAATAGTTGTAACCCCAACGGAATCGTCGCGTTTGGTGGCTCACACCCATGAGAAAAATAGTCACCATTCAAGCCAGGGACAGCGTAACTGTGGACACACATCACCAGCTCGGCATAACAAAGCCAAGTGAACGGGCACATCCCTCGACCACGATCGTGAACCAGTACATTCATGTTTGGGACTGCGAACTATTACTTCCCGCAACCATAATCGTGGGCTGGTACATTCCCAATTGGGGTCGCGAGTTGATCCTTTCCTCAAGCTTGAGGGAGGTCGTGATGGTCAACAACCAGGTTCTCGATACGTAGGTTGTAAGGCTTTCTCACCAGGACTACGAGCCGTAGTTTGGCTAGATAAGTTTAAACCTGGGATGATCGAGCTCCCGAAGTTACGGGGCTATTTTGCCGAGTTCGATGGGACCAAAAACCCTTCTAAATTTCTCTGTATCTATATCACTGCCATCCAAGCGGCAGGAGGAGACGACTGGGTCATGGAAAATTATTTGCGGACAATCCTGGAAGGTCCAGCATGGACTTGGCTGTTCAATCAGCCCGAAGGATCCATTTATAATTGGGAAATGTTGTGTGATATAATCCTCAAAAATTTTCAAAATTGTTATGACAAGCCTGGCAAGGAAGATGATCTCCATCGTTTACGCTAGACTTCCATAGAGACTCTTCGGCAATTTGTCAAACGATTTGTAGGGGTAAGAAATACCATCCCCAACATCTCTAACAACTTCGTTATTAGGGCATTCAAGCATGCCGTTCAATATCGGAGATTTACCGAGGACCTGAGGATCCACCCACCACGATCAGTTTTGCAACTTTTCAAAATGGCTGATCGATATTCCGATGCGGCCAAGGCCATTGAATGGAATAGGATTCTGGACAAGGGTAACTTACCACCTCAACCAGGTCTCAAGACCGAGAAGGGGGATGATTCGAATAAGTATGAATTATCCACGAGCGGCAAGTCAAACAAGTCTAAGAAGACTAGAACCAGCCGATTCTGAGAGGTCACCGTCATTGATAAGCAACCCCAAGAGAAAGGTAAGAAGGTTCCTTTTAAAAACTTTAAAACTCCTTTTGCTAGTCATAGCGACTAGGTAGAAAAACAAACTAAACCACAGGGAGTGAAGAAATGGTGTCCATTGCACAACGTTTCATCACACGACCTCCATAATTGTCGCACCTGGTTAAAAAAGATGGATGATTTTTACCAAGGTAAGATCCCTATGCCCACAATACCAAGTCAAGGACAAGCCAGCGAAAATAAAGATGCTAGTGGAGATGAGGGCATGCCATATCCTAACAATCATGTTAATGTTATTTTCGGTGGTTCCTCATCTTATTTTTCTAAACGTCAATTTAAAACTGCTTGCCGTGAGGTAAATAATGTTGAAGCTCCTTTGGGGGAGCCTGAATTTCCTCGGTGGTCAGAGCTTTCCATGACCTTTAGCTAGGAAGATTACCCTAAGGGATTGACGCGACCTCGGCGCCTCCCTCTGGTAATATCCCCTATCATTAGCAATGCCAAGGTAGGACGAGTGTTGGTCGATGGAGGCAGTTCTCTTGACCTTCTTTTTGCTAAGGCCCTTGACGAGATGCAAATCCCTCGATCAAAAATCAAGCCAATAGCTCACCCATTTTTTGGGATAATTCCTGGTTCCTCTATGTTACCTATTGGAAAAATTGTGCTACTAGTGACACTTGGAAAACCAGAGATGTAATTGATTTTGATCCAGCTTATAACACTATTTTTGGCAGGCCTTCGCTTGCTAAATATATGGCGGCGATGCATTATGCTTACTAGTGCGTCAAAGTGCCAGATCCTCATGGCGTGATCACAATCAGAGGTAGTCAGCATATGGCTCTTACTTGTAATCGAATCTCCCTGGAACTGGTCGATCAACTACCGCTACAGATGTCAAGGTTGTGACCTCAAAATCAGATGTGGTAAAGGTATCCCCACGACCAGAAGAAAAGCTTAAACAAGTTCCGTTGTTCCCAGACAACCCGTCTAAAACCATTCAGATTGGGTCAACTCTGGACAACAAATAGGAACTCGAGCTCATTGCTTTCCTCCAGACTAATGTAGATGTGTTTGTGTGGAAACCATCCGACATGCCTGGAGTCCCAAGGGAAGAGATCGAACACAGGCTAGCAATTCGGTCTAGACAGTGATCAATAAAGAAAAAGCTTAGGCGTTTTTCTCCTGATTGGCAAGAAGCTATCCGTTCACAATTAGATAAACTCCAGAAGGCTGGTTTATTCGTGAAGTAGACCATCCTGAATGGCTTGTGAATCCGGTCATGGTCCTGAAATCAAACGGTAAGTGGCGCATGTGCGTTGATTACACTAGTTTGAATAATGCTTGCCCGAAGGATGACTTCCCCTTCCCCGTATCGATCAGTTGATCGATTCAACAGCGGGTTCTGAATTGATGAGCTTCCTGGATGCTTACTCAGGCTAACATCAAATTAGCATGGCAGAAGAAGATGAAGAGAAAACTGCCTTCATCACCCCATTTCGTACTTACTATTACATCAGGATGCCATTTGGGCTCAAGAATGCTGGTTCCACGTACCAGCGCTTGATGCAAAAGATCTTTCTTTCTCAATTAGGGCGTATTTTAGAAGCTTATGTTGATGATCTGGTTGTAAAGAGCCTTAAAAGCTATAGTCATATAGATGAGCTTGCTGAAACTTTTGTACTTTGAATAAATTTGGAATAAAGTTGAATCTTGAAAAGTGCTCTTTTGGGGTTTCTTTGGGTAAGCTTTTGGGTTTCCTTGTTTGTTCAAGAGGCATTGAGGTTAATCTCAAAAAAATCCTGGCCATTGAGCAAATGTGATCCCCTTCGACAATGAAAGAGGTGAAAAGACTGACTGGTCGAATGGCGGCTTTGAGTCATTTTATTTCACAGTTAGGCGAACGTGGTTTACCTTTCTTTAAGGTATTGTGTAAGCACAATGGTTTCCGATGGTCAGACGAAGTCGAAAAATCCTTTCAAGAAGTGAAAGCATACCTCACCAGCATTCCGGTGTTGATTTCCTCTATTAAGGGAGAATCTTTACTCATCTATTTGGCTACTACCCCTCATGCGGGCAGTAGAGTGCTGGTCGCCGAAAGGGAAGGAGTACAGCGACCAGTTTACTACATAAGTGAAGTGCTTAATGGACCGAAGGAGCATTACCCTGAAGTCCAAAAGCTACTTTATGCTCTCCTAATGGCTTCTAGAAAGCTTTGACATTACTTTCAAGCATATAAGATTTTCGTGCCATCGTCCTTTCCTTTAGGAAACATTCTCCAGAATCCGAAAGTAACAGGTCAAGTTGCGAAGTGGGCAGTTGAACTTGGAGCTTTTGATCTCCATTTTACTGGTCGTGTGGCGATCAAATCCCAAATTCTTGCAGATTTTGTGGTCGAATGATCTAATCCCGAATCACTTGCGCAAGAACCAATGAATTTGGAACATACCAACCGTTGGACAATGTATTTTGATGGTTCTCGCAGTTATGAACACTCGGGGGCTGGAGTAGTTTTAATTACACCTCAGGGTGACCAACTTTGGTATGTCATACAATTACACTTTGTTGCTATTAATAACGCAGCAGAGTATGAAGGTCTCCTTGCCGGGCTTCGAGCAGCCAAATCCCTTGGAGTCCATCGATTAGTGGTGAGGGGGAACTCACAACTAGTCGTAAACCAAGTAAACAAGAAGTACATCATCTCCGATGAGACAATGGGTCATTACATGGATGAGGTGAGGAAATTGGAAAAACACTTCAGTCATTTCGAAGTCCAATTCGTTCCATGAAGAGACAATATTCTAGCAAACCAATTGTCAAAAATTGGGTCCTCACATGCATCCGCTCTAGCAGGAGTATTCGTTGAACACTTAAAATTCGCCTCTATCACAGAAGGGTCAGAGGTGATGACTAATGTCGCTACCTTGGAGCAAGAAGCGGATTGGATCCATCTATTGAGGATCTATCTTGCGAATGGGACCTTACCTAAGGATGAAATTGATAGTAATCGATTAGTTAGAAAAGCACGCATGTACAGACTTGTTGAGGGAATCTTATACAGAAAAGGAGCTCAAGGAGTACTTATGCATTGTATTTCTCAAGAAGATGGTAACACTCTTCTAAGAGAAATACTTGGGGGCATATGTAGAACACATGCTTCTTATCGAACGCTGGTTGGAAAAGCTTTTCGATAGGGTTATTACTGGCCTATGGCACTCAATGATGGCATGCAATTGGTCAAAGCATGCCCATAGTGTCAATTCCATGCTCGGCAAGTTTATCAGCCAGCATATGCCTTACAAGTTATTCCTTTAACTTGGCCGTTTGTTGTTTGGGGAATCGATATTGTATGACCAATGCCTCAAGCGGTCAATGGATACAAGTTTTTATTCATGGCCATTGATACATTTACTAAATGGATTGAGACTGAACCAGTCTGAAACATTACCACCACTGCGGCAAAGAAGTTCTTTCATAAGAACATAGTGACATGATTTGGTGTTCCCAGTCGTCTCATTACCGACAATGGTTCCCAGTTCGTTAGTGGTCCTTTCTTAGACTATTGCGATGACATTGGGACCATAGTCTGTTTCACATCCATCGCTCACCACAGAGCAATGGTATAGTTGAACGTGCCAACGGGCTGATAATACAGGGCGTTAAGAAATGTGTTTTCGATCGCCTTAAGCTACACTCAAGGGCATAGGTAGATGAACTCTACTCCGTGTTATGGGTGTTACGTACCACATCCAGTCAAGCTACAGGCAAGACGCCTTTCCAACAGATTTTTGGTGTAGAGTCTATCTTACCAATTGAAATACAACTTGGTTCGGCTCGCCTAAGCCACTTAGATATTGCAAGTCAAAGTGATACTCGAGATGATGAACTTTCCCTTCTCAAAGAAAAATGTAATCAAATCCTGGTAAGGGACAAGGCCCCGGTGACCCCCAATCCGGGCGCCGCATTTTGCCCAAGGACAAAGGCCCCGTAGCCTTCGTCCTGGGCACCGCCTTTGGCTTGGGGACAAGGGCCCCGGTGACCCCCGTCCCGGTGCTGCCTTTTACCCAGGGACAAAGGCCCCGGAGCCTTCGTCCCTGGCGACGCCTTTCGCCCGGGGACAACAGCCCCGATGAGCCCCGCCCTGGGCACCGCCTTTTGCCTGGGGACAAAGGCCCCGTAGCCTTCATCCCTGGCGGGGTCACGTGAGGGTCACGCGAGGAGCGCCTCGAGAACCGATGAGGACACTTGTCGAGCATCCAGCCCCTCGGCCGGGAGAAGGACGCTAGTGCCCTCTGATCCAACGGCTGCAACCAGGGTAGTTTAATCATTTTGCATCTTTTGGGCCTATATAAGCCCTTGTATCCCTCTCATGTAACGAAGGACAATTCATTTGTATCAATACATAAAAACGAATATGCGTGCTTAGGAGAACTCTCCCACGAGAGAACTCCCCTAGCCAACCTCTGTTGGGAGCACGTCGACAGGACTAGGGTCTCCACTGACACCTGAACCTGTATAAACCCTGGTGTCACTTGCTGTGTTTGCCCGACGGGAGAGGACCGGTGATGTGGACATCACCCCTAACGATGCGTCCATTCTTCCAACACCCGTTGTGCAAGGACCAATAACAAGGGCACGTGCACGTCAACTAAATCACCAAGTGAGCTCGTTTCTTAGTACACGAGAGAATATTGACAAGAGCGAGTTACTACCTAATAATATTGTGCTTGTGCTCAGGAATCATGGTGTTGATCAGCGAGGGTGTCACTTTGCACCAAGACGGGTCGGGAATCAAGTCTACCGCGAGCTGGAGTCCGGGTCAGCCACGGCGGAGCAGCCTGTCTTCAAACGGGCGTAGCAGATGCATACGAACTCCATTTGGGTGTTCAAGTACATTACAGAGAAGCCCTCGATGAGACCTTTCCAACGGATCTGGTCCCATGTCCAAAATTCTTCTAAGTCAATCACAATCGTCGAGACCAATAGAGACCAGATTCTGTTGGGCCGTGCGGTGCTGCGTCACCTATCTATTGAGCCTCGGCCCGTGTATCCCACGTGGGGGGGGGGGGTGCACCCCAAACCCTAGACGCCACCCCTCTCGCATATTAAAACCTCTTAGCCTTCATTGTTAGACTTGGGTTGTGGAACCCCAACACTTCGTGATCTTAATACATACTTGCAATTCGAGATTGCTTCTTCTGTGTTCTTGCACGTGTTCTTCGATTCGCTTGCAGGAATAGGCCTTCGTGGCTAGGTCAACCGCGCCTCAGTACGGTTGATAACGAACAGAGCAGTGGTGTAACGATTGCAGGCCTAGATCGGTTCTGGTCGAAAGTCGGGTCGTCAACGTCGAGTCTCCATCAATCGAACTATCCCCTACCTGTCGGAAGATCGGGACCCCGTTCTTCATCAAGTGGTATCAGAGCTCCGGTTGCCCGTCAGGTATCTCGTATCCCATCTGTTCATTGTTCATCGTTTTACCCACCGTCCAGAAAAAAAAAAGCCAAAAAAAAAATTTGGTCATAGTCTTCCGCTGTCCAAACCACTTCGAGCCTTCGGAATCTTTGCTTTCAGTTAGCGTTGTTGAGTTTGTGTCCTTAGTTCGTCGTCTGGTTGCTGGTTTAGATTGTGTTCATAGTTTTGTCCATCACCTCCCCGTTGCATCGTCCGTCCTACCACCGCCAGACATCCAGAAAACCAAATCGAGTCCTACTCGGTTTGCCCCCGCTAGCCGCCTTGTGTTACTGGCCCGCTTCGCAAACCCTAGATAGGTCGCAAACTGCCTTGTGTCAAACGCCCTGCATCACTAGTCTCCCCTTTGTTCATCCCGCCAACCCACCGTCACGTTCCCTACTTGCGAAACCGAAAGTTCGCATTGCCCAGAAAACCTGATTCGGAGCACCTTCACTAAAACGGCCATAACTTTTGCATCCGAACTCCATTTGAGCTCCACGACCACTCGTTTCGAAGCTAACGAAAAGTTACACTTCAAGTTTACAACTTCGTCAGTTCTGGCAAAATTTCGGAGGCCAAAATCCCTCTGGAAGATTGAGTATCCGGCCCCAGAAGTTTTAGCACAATTTTCAGAGCAAACACCAGAATTTATATCGGCCACCCCTTACCTCCAAATTGAGGGGAACCTGCTTTTTTTCCATATTTCTGTGTTGCTGAACTTGAAAAAAATATCAGAAAAATCAAACAAAAATAAAAAAAAATTTCAAAAAGAGGCAGCGCACAGAAAAGAGCCGTGCAGTTGTGTTGTGAGGTGGAGGAAACCGAGGAGGATAAAATGGCTCGTTTCTATGGAGGGTTAAGGCATGATATACAAAATATTATTGATTACAAGGACTATCATGATGTCAATAGATTGTTCCAGCTTGCTGTTTTGGCAGAAAAAGAATTGCAGGGACGACAACAGCGGCCATGGAGCAACTTTGGTAGTACCTTCACCCCAAGACAGGCGTCAACCAAATCAGAGCCACCTCTTGCTATTCGATCTACTGCCCCCTCGACCAGTAGGCCGCGTTCAGTAGCACCGTTACCACCGCCATGTACACCCAAGGTAAGCAAAACTTCTAATGTGCAGGCACCAGCGAAGTCATCTTCATCTGTTGCCGCACCAACACGCGAAGTAGCTCATCCATGGAGCACTGGGTGCGG
The DNA here is from genome assembly GCA_019359835.1 of Pharus latifolius. Taxonomy (NCBI): domain Eukaryota; kingdom Viridiplantae; phylum Streptophyta; class Magnoliopsida; order Poales; family Poaceae; genus Pharus; species Pharus latifolius. Next base: position 61,676,350 of record CM033330.1, read on the forward strand.
AGCTGGCCCTCCACTAAAGCCTCGAGTAGGGCGTCCCGGGGAGCCGGGGGAGCCGTCGGGGGGAGACTGGTCCCGGCCGAGGTTCCCGCGGTCACCGGGAGCGACCCGGAGGTAGAAGCACCTAAGTTAAGAGGAAAGGCAGGAGGCGGTACCTGGGTCTGGCCGCCTCCAGGCGAAAGCTCCGGGACAGTCGTGTCCCGGACGGGCGGCGCCGGGTCTCCGAGACTGGCGTCACCGGGAAGGGTGCGAGCCCTTGTTCTTGGGGGAGCCATGGCGTCTTGTCACGAGTCCCCACGGTCGGCGCCAACTGTTGTGGTATTGCGAATACCTCGGCAGGTTTTATGGACGATCCTAACGAAGAGAACGCGACACGGGCTGACCGGGTGACCGGTCCTCCCCCGCCGGACAAACACAAGAAGTGACACGAGGATTTATATAGGTTCGGGTCCCGGTGGGGGCCCTAGTCCTATCGGCGTGCTCCCGACCGAAGTCGGCTGGGGAGGCTCTCTCGGGGGAGAGGCTTCCGGAGCACACCTGTGAGTTTTGGCTACTTAGCAATAATGATTCACTTGTCTTTACAACAGGGGGTACAAGGGCTATTTATAGCCCCAAAAAGAAGCAAAAAAGACTAAACTACCCCGGACGCTACCGTCGGATTGAGGGGTAGCAACGTCCTTCTCCTGTTCAGACGCCTTGGATGCTTGACAGGTGGTCGCTGATTCCCGAGGCGCTCCTCGCTTGACCTGCACGTGATCAAGAACCAAAGACTTTGACCTTTAGAAGGGCGACAATGCCCGGGACATGCACTAGAGGCAATGTCCCCGGGCAAAAGTCGGCGCCCACGACCGGCACCGCAGGCCAGGTCCCCGGGCGAAAGGCGGCGCCCGGCACCGGCACCGGAGGCCAGGTCCTAGGAGCCAAAAGGCGGCGCCCGGGGCAGGCACCGGAGGCCAGGTCCCTGGGCGAAAGGCGGCGCCCGGGATCGGCACCGGAGGCCAGGTCCCGAGAGCCAAAAGGCGGTGCCCGGGGCAGGCACCGGAGGCCACGTCCCCGGGAGAAAGGCGGTGCCCGGGACCGGCACCAAAGGCCACGTCCCCGGGCGGAACGCGGCGCCCCGGACCGGCACCGGAGGCCACTTCCCGGGAGCCAAAAGGTGGCGCCCGGGGATGGCACCGGAGGCCAGGTCCCCGGGCGAAAGGCGGCGCCCGGGACCGGCACCAGAGGCCAGGTCCCGAGAGCCAAAAGGCGGCGCCCGGGGCCGGCACCAGAGGCTAGGTCCCGGGAGCCAAAAGGCGGCGCCCGGGGCAGGCACCGGAGGCCAGGTCCCCGGGTGAAAGGCGGCGCCCGGGACATGCCCCGGAGGCAATGTCCCCGGGCGAAAGGTGGCGCCCGGGGCAGGCACTGGAGGCCACGTCCCCGGGCAAAAGGCGGCGCCCGGGACATGCCCCGGAGGCAGTATCCCCAGGCAAAAGGCAGCGCCTGGCACCAAAGGCCAAGTCCCCGGGCGAAAGGTGGCGCCCAGGACCGGCACCGGAGGCCATGTCCCCGGGCGAAAGGCGGCGGCCGGGACCGGCACCGGAGGCCAGGTCCCCGGGCGAAAGTGACGCAACTTACCTGGACTTAGCCTCGCGGAGATTTCCCCCAACAGTCATCTTATTCCTAAGTTAGACGACATGCTTGATGAGTTAAGTGGTTCTATTATCTTCTCAAAAGTTGACTTGCGTAGTGGGTACCACCAAATTCGAATGAAATTGGGAGACGAATGGAAAACTGCTTTTAAGACCAAGTTTGGTTTATATGAGTGGTTAGTTATGCCTTTTGGATTGACTAATGCACTTAGTACTTTCATGCGCTTGATGAACGAAGTCTTACGTCCTTTCATTGGTAAATTTGTGGTGGTCTATTTTGATGATATCTTGATCTATAGCAAGTCACTTTCTGAACATCTTGAACATTTACGTGCTATTTTTAATGCTTTGAGAGAGGCACGTTTGTTTGGTAACCTCGAGAAGTGCACTTTTTGCACCGATCGAGTCTTGTTTCTTGGCTATGTTGTGACTCCGTAGGGAATTGAGGTTGTGAAGCCAAGATCGAAGCTATCAAGAGTTGGCCGACTCCTAAAACAGTCACACAGGTGAGAAGCTTTCATGGACTTGCTGGTTTCTACCGCCGTTCGTGAAGGACTTCAGCACCATTGCCGCACCATTGAATGAATTGACAAAGAAGGGCGTTGCATTCCATTGGTGACAACCACAAGAGGACGCCTTCAACCTTTTGAAAGAAAAGCTAACAAATGCACCATTACTCCAACTTTCAGATTTTGGTAAGACTTTCAAACTTGAATGTGATGCTAGTGGAGTTGGAATTGGTGGTGTGCTCATGCAAGAAGGTAAGCCTGTTGCATATTTCAGAGAGAAATTAAGTGGGCCTACTTTAAATTACTCCACGTATGATAAAGAGTTGTACGCTCTTGTGCGAACTTTAGAGACGTGGCAACATTATTTATGGCCTAAGGAATTTGTTATTCACTCTGATCATGAGTCGCTGAAACATATTCGCAGTCAAAACAAATTGAACCATAAACATGCCAAGTGGGTAGAATTTATTGAATCTTTTCCTTACATCATTAAACACAAGAAAGGGAAAGATAATGTAATTGCTGATGCTTTGTCTCGGAGATATGCTATGTTGTCTCAACTTGACTGTCGAATTTTTAGACTTGAAACTATTAAAGAACAATATGCTCAAGATGCTGATTTCAAAGATGCTTTGATTAATTGCAAGGATGGGAGGGCTTGGAATAAATTTGTACTCAATGATGGGTTCTTGTTTAGAGCTAACCGCCTATGCATTCCAGTTGGATCCGTTCATCTTTTGCTGTTGCAGGAAGCTCATGGAGGAGGCCTGATGGGACATTTTGGTGTAAAAAAGACAGAGGATATTTTGGCCACACACTTCTATTGGCCAAAGATGAGGCGTGATGTTGAGCACTTCGTGGCACGCTGCACCACGTGTCAAAGGGCAAAGTCACGGTTAAATCCACACGGTTTGTATATGCCTCTTCCTACTCCTAGTGTCCCGTGGGAGGATATCTCGGTGGATTTTGTTCTAGGTTTGCCTAGGACAAAGAGGGGGAGGGATAGTATATTTGTTGTTGTGGATCAATTCTCCAAGATGGCACATTTTATTTCTTGCACAAAAGTGATGATGCCACTCACATTGCCGACTTATTTTTCAAAGAAATTATTCGTTTGCATGGTATGCCTTCCGCTATTGTTTCAGATCGCGACACAAAATTTTTGGGTCATTTCTGGAGGACATTATGGAATAAATTGGGGACAAAGTTACTGTTTTGTACTACTTGTCATCCCCAAACTAATGGCCAAACGGAGGTGGTAAATCGCACCTTGTCCACAATGCTGCGAGCTGTTTTGAAGAAGAACTTAAAGATGTGGGAGGAGTGCCTTCCTCATGTGGAGTTTGCCTACAACCGTACGCTACACTCGACTACCAAGGTAAGTCCTTTCCAGGTAGTGTATGGTTTCAACCCTCGTGCTCCTATTGACCTATTGCCTCTTCCATCATCTAAAAAGGTCAATCTTGATGCTAAGAAACGTGCTGAGTTTATTTTAAAACTACATGAAACAACAAAAGAAAATATTGAGCGAATGAATGAAAAATATCGCATTGCTGGTAGTCATGGTAGAAAGGAATTGATATTTAGTCCTGGAGATCTTGTATGGCTACACTTACATAAAGAGCGTTTTCCTGAGTTAAGAAAGTCAAAATTAATGCCTCGTGCGGATGGTCCATTTAAGGTGTTAGAGCGAATAAACGATAATACCTACAAACTTGAGTTGCCTGTAGATTTCGGGGTTAGCCCCACTTTTAACATTTCAGATTTGCGGCCATATTTGGGAGAAGAAGATGAGCTTGAGTCGAGGACGACTCCAATTCAAGAGGGGGAGGATGATGAGGACATCACCCCTAACGATGCGTCCATTCTTCCAACACCCGTTGTGCAAGGACCAATAACAAGGGCACGTGCACGTCAACTAAATCACCAGGTGAGTTCGTTTCTTAGTACACGAGAGAATATTCACAAGAACGAGTTACTACCTAATAATATTGTGCTTGTGCTCAGGAATCATGGTGTTGATCAGCGAGGGTGTCACTTTGCGCCAAGACGGGTCGGGAATCAAGTCTACCGCGAGCTGGAGTCCTGGTCGGCCACGGCGGAGCAGCCTGTCTTCAAATGGGCGTAGCAGATGCATATGAACTCCGTTTGGGGCGTTCAAGTACATTAAGGGGAAGCCCTCGACGAGACCTTTCCAACGGATCTAGTCCCACGTCCAAAATCCTTCTGAGTCAATCACAATCATCGAAACAAGTGGAGACCAGATTCTGTTGGGCCGTGCGGTGCTGCGTCACCTGTCTATTGGGCCTCGGCCCGTGTATCCCGCGTGGGAGGGTGCGCCCCAAACCCTAGACGCCACCCCTCTCGCATATTAAAACCTCGTAGCCGTCATTGTTAGACTTGGGTTTTGCTTAGAATTTTTCTGCTGTCGCAGTTCGCCGTCTTTCAGTTTGTGGAACCCCAACACTTCGTGATCTTAATACATACTTGCAATTCGAGATTGCTTCTTCTGTGTTCTTGCATGTGTTCTTCGATTCGCTTGCAAGAACAGGCCTTCGTGGCTAGGTCAACCGCGCCTCGATATGGTTGATAATGAACGGTGCAGTGGTGTAACGATTGCAGGCCTAGATCGGTTCTGGTCGAAAGTCGGGTCGTCAACGTTGAGTCTCCACCAATCGAACTATCCCCTACCTGTCGGAAGATCGGGACCCCGTTCTTCATCAACCGGTCACTCGGTTAGCTCGCGTCATCTTTGCTTAGCTAGGAACCTCCTCAAAACCTGCTGGGGTATTCACAATACCATGACAGCGAGTGTCGTCCGTGGGGACTTCGTGACGAATCGCCATGGCTCCCCCAAGAAAGAGGGCTCACGCCCTATCGTGCCCCAACCTGGGGACTACGACTACTCCCGTGGAGACCCAGCTCGCTGCAGCTGGTCCCATATATGCATACCATTGACTTCCCAGGATAAGTCAAGCATAGGAGTATATTCACATTGCAGCAGAAAAACTTACAAAATATTTAAGCAGTGTGGCCTACTGGCCTTAATACAACATAAGAAGATTACAATGCCTTCGCGGCATATATGGTCTAGCATAATAACAACTACACAGCAGAAGATAAGTGACCCTCCCACAGTGAGAAGTTGACGGCAGAACAACACACATCAGGGCTCTGGAGGTACTGGCTCTCCTTCATCTGGGTCCACGAAATTCTTCATGCCTTCTTCTTGATCATGGTACGCTCCATCTACTGGGTTGAAGGTTGCAAGGGTGAGTACTTACGTACTCAGTAAGTCATAGGTAAGAGTAGATACATATAGTAGTGATGATATGAACCCAGACTAGTCAAGAATTATGGATGTTTGTAAAATAATCTTTTCTTTCATATCTCATCTCATGGCAGCACTTTTCATAACATAGCATTGCTCTTCATGTTCGCTAGATTATAGCACTACCGCGACACGTCGACACACGACAGCCCACGACAGCACTCCTTATCATGACAACACATGTCATTTGGCTAATCTTGACTTAACAAATTTTATTTAGAAAACATACTTGTGTCACACCCCGTGGATTTAATCCACCGCAGCAGACTCCTATTATCCCGGGAGCTCGGAGTATTCGAATAGGTTTTTAACATTGCAGAGAGGTACCAATTTAGCCGCAAGATATTCCACTTTCAAGCCCATCCTATCAATATGATTAGACCCTTCCTCACAACTATGTGTGAGTGGCAAGGTGGAGATAACAACTTTTGTTATGTTTCACTCACAATTCACCCCTGACCCTGTGGATCTCTCATGAACCACAGTTGTGGCAGGTTGTACCCAAACCTCCACCCCTATGCATATTCCCATTACTGGGTCAGCGTGCAAGATCACCTTCAGTGATATGTGTGGGAGCCGTACTCCGTGCAAATCGTGCATCACAACACATCTCATGCAAGGGTTTCATGTGCGATCCACATAAGTACTTGTTCAGGCCTGTCCCATACCAGGCTTGCGGTTAGCACGTTGGTCATGCCACTAGATGCACAACACAAGGTTCTAGTCTTTATATGCCAGTGACCAGACCATCCACAAACCATGCACCTTCCGTGCCTGCTATCCTTTGCAGTTAAGTACCTCCAGTGCTATAGCCATCCATACCAAAATTCTGGTCACGGCTAGGGGTTTTATTTCATGAATATATATATAAATACATACATAATAGTTCATGGTTCACTAATTGATCTTTTCACATTTCACAAGCATCCAGCTTAGTACTGCCAAATTATATCTCAACCATTCTCAATCTTTCACATGCAATATTATTTATATTCAAGGTTATATTATAACAACTCTTAAAATATAGGTTCAACATGTCCAAGAATATGACTTGCCTTCTGCGTCGTACGAAACAGCAGTCGATGTCGGGTCAACAACGAAGTCCTCGAACTTAGTTTCTGGATCTGCTCGGCGACAAACAAGAATACAATAATTATTAACTATGTTAAAATGATTTATGATCTATATGCAGATATGCTTAACAGATTCTAGGGTTTCAAGGAGTTTGGCTAAGGATGGGTGTTAGATGCTCTTAGGGTTTCAAGGTTGCAATAAGGACATCAAGTCCGCGCGACTGGTTTGCTCAAAAACAGCGAATGTCAGCCGATTGACATTCGGATCAAGGTTCTGACATAGCTTCAAAGAAAGCTAGAGAGCTTATCTCAAGTTGTGGCAGTAGAAGAAAGTGTAGATCACAACTCTACAAATTCATTGGACAAAGTGGTTCTCAAATTGCACAACCAGAAGCAGGTAAACAAGGCCAATGCCACTGGCTGGCATGCACTGACATAGTGCTGACAGGCTTAGCAGAAAATGCAATTCGAGGCTTCATCTGCTGCGCCAATTATGTGTAGGAGACGGGCTCAAGTAACAGGAACACAATGCAAGTGGTTTGAAGACGTAAGATGGCCGGACGACGATGAACGGCGGTGAGGAAAGACGGTGGTGACACGGCAAGACAATAGCACTGGACAGAATCTTTGGCACAGCTATATCTTGCAATCTGGACGGTTTCAGAGATTGGGCTAGAAGAGAAAAGTGCTCAGGAGATCAAGGCAAAGATGCTAGACAAGGTGGATTCGACGGCGGTGGCCAGAAACAGATTTCGGTGAACGACGTCGGAGAAGACGACATTGAATTTGGGGGTTTTTGCTACACAGGTTTATAGGTCAATTCCTTGGTGTGAGAGTGGAAGGAAGGTGTGAGAAATCTACTGGCATGGTTAATTTGGCTGGAGGATCGCCGGTGTGGCCTGGCGACGTGAGCCAGTTTCTAGTGAAGTTCAAATTTAGGGAAAGTTTTGATTTGAGCTCAATTAGTGATTCTAGGTTCACAGGAATACTCAAAACAACTCTCTGATCATTTTAATCTACAGGTTCCAAGGCTAATTTGGGCTGAATCGGGCTGCATTGCCCGAACAGGGCAAATCGAGGATTCCGGTGATCACCGGCATTAGAGGTCACCGGTGAGCAATTGGATGCTACAGAACGATGAGGAGGATGAGAGATACTCACTGGTGGTGTCAATTTGGCAAATGGTGCAGTGGTTGAAGCTGGCACCGTGAGCCTCTGTGCTGGACTCGCCGGAGAAGAAGACGAGGACGGAGGAGATGAGACTGTTTAAATAGACCATGGCGAAGGTGTTGGGCTGTTTAAATAGACCAGGGCGAAGCTTGCAAAGAGGGAACAGCAAAGGAATAGGCACCGAGGACTTGACTGGCCGGGCGCAGGCGCGACAACGGTGAAGAAACAGTGGCAAAGACGGGACGGTGAACAGGCGGCTCTGCACTGATCAAATTGTCGATTCATTGGGACAGACTGTGGCGACAAAACTGGCATGGCGAGGCAACGTGGCGTGGGGTTGCTGACAAAAGGCTGCTGTTGCTGCTACTGGTCGCGCACGAGAGCGGTTGCTAGTTGTTGGCGTTGCCACGGTGATGGCTGAGGCGCGGACGCTTGCGCATAAGCATGCACGGGCACAAGCGCAGACGAAGCTTGGCCGGCAATGTGCAAACACGGCGCAAAGACCACGGCGAGGTTGTGGTCGAAAACACAGCTGCTGCTCTGGTCAAATCTGGACTGATTTGCAATTTCTGATTCTTGGCTTTGGGCTGAATTTTAAATCTAGAGATTTAGATGGTTAGGGTTGAATTTGATTTTGCTGACTTGGCAAACTTAATTCAACAGATAATTTGGTACAAATAGAAGATAAAATTTGAAACATTTGACTGGTTTTTGTGTGAAATTGATAATAGGGTAAATTAGGGTATCTGAAATTTGGATTTTGTCAAATGCTGAAATTCTGGGATTTAGGATTTGATTTTGAGATAATCATAAAAGAAGAATTTGTGTTGAAAAGAATTTGGGAGGTGTTCCCTGAATCAGATTTGGATTTGGAGATGATTTGTAACATTTTACCTTTTCAGGGTTCTAGAAAATCTGGAAAAAAGACTGATCTGCAATACTCTTGGACTGATTTGTGAAAAGGGTTTAGATGATGAAATCTGCTGTCAACTTTTCGGATTAAGGTATTGGCATACCCTTGATCATAATCCAAGAGTAATCTGGTCTGAACTTGATCAAGATTTTGATTAAATCTGAATTTCTGAAACTTAGGGTATTTGGGGTAGTATAAGATATTTCTGTTTTCGAAAACAGAAAGGAGTTGATAATTCTGGAAGTTAGAGATGGAATTGAATCTGGGTTCTGAAGGCTTTTATACTCAGGATAGATAGTAGATCAAATCTGAAAAGTCAGATCTTCATTTGGGTCTACAGGATAGATTTTAAGATTTTGGGCTTATAATAGAATAAAGCTCGGACTGATTTGGCTGATCTAGAAGAAACATATGCATGCATGACTTTTTAAGAAAGAAATTTTCACCCCAAACACAGGATGTTACACACCCTACCCGGTGATGCCGGTCCCAGTGACCCGACGCCACCCCCTCGAGACACGGCCGCCCCGACACTTCTAGCCGGATACGCCCAAACCCAGGTACCACCTCTAACCCTCCCGGTTGTTTCCGATGGACAGGCCTCTGGGTCTAGCCCGGCGACCGTGAGCGCCCTGGTGGGAAGTAGCCTTCCCTTGATGGCTCCCCCAACTTCCCAGGACACCCTGCTCGAAGCTCTTGTGGAGGGTCAACTCCGTGCCCAGTGCTCCAAGGATGAGCTACTCCGCGTTTTGGCGCGGCCGCCGGCCCCCATCTATCTGCCGCAGTTCCAGTTCATGGTGGCAATGCCCCTGTTTATGGGACACCTGGTGGCCCCTCCGATCCTCGGAGGCCCGGCCGCTCCTAGGACCTACGATCCCACTGGAGGTTACATCCCTCCGGCGGGCACATCGTCTAGAGCCTTCACGGCGCCGGGAGCCTTCCCGATGCCGGGGCCTTACCTTAAACCCAGAGCCTTCCCCATACCGAGGGCTCACCCCACACCGGGGGTCTTCCCGAGCCCGGGAGCCATTTTCTCCCAGCCGGTCGCGTCTGCCGCACCGGAGGCGGCCCACCGGACTACTCCCACGCCTCCGTGGGACCTCCCTCGTGAGGGCCCCCCTCTCCGGTCCCGAACGTCGCTACAGGGGCCTGCCCGGTGGCGGACTCCACCCGCGTCCGGGTAGCACCCTCCGAGCCAGTAGTCGCCACACATGAGCTCCCTCCTCCCCCGGGGCCGCAGGTCCACTTTACCCGGGAGGAGGTTGAGCAAATGCGTACCACGATGTCTGGAGAGGCTCCCTCACGCTACCGAACGGAGCCCCCCCCAGCTCACGGACGTGGTGAGCCACACTCCTGTCCCAGCCAAGGGAACAAACCCGCTGAGGAAGCAACTGCCGCTTCCAGGGGGTGCCCAGACATCCAGGAGGTTAGTTCGACTAACCTGGAGGAGAAGAGATGCTACCACCACGTCGGGGGACCTCTTTGACCCCTCCCCGACTCCGGTCAAAGGGGACAGCGACTGGGACTCTCCCCGGGAGGTGGAGGGGGCCAACCAACTGCTGTGCCGCCGATTCTGGTGCATTCGATGGCCGTGACCTTACCGCCCGCCACGCATCGAGCACTACAATGTTGAGGCCGATCCTTACGAGTTTGTGCAGGTGTACTCGACTGCCATCTCAGTGGCTGGGGGGATGAGACAGTGCAGTGCAACATCTTCCCCCTCTACCTTACCGGAATCGCCCGCTCTTGGTTCTACAACCTGAAGGCCGGCTCCATCAAGTCCTTCACACAACTTAAGCGCGAATTCTGCGCGAACTTCCAGGGGAACTACGTGCATCCCATGAACTCATCGCAGCTCTACACAGTCCGGTAGAGGACGGGGGAGACCATCTGTAGCTTCTTCAAGCGCTTTGCTCAAGTCAAGAGCAAAGTGGCTCACGTCCCTGACTCCATAGTCAATGAGGCGTGCAACAGCGGGATCCTACCCTGGGAGCTCCATCGGAGACTCTCCCGGAGCTTCGCTTCCTCCGCTGATGAGCTATTCATTGTGCTCGAGAAATATGCTCGGGCGGAGGCGGACGACCTCTGGAAGAAGAACCAGGGTGCTCCCTCCCCCGTTGATCGGGAGGCTAGGGACCCCCTCAAGCGACCCAAGAGGGGCAACCGCAGCGAGGCACGGCCTCGGGACACCTTCGTCCTCGAGGGCGGAGGCAGCTCGCGTGATGCCCCAAAGGGCAACCGCCCCTTCCCCAAGCCAAAAGGCCAACGGGGAGCAGCCATCCCACCGTCGTGAAGGCCCCGCGGCGGGAGGCAAGGAAGGCCTGTGGTGCACTTTCCACAAGTCCAATACCCACACTACCCGAGAATGCCACCAGCTTCTCCAACACTTCACCGCATTCCTTGACTAGCGTGGGCAGGCGAGGGAGTTCTGCCTCCTTGCCCCCCCAGCCGGCTTTGCCGGCACTTCTTGCCCCCTCGGGGGAGCAGTAAGGACAAGCGCGGGAAGGAGGCTCAACAGAGGAGCTCCTCTTTCAAACCTCCTAAAGGCGCGTCAACGTCATCACCGAGGAGTCCGCCTCAGGGCGGGACTCCAAGCGCCAGCGCAAGGAATATGCGCGGGATGTAAAGCTTGTGGGGGTGCTGCACACGTCTCGGCCACCAAAGTGGTCAGATGTCCCCCTCACTTTTACAGCAGAAGACGTGCGCGGGGTTCGCTTCCCCCATAACGACGCACTCATCGTCTCCGCCGCTGTCTACAACTGCCAGCTGGTGCGCATACTCGTCGACGGCGGGAGTTCCACCGATGTCCTATACCTAAAGGCGTTCAGGGAAATGCAGGTCGACGAGAAGTTGCTGTAGCCGGCAGCCAAGCCCTTGTAGGGCTTCGTCCTGGGGAAGATGATCCACCCGGTGGGGAAGGTCGATGTCCCCATGACCTTCGGCTCCCTAGACAACTACCAAACTGAGCTGGTCTGGTTTGATGTTGTGGACCTCCCCTCTTCGTACAATGCGATCATGGGGAGGACCACCATCAATCGCTTGGGGGCCGCAATCCACCAGAGCTATCTCTGCGTGAAGATCCCTAGGCCTCACGGCATGATCACCGCCCGGGACGACCAGGATGTGGCCCGCGCTTTGTACGGGCGAGCCACTGCGATGATCGGGAGCATCAACAAGATCAAGACCCTGGGGGGAGAAACCTCTTTCCCGTCGCCGGACGGCATGGCTGTCCCCTCCGGGAGGTCTCCTCCCAAGACGAGTCCGGAAGGGGTCCTCTGGAAGGTCCCACTGTCCCCGGGCGACGGATACAGGACCGTCAGGATCGGGGCGGTCCTCTCCGAAGAGCATACGGAGCAACTCGTGGCTTTCCTACGCTAGAACTCCGACGTCTTCACGTCGCCCGGGAGGTCATCGAGCATAAGCTCGCTGTGACCCCCAGTCACTCCCCGGTCAAACAGAAGTTGAGAAAGCTCTCCCTTAAACGCCAAGAGGCTATCAAGGTCGAGATTACCAAGCTCCGAGAAGCAGGGTTCCTTCGGGAGGTCTTGCATCCTGAGTGGCTGGCAAACCCTGTCCTCGTGAAGAAGTCAGATAGCAAGTGGCGGATGTGCGTGGACTTCACCGACCCCAACCGCGCTGGCCCAAAAGACAACTTCCCCCTCCCACGGATCGACCAAGTAGTCGACATGACTGCGGGGTGCGAGCTGATGAGCTTCTTGGACGCGTATTCGGGCTACCACCAAGTTCGGATGGCGGAAGGCGACGTGGAAAGGACGAGTTTCATAACTCCCCTCAGGGCCTTCTGCTACGTCCATGTGCCCTTCGCGCTGAAGAACGCTGGAGCAACCTTCCAGCGACTCATGTCACTGGTCTTTAAAGACCAAATAGGCCGCAACGTCGAGGTCTACATCGATGACCTGGCGGAAACTTTCCGCAGCCTTCGCAAGTACGTGTTGAAGCTCAACTCAGAAAAGTGCACTTCGGCGTACGAGGGGGGAAGCTACTCGGCTTCCTTGTGTACCAGCGGGGCATTAGAGGCCAACCCCAAAAAAATTCGGGCCTTCCTAGACATGTCTCCCCCACGTTCTGTCAAAGAGGTGCAGCGACTCACCGGGCGTCTGGCCGTGTTGAGCCACTTCGTCTCGCGGTTGGGGGAATGTGGCCTTCAGTTTTTCAAACTCCTCTAGGGCCTCGAGGGGTTTCGATGGACTCCCATGGCCCAGGAGTCCTTCAACGACTTGAAGAGGTATCTCATGAGCCCTCCAATGCTCGTGAGGCCGTCTCTGGGAGAACCCTTGCTCCTTTACCTCATCGTGACACTAGTCGCTGTGAGCACGGTCTTGGTAAAGGAGCAGGATGGGCAGCAGTGCCCCATGTACTACGTGAGTGAAGCCCTTCAAGGGGCTAAGACTCAGTACACAGAGATGGAGATGATCTGTTATGCCCTCCTCATGGTGTCCCGGAAGCTCCGCCACTACTTCTTGGGACACCCGATCACGGTCCCGTCGTCTCTCCCTTTGGGGGAGGTGCTACGGAACAAGGAGGCCACCGGCCGAATCAGGAAGTGGGGAGACGAGCTCACTCCCTTCTCCCTCTCCCTCACAGGGCATCCCGCCATCAAATCACAAGTCCTCGTTGACTTCGTGGCGGAATGGACCCCCGCTTCCGGGACGGAGGGGGAGACTCTCCGCGAGTCGTCCTAGCACAATGACCATTGGACACTCCTGTTCGATGGCTCCTTGTGCCTTGCTGGGGTTGGCGCGGGAGTAGTCCTTCAGAGCCCCGAAGGTAGGGCACTGGAGTACGCAGTGAGGCTCGAGTTCCCCGCCGTGAATAACGTTGCCGAGTACGAGGCCCTTCTCCTGGGACTGCGCCTTGCGCACTCCCTGGGGATTCGTCGCCTCCTCATCAAAGGAGATTCCAAGCTCATGGTCTGCCAAATGGACAAGTCCTACTTGTGCCATGACGCGAACATGAGCCTATACTTGGGGGAGGTGCGCAAGATGGAAAAAATACTTCGAGGGCTTGGAGACCCCGCACATATCCCGAAGGGAAAACGACCGGGCCGACTCCTTAGCCCTGGCAGCCAGTGCTCGAGAACCTCTTCCCGGAGGTGCCTTCCTGGAGATCATCGTGAAGCCCTCAGTGACCCCCCCCAACACGAACCCTGAGTCCTGTGTCCCAGAGGTCTCTGAGATCGCCCGAGTGGAGTCCTGGATGGATCCCCTCATCTCCTTCATAAGGGGGGAAGGGGACCCTCCCAGCGAAACCGAGACAAAGCGGCTTCGTGCCAAAGCACGGGCATACCTTTTGTTAGAAGGCAAGCTCTACAAGCGGGGGACCTCTGCCCTACTACGCTGCCTCCCACGGGCGGAAGGACTTTAACTCCTCGAGGATATCCACTCGGGGAGCTGTGGGTCTCACCTGGCTCCACGCGTCGTCACGGCAAAGGTCCTTTGCCAGGGCTTCTATTGGCCCATAGTGGTCCGCGATGCGCGAGACCTTATCTCCGCATGCGAGGCCTGCCAGAAGATGGCCAAGGGTTCCAATTTGCCCTCCACAGTGCTACAAACCATCCCCATCACTTGGCCGTTCGCGCGCTGGGGGATGGACCTCCTAGGTCCTTCCCCCCGGCACCCGGAGGCTACAAGTATGTGGTGGTTGCGGTTGATTATTTCTCCATGTGGGTAGAGGCTGAACCCCTGACCAGCATCACCTCTCGAGCAGTATAGCGGTTTTTTTTGGAAGAATGTGGTGTGTTGTTTTGGGGTCCCCCGGGAAATCACTGTCGATCATGGGACCCAATTCGACTAAGGGTATTTCCGGGAATTCTGCGAAGGCTTGGGGGCTACCCTCCACTTCGCCTCTGTGGCTCACCCCCAAAGTAACGGGGCTGTTGAGAGGGTCAACAGCGTGATCCTACAGGGGTTACACCGAAGGCTCGAGCAAGCCGCCTCCAGGCGGGGCGCGTGGGCTGAAGAGCTTCCAAGCATCCTCTGTTCCATGTGCACGACACCGAGCCGAGCGACGGGGAGCACACCTTTCTCACTCATGTATGGGGCTGAAGCGGTTCTCCCCTCGGAGATCGGCTTCCGGTCGCTGCGGGTCGAGCTCCTAGATGGAGCTACGGCTACGGCGTACCAAGCCAGTGAAGCCAATCAGTGACTGGAAGTCAACCTCGTCGAAGAAGAACGTGACCGAGCGCACCTCCGCCACGCCATCTATGAGCGCGAAATGGTGAGCACATACAACCGGCGCATCCGCGTGAGAGCTTTTCAACTTGGGGACCTTGTCCTCAAGCGTGTGACCGACCCCCAAGCCCAAGGCAAGCTCTCCCCCAACTGGGAAGGCCCCTATAGGGTCTCTGCAGTCCTGGGCTCGGGGGCTTACAAGCTCTCCAACCTCCAAGATCAAGAGCTGAAGCATACATAGAACATAGACTTGCTTCGCAAGTTCAATGTCTAGCCTCCGGGCCTACTCCCTCCCCCGTCGTGACTTCGCAGGGGGAGGTGCTATGTCCCCCACCGCAGTTACGTGGGGGGGCGTTGTATCCACTTTCCCTCCCCCGCCACGGCTTCATGGGGGGAGGCGTTGTATTCCTAGTTCTATCAATACAAATGGGTTTGTTCTCCAACTCGAGTTCATTGCAGGTACTAGCCATACCGTCTCTTACGACGATGCCCTCCTATTGAGGATGCCCTCTCCGTGAGGACGTAGGCTATCACAGCCTAAAAGTCCCTACGGCGGGAGCCGGCTCCCATAGGGCGGCTTACAATCACCCATCGTAGACTGAGGGGGTAAGCGGCAACCCAGTCCTCAAGGACTGCCGTAACGAGTCAATTTGAGAGACTAGTCCCCCCTCAAACGAGTCATCGGGCTTACCCTCCTCCAAGAGAAAATTGTCTCCCCAGCGAGACGGGATTCTCGAAAAAGTCTTCCCGGAGAGTTTTTACCTGGCTCCCTGTTCTCACGGCGACCGGACGATTTCTCACCGGAATTTTCGGGAAATCTTCCCAAAAAAGTTTTTACCCGGCTCCCCGTTCTCACGGCGACCGGAGGACTTCTCACCGGGATTGTCGAAAAATCTTCCTGGAGAGTTTTTACCCGGCTCCCCGTTCTCATGGTGACTGGAGGATTTCTCGCCGGGATTTTCGGAAAATTTTCTTCCTAGAGTTGTTACTCGGCTACCCGTTCTCACGGCGACAGGAAGGTTTTCTTACCAGGACTCTCCGATCTTTTCCAAGTCAAAAATGGGCGTGACCCTGGTAATCATTAACGTCTGGGCGCTTCGCTCCTTCCCCACAGCGCGCGGAGTCAAGCTACAACCCACTGTGGGTGGTGGGGGGGGGGAATAACCCGCGCCCGGACTATCCTCTACCGGACTGTC
Source organism: Pharus latifolius (assembly GCA_019359835.1). Classification (NCBI taxonomy): domain Eukaryota; kingdom Viridiplantae; phylum Streptophyta; class Magnoliopsida; order Poales; family Poaceae; genus Pharus; species Pharus latifolius. The sequence continues at coordinate 61,692,361 of CM033330.1, forward strand.
CTCCGAACTCCGAAAATTTCAAAAACAAGTTAAGGAACAAGCAAACTTAGCTTTATTGATGCATTTAACCAAACGACACCCCCCCCCCGGTGGGTATCGGTACAACATCTAACTGGGAGACAACCCCCCACCCCCGGTGGGCCAACACATCCCGGGGATCAAAGCCTCGGGTAAATGCAAGATACAACCCAGGGAGTTCAACCCCCGCGGGAAAATATAATGGGGGACAGCCCCCCCCCCCCCCCCGAGGGGGCTCAAACACCTAATAATCCCAGAGGCCCTCCGATAGCTCCCGGGCCAGGTCTCAATACAAGCTTCTTATGCGCCGCTGGGCCTCTTGAAGCAAGTCCCCAGGCTTATACCCATAGCCCGCCAATGGGACTACCCGAAGCGACGGAACGCTCTGGGACCCCGGTCGCGAAGGAGACAACTCGATGCGGTGGTTATCAAATATGTCAAGGTGCCACTCCGGGAGCCACCGCAACCTGATCGGCTCCCGGGAGACACCCCTGCCGGGCCCTCCAGAGATGAGCCTTAGCAAAACTAAGGCCGCTTGGGCGTCCCCCGGGTGATACCCTCCAGAGACCGGAGGCCCTATATCCGGAGCGGCCCCTTGCACCACCGGGGCACCTCTAAAGTTGAAGCACTCAACTCTGGGGAGCCCTCCACCGGGAGCAACCTCCCGGGGCGCCTGATGAATTCAATCCAAGACTTATCAAGAAATCCGTTTCATTTCATTAAAGCAAAAGTTTTTTGTAAAAGTCTCTGGGGTTTCCTCTAAGAAGCTATCGGGAGAAAAACTTCTAAAACAAAAAAGGACCTATCTAAAGGCCCGGGGGAGGCTCATACTTGGTCATTGTTCTCCTCCCCCCGCGAGGTCTCCGCCGGAGCCGCAGTGTCCGCCTTCGGGGGTGCCGGAGCCGAGAACCGCACCCACACGATCCGGTCGTAGAAGCCCCCCATGAGCTGCTCCACCTCCCGCCGCAGCAGCTCGAAGAAATTGGGGAAGCCTCGGAGGATCCGGCCCCCGATTGCCCAGGCGCCGATCCCCTGGAGTTCCACGAGTCCCGCGGCGGCGGCCACCACCAGGATCGCCCGGCCCCGGGCCCCAGCGTTGGTGGCCTTCGGGATCACATAGACTTGTGCGTTGAGAAAACGCACGGCCTCCGCGAATGTCATCGGCACCGCTCCGGAGCTGCCCCCCGGGCCGAGGCTCACCCCGAGACCCTCGAGGGCCAAACGGACAGAGCGACCCGGTTCCGCCACCGCCGGAGTGCTGGAGCCCTCGCGCTCCCGGAGGGCATCCACCTTTGCCTTCGCCTCCCTCCGGAGCCGGTCGTTGGCACCCTCCGAGGCGTGGAGTTGAGCCTGGACCTGGGCCAACTCCCGGAGCGCCTCGTCCCACTCCTCAGAAAAGGCGGCGGCCTTCCCCTCCACCTCTTTCAGCGCCTTGTCGAAGCGCGCCTCTATGCCCCAAGCGAGGGCCGCCCCCTGTAAATGAGAAGGTTATTCGAAGCCCAAAAGAGTTAGTGAAATCCTTGAAAGAAAGCGGCCGGACATTCCGGGAATGAACCTGGATGTGGAGCGACTGTAGCTCGCCGCACAAGTCACGGAACGTCCCTTGCGAGACGTACTCCTGCACCTTCCGGGTCTAGAGCCCCTCGGCGAACTGGACGACCTCACCCGCGGACAGCAGAGGGGTCTCCCTCCCGACGGCTCTGGACCCGTCCCCGCCGGCGGGCCCCCTTACGACGGTCGTGGGGGTCATGTGGACCAGTGTGGCACTGGCCGTGGTCCTCGCCGCCGAAGAAGAGGTGGATGAACTATCCGAGGGAGCGCCAGCCAGGGGAGGGATGAGGAGCCCTTTCCCTTTCTGGGCCGTGGGGCCCCCGGGGCCTCCGCAACCACGGGGACCTCGTAGACCGAGGGGCTCCCCCCTCGGCCACCGGCTATTCGACATGCGGGGGGGAAACCCCTGCAAAATGCACCACCGGGCGCTCCGGCTCCGGTAGTTCCGGTGCCGCCGGAGGTGCGATCGGCGGAGACGGTGAGGGGGCGTAATTCACCGAATCAGACGCCCCCCCGTAGCCAGTCGCCCCCTTCCCCCGTGCCTCGCCGGAGGCCTCGAGGAGGCGCATGAACTCTTGCGTTCCCGCCGGCCCCCCGTAGTGCTCTTCCGGGGGGCTGGCGTTGCCTCACACTTAGGGGGCGCTTGCCCACGCCCCGGACCGGGGGCTCCGTCCCGGACCTTCGCGGGCTAGAGGCTGGTGTCGTTGCCGGACCAGGGGCCTTCTGCGCCTTAGCGCGCTTCGGCTCGAAACCCCTGGCGGTCTCTTTCCCCCGCTTGTTACAGCCGGGGGTCGGGAGAGGCGTCCTCTCCGATAGCCTTAGCCCAAAGGCCTTGGCCACCAAGTTCCAAGGAGGACCCTCCCTGATGACGCGCACGATACGCTTGTGCTCGTCGGCGTAGCACCTCCCGAGGAGGTTCTCCGCCTTCTCCCGGGCGGCTGGGTATGGTCGGACTACGAAAATAAAGGGAGTTAGTGAAATTGACAAGAATCGAAGTGAGTCATGGGGCACTTACATCGGGTCACCGGCTTTTGCGAGGCCCGCTGCGCGGAGCACATCCCGATCCCCATCCTCCCGTGTGAGAAGGGGGAGAGCTTGAGTAGCGTCAACTCCTCCGTGGTGTCCCTCATGGACGGGACGCTACGGGCGCCCACCACCTTGCTAAGGGGCTTCAACTCCTCTTCGGTCCGTACCAGGGACTTGGGTGCCGACGATCGGCAGTAGGAGGGGGGCTCCAGGGATTAGGTCACCTCGGTGTCCTGGACCCGGAGGTAAAAGAACCTCCTGACCCAATCCCCCCAGTGGTCCCGGGAGGCCGCCACCGGATACTCCTGCACCTGCGACGGTAGGAGTTGTATCATGATGGAGCCGAACGGAGACTTCGGCGCCCCCCCTCACCAAATGCGAGCTCCTCGCCACGGGCTCATAGAAGTACCAGAACAATCAGAGCGTAGGCTCCCGTATGGTGGCTGTCTCGAACAGCCAGATGAAGAGCCCGATCCAGATGAGGGTGTTCAGCGTCAAGTGGTTGAGCGCCACCCCGTACTCCCGAAGGAACACCCAGAGCAACGGGTGCACCGGGAGCTGGAGGCCATCCTCGAGGAAAGCCTTGAAGATGAGAACCTCTCTGGGCCGTGGGCGGGGCGAGCCATCCTTTTTTGAGGGGATCCAGACGTCCCCATCCGCGACGACACCCCGGTCCACGAGGGACTCCAAGTCCCTCGAGGTGAACTCGGAGGCCCAGAGGAAGTCCGCGGTGACTTCCTCCGGAGGCACATCAGCGGCCTTGGCACGACCCTTTGGACCCATTTGGGTTTCCGATGGGTTAAGCTATCGAGGAACTAAGTTCGGAGACCTTAAGTTTCCAGAGACTAGGCTTCCGGGAGAGAGCTATCTGGAGAGCTTAGGACGCCGGTGGTGTTTGAGGCTCGAGGGTTCAAGTGTCCTCTCCGGGCCCCTCGAATCTCTATCTATAGAGCTCGAATGTGGCCCCGTTGGGCACCACGTGGACGATAATCCGCACCATAAAATCGAAGGGGCGTGTGCGGGAAACGACGCATCGGCGGGTCGAACCGCGCGAGCCCATTATGGCCGACGGCGCATGTAACATCCTGAGTTTAGGGGTGAAAAGTTTCTTTCTTAAAAAGTCATGCATGCATATGTCTCTTCTAGATCAGCCAAATCAGGCCCAGCTTTATTCTATTCTAAGCCCAAAATCTTAAAATCTATCTTGTAGACCCAAATCAAGATCTGACTTTTCAGATTTGATCTATTATCTATCTTGAGTATAAAAGTCTTCAGAACCCAGATTCAATTCTATCCCTAACTTCCAGATTTATCAACTCCTTTCTGTTTTCGAAAATAGAAATATCTTATATTACCCCAAATACCGTAAGTTTCAGAAATTCAAATTTAATCAAAATCTTGACCAAGTTCAGACCAGATTATTCTTGGATTATGATCAAGGGTATGCCAAAACCTTAATCCAAAAAGTTGGCAGTCAGATTTCATCATCTAAACCTTATTCGCAAATCAGTGCAAGAGTATTGCAGATCAGTCCTTTTTCCAGATTTTCTAAAAGCCTAAAAAGGCAAAATGTTACAAATCATCTCCAAATCCAAATCTGATTCAAGGAACACCTCCCAAATGCTTTTTCAACACAAAATCTTCCTTTATGAATATCTCAAAACCAAATCCTAAATCCCAGAATTTGAGATCAACAAAATTCAGATCTACTCTATTTTCAGTTTATATCAAAAACCATTCAATTGTTTCAAATTTTATCATCTATCTGTGCCAAATTATCTGTTGAATTAAGTTTGCCAAATCAGCAGAATCAAATTCAACTCTAACCATCTAAATCTTCAGATTTACAATTCAGCCCAAAGCCAAGAATCAGAAAATACAAATCAGTCCTAATTCGACCAGGGCAGCTGCTGAGTTTTCGACCAGAGCTCGCTGTGATCTTGCGCCGCGTTTGCTCGCCACCGGCCAAGCCTCGCCTGCGCTTGAGCTCGTGCTCACTTGTGTTTGCATGTGTGCACGCGTCCACGCCTCAGCCATTGCCGTGGCAACGCCGTTGCAACGTCGACAACCAAAATCTGCTCCCGTGCGCGACCAGCAGCAGCAACTGTCGACGATTCGGACTCGAGGTCCTCAGCCGAACTTATGCAGAATTTGTAATAGCGAGACCTTTCAAGATAACCCTCCGGGAAGGTATGTAGAAAAATGGAGAACATGAGCACAGAGAGATTTATACAGGTTCGGGCCCTCGATGGTGGGAGTAATAGCCCTACGTCCTATTGGGATTTCACTATAGGTGATAAATATTTACAAACTAGCGGGAAAAGACCTTCACAGACGAATGTTTTTTCTCTATAGGTATACAAAAAGAAGCCCAGGAGGCTTGTAAAGAACTATCTAATCTAGGCCGTAGACTTGGCTGTTTGAGTGGTTGAGATGTGTTGTATCTCGCTTGTATCAGAGATGTTGATCCCTTCTTCCTCCCCCTGTTTGATGCATCTTGCCACCCCTTTATACTGGTCGAAAGGGTGCCATGCCGTAACTGCATCAAACAGTTGTTTGGACGGTTGGATGCGGTTTTTAGAGAACCGCTCTTAACCTCCACGCAGGTTAAACACGTGTTATTCATGGATAACTGCACGTATTAACCTCCTGACGGTTGATCTTCCACGTGGAAGAATCTCCGGGATACTTGAGATATTCCCGCTACAGGGACAACCGGATAGGTAAACCCCAAGTATCCTGGTCGAAAAATACTCTGAACGCGGGATGTTGGCTGACCGCGCAACATCTCCGACATTCTGTTCGCGTATAGCATACGAACTCCTGACCGCGGACTGAGTGCGGTCTGATCGCGCAAAGCCTACGACCTGATCGCACAAAGCTTGCGACCTCGGGCTGATGCTTCTCAGAATAACTTGAGTTGGCATCGCCGGGCACGTGTCTGGCTCGAATCTGTCTTGAACCAACAGTGTATTCATTTGAACTGACTCGGGTGTCAATACTCGTCAGCAACAGCAGCCATTCTCAGCAACTCCACGCCACGTTGCTTTGCTTTGCCAACTATTGTTGCCACCGCCTTGCACCGCCCAACATTGTTGAGTCCCGATGAAGCGACAAATTGATCAGCTTTGCACCGCCTGTGCCCCATCGCGTCACCATTCACCGTTGTCGCACCTGCGCCCAGCCAGTCAAGTCACTGACGCCAAATTCTTTGTTGCTCCCTCCTTGCCAGCTCCGTCCTTGGTCTATTTAAGCAGCCCCATACCTCGTATTATCTCTACTTCACCAGAAAATAGCTAAATCCCAAATCTCCTCACTGCAGTCGTCTTCTCCGGCGAGTTCAGTACAGAGGCTCACGGTGCCAGCTCCAATCACTGCACCTCCTGTCAAATTGAAGCCAGCAGTGAGTATCTCTTATCCTCCTGATCGTACTGTTGCATTTAATTGCTCTCCGGTGGACCCTAACACCGGTGATCGCCGGAAATGCCAAATGCCCTGTTCCGGCAATGCAGCCTGATTTAATCCGAATTAGCTTTCGATTCTGTAGAACAAGATGATCAGTGATCTTTAATTAGCAAGCCTGTGCATCCAGATTTCCAAATTTAGCTCGAATCAAAGCTTTTCCCAAATTTGAACTTCACCAGAAACCGGCGATCGTCGCCAAGCCACACCGGCCATCCTCCGGCCAAATTGATCGTGCAAATAGCTTACTCATACCCCTCTATCACTCCCTGAGCTTGGAATTGAGTTCAAACCTCCTGTATCAAAAACCCCCAATTCCCGTGTCATCTTCTCCGGCGCCGTTCACCGGAAAAGTGATTACGGCCGATCTAGCTTCAACCAGCTTGTCCTTCAGATGTGCTTCAATCTCCTGAGCATTTTTGTCTTCGAGCCCAATCCCTGAAACTGTCCAAATTGCAAGATATAGCCATGCCAAGATTTTGTCCAATGGCTTCACTGTGCCGTGTCGCCACCACACTTCCTCACTGATTTTCATCACTTTCCAGCCATCTTTAGGTTTTTGAAAATGGCAATTTATTGGTTTTACAAGTAAACCCTTTTTGGAGTATGAAATCAAATAGAAGTCTAAAGAATCAACTCTAAAAGGATTAGATGCGCACTCATATGAATGTTTCCCTTTTAAATGACATGAGGTACCTGAGGGCTTTTTGAATGAAATGGCATGAGTGTAATGAGAAATATGATGCCTCTTACTAGATGAGTGTGCATTTTTTTAATTTTCCCTTTTAAATGAATTTTTATGATATAGAGGGGGTATAGCAAGCATGGCACAACTCAAATGATTTCTAGTAAGATTTTTACTCAATCTATTTACTTTACTCCTAAGTTCATCATTTTGAGTTTTAGATGTTTGATATGATCCCGTATTAATATATGAATAAGAACAAGACGGCATATCATCACAAGTAAATGAACTCGAGGGCATAGCACAAAAATCACTAGATGAGTTAGGCATATCAAATGAGGAGCTACTAGAACTAACAACATGGCATAAAGATAAATTATTAGACTAATCATGGTATGAGTTACTAGTATCATCCATACAATCATGTGAATCAATAATTAAATCATTTGACATGTTATCACATGAATTACTAGTATCTACAAAGCTAGCATTTGAATCTAACCATGAATTAACAATCAAATTATCACTAGCATGTGGAGTAGAAGAGTGTGACTCTAAAGATGGATCAATAGAGGAGTCACAAGCAACTCTAACATCTAATGCACATGTTGAGCTAATAGAATTCTTGGCAAGCAAAGAGTCATAAGAAATTTTCAATTCTTGATGCTTCACTTTCAAAGATAAGTAATCATTCTTTAAAGTGCTAAGATTTTTAGTCATATTGCCAAGCAAGCCTTTTAACTCTATAATTATATCCATGAGCTCATTATTAGAGAGGTTAGAATTTGATACCGTCGAGTTGGATGCCGAAGGGCATATAGAATTGTCTTGAGATGAAGATTCTAACTTTGACCCTTTCTTTCTACCTTTTCTTGAGCTCTTCTTGCTTGGTTTAGCCTTTGTCTTGCTAAGGCAAACCACATCATCTTCGATTTTGAGCTCGCTCGAAAACTCCCTATCCTCCGCATTGAGATCATCATCCTCGATATGCTCGGAGGTGGAACACATGTCCTTTTCTTTGGACATTGTCTCAATTGACATAAGCATGTCAATGAGCTTGCTCGGTGAAGTGATGGAAAGGTCACTACTCTCAAGATTGGTGATGAAGTCTCCATAGCAACCCTCCGGCAATACCTGGAGCAATTTTCTACAAATATCTAGATCAGAAATGTTAGCACCAAGGGCTTTGAACTCATTTGTGATATTGATCAAGCGATCATATATGGTGGAGAGTGTATCATGCTCCAACATCACAAATGCCTCGAAGTCCCGCAATAGCAAGCGCATCTTAACATGCTCAAAACTAGATGTGCCGACAAATAAAGTCTCAAGAGTTAACCAAACATCGTGAGTGGTCAAACAATCACTCACTAGTTCTAGCACATCATGACTAAGTGATTCAAGAAGCACATTTTTAGCCTTTGTATATAATAGAAGAGTATGTTTATCCGAAGATAATGAGCTATCCATACCCTTTTGCACTAATCTCCATAATTTCAAATTTAATGCCTCAAGATGAGTACTCATCATAATCTTCCAACATGTATAATTTGAGCCATCAAATTGAGGAGCAATCAATCCAAATTTCTCGAGCGAATTCATCCCTTCTTTCTAGTGGTTAAGCCGATAAATGAGAGACCTTGCTCTGATACCAATTGTAAGATCGAGGATGCCGACTAGAGGGGGGGTGATTAGGAGGATTTTAAATTTTCTTCCCCACTAAGCAATTTCAACAAGATAATTGTTTGAGCTAGATTATACAATGAGGCTTTAAAGCAATTTAGTCAACTAATTGCATTCAACCATATGAACTATTCAATAAAACGTGCAACAATGGTAAATTTAACAATTGTGTCAATATGAATGTAAGGCAAATAAGATATACGCAATTGACACAATATTTTTTTACTGAGCTCTCGGAGACTCGCCCGGTCTCCCCTACTCCTCATTGAAGCGCTCGCTCGGAGCCTCGCTTCTATATCCACGAAGGATATCTCACTAGAGTTTCTCCTTCTCCACTCCGGATAGGCGAGCACCACACCTTTCACAATCTTTTGCCGGCCTCTCCGACAAACTTCAATTGGAGAGATCGCGGCTCTCCTCGGACACCGTCTAGGTGAGGGCGATCGCCAAGAGTAACAAGTCGGATGCGCTCAATTGATCAAATCTCGTGCTAGAAGCTCAAATATGCAAATGAGATGCTCAAACACGCTAGCACTTAGCAAGCAAATGGTGATTCAAGTGCACTAAGCACTATTAACTTCACACAATTTGCTCTCTCTCAAATCAACTCAAGATTTGGGCTCAATTCTAGCCTCTAAATGCAATAACTCAAATTCAATTGACTTGGCTAGGCTTTCAGCTGGTATATGAACTCTTTGAGCACCCACAAATGAAGCCAAACATGACATATATATAGCCCTCAAATAAAACAAGCCGTTCGCAAGAAACCGGACCAAAATTGTACAGGCCGGACATTGTCCGGCCATTTTGGACAATGTCCGGTCAGTACAAACCAACAGTGACCGTTACTCACAACGGCAACCTTGTCAGTTACCGTTTCAACGAAATTTGTAAAGGCCGGACAAATAACATTTGTCCGGACAAAAACCCCAGACGAAAGAATTTGTCTCTGTTAACTCTCGGCTCAAACAATTTGTATAGGCCAGACAATGTCCGGCCGTATCGGACAAAGTCCGGCCTTCCCAGACAAAAGGCCCGAACGGATGCAAATGTCTCTGGTTTCATTATGCAAAAGGCTGAAAAAATTTGTACAGGCCGGACAATGTCCGGCCATGCCTGGACAAAGTCCGGCCACTGCACACTGACAGTAAAATAAGCATAACTTTTGGTCCAGAAATCCGATTGAGGTGATTTTTGACTTGTTGGAAAGATAACTCCGAGAACTACAATTTTTTCTACAGGATAAAGACCTAGAAATGCCTATATATTTCTCAAAAACTCAAAAGCTTTCTTGTTGCCAAAATATCCAACACAAAAATCATCTCAAATGCAATTTAGCGTATTTGCACATACTGATTTGTTGTTTTCTCGCGGATATCTCAACTGACACTCAGCGACGACCACAACCACACAGGTCTGATATCCGATCGAAAACAGGTGGTCGAGAGAGTTTGGTCGAGCGTACACAAGCAAGCCGAAGACTGGTACGACCAGCTCGAGCTCCAACGACCACACCCAAACCCTAAATAGGAAGCCGCAAAACTAGCGACACGACCACGTATCAAGCGCGGATACGATCAGAATGTGCAAATACATCCACAACCAGCTCTAGATAATAAACCAGAATAAATAGCTGGCAATCACGACTAAGTGCAGTTTTCAAAACATTTTCTCTAATTCACACAAACTACACTTAGATTCTCTAGCAATGCAAGAGCGATAAAGATACTAGTGCTAGATGATATGAATGCATTTGAGCTTCCGCACTAGATAGATTCAAGCTACTAGTTTCCGACCCCTCTTAATAGTACAGTCAAACTAGCAAAAAGAAACCTATCATTCCGGTCTATATTTAAACACCGAGACCGGTAAAATCCTAAGAAAATAATCCTTAATCTTGGATTTTACCTTTGGTGAAGTTCGACCTCGTGAAGCTTGACCACTTGACGCTTGTCCTCTCAAAGCTCGACCTCGCTAAGCTTGACCTCGCTCGAGATAATTGATATCGACTTCATCCACTTCACGCCCTTTCTTGCTTTTATCCTACAATCAAACCGAGACTACAATACGTACACTCAATGCACAACATTAGTCTCATATATGAGTCATCATTAATCACCACTAGAGAAACTACTCTACACAAGAATTAGCTCAACAGTTTCTCTTTCCAGTAAAATGACATAACCATATTCAACAATCAATAGATGAGTGCAAGATGAAGTACAATCAATAGATCCGTATATGATAAGGACATATGCACACGATCTATACTGCTCATGTTATAATAAAGATAAGCAAAGATGACTAATATGATGAGCTCCCCCTCAACATATGAATCGATATCAAATCCACTACTGGAGTCATCAACCTTTAGGATTTATCTCATCACATTTCGATTAATCAATCAGTACAAGCTTGACGCAATCACCGAGCTCCTCCTCTACATATGCATCAATATCAAACCCGCAACCGAGGAAAACATCCAATTCAGGGTTTACCGATAATCAATTCAATTTACTTGTGCTAAATCAGGATTGATCTATGTTGTCATTTAATCCTCAAAGCTGTCATTATCTAGATCAATATTAATCATTATGGATTTATCCAAATCGTCATTAATCATCAAAACTTTGATATCTTAGATCGACCTAGATCCAACACAAGTGTCCTCTCTGGACCCCTCAAAGCCCTATATATAGGGCTCGAGCGCGGCCCTGATGGGTGCCACGTGGACCCTCGTGACGAATCCGCGCCATTTAATTCAAACAGCGCGCACGAATCGAAGAGACGCTCATGGGAAACGACGCATCGGCGGTTCGAACCACGCGAGGCCATTATGGCCGACGGCGCACAAGAACCAAGATATCATAAGTGCCTAATGCAGGAATCGAGGCATGAGAACCATCCCCTCCGGGGACTAAAGCAACATCCCTGGAGGACATGGGGGCCTGCTGTTGGGGGAAATCTCCGTGCAATCAAGTCCAGGTAAGGCACAAGGGTCCCGAAGCCTTCGTCCCGGATGCCGCATTTGGCCCGGGGACAAGGGCCCCGACAACCCCTGTCCCGGGCGCCGTCATTGGCTCGGGGACAAGGGCCCCGGTGAGCCCCTTCCCGGGTGCCGCCTTTGGCCTGGGGACAAGGGTCCCGGTGACTCCGTCCCAGGCGCCGCGTTTTGCCCGGGGACAACGGTCCCGGAGCCTTCGTCCCGGGCGCCGCCTTTGGACCCCGGACAAGGGCCTCGGTAACCCCCGTCCCGGCGCCGCCTTTTGCCCAGGGACAGCGGTCCCGGAGCCATTGGCCCGGGCGCTGCCGTTGGCCCGGGGACAAGGGTCCTGGTGATCCCCGTCCCGGGCGCTACCTTTTTCCCGGGGACAACAGTCCCGGAGCCTTCGTCCCAGGCACCGCCATTGCCCCGGGGACAAGGGCCCCAGTGACCCGCGTCCCGGGCACCGCCTTTTGTCCGGGGACAACGGTACCGGGGCCTTCATCCCGGGCGCCGCCTTTGGCCCCGGGACAAGGGTCCCAGTGACCCCTGTCTCAGGCGCCGCCATTTGCCCGGAGATCAGGGCCCTGGAGCCTCTGTCCCGGGCGTCATCTTTGGCCCGGGGACAACGGCCCCAGTGACCCCCGTCCCAGGCGCCGTCATTGGCCCGGGGACAAGGGCCCCAGTGACCCCCGTCCCAAGCGCCGCCTTTTGCCCGGGGACAATGGTCCCGGAGCCTTCCTCCCGGGCGCCACCTTTGGCCTAGGGACAAGGGCCCTAGTGAGCCCCGTCCCGGGCACCACCTTTCGCCCAGGGACAGCGGTCCCAGAGTCATCGGCCCGGGCGTCACCTTTAGCCCGGGGACAAGGGTCCCGGTGATCCATGTCCTGGGCGCCGCCTTTTGCCCAGAGATCAGGGCCCCAGAGCCTCTATCCCGGGCGCCACCTTTTGCTCGGGGATAACGGTAGCGGAGCCTTCGTCCCAGGCGCCGCCTTTGGCCTAGGGACAAGGGCCCCGGTGACCCCCGTCCCAGGCACCGTCATTGGCCTGGGGACAAGGGCCCCGATGACCCCCGTCCCGGGCGCCGCCTTTGGTCTGGGGACAAGGGTCCCGGTGACCCTCTGTCCCGAGCGCGGCCTTTGACCCGGGGACAAGGGCCCCGGTGACTCCCGTCCCGGGCGCCACCTTTGCCCGGGGACAAGGGTCCCGGTGACCCTCTGTCCCGGGCGCCACCTTTTCCCGGGGACAATGGCACCACGGACCCCTATCCCGGACGCGGTCATGACCAGTGGGATGAGGGGAAATGTACAGGTTTGTGGAGCGGAGCGTGCGGAGGCGACTCACATGCCATCGGGAATAATCCACGGGGACGTGCTCAGGCGGAGGCGAATGTCGGGTCTCAGATGTCTGACCCATTGAACGACTGCTGTTTGCAGTGTTCTTTTGACGGGCCACACGTCGAGACGAAGACAGCTAATTAGACATGGCGAAAAGAAACAGAGGAGAAAAACAGGGACCTTTGTGGAGATGAAAACAGAGGAAGCCGACGACGACGAGGCAACAACGGCGACAAACACAACCGGCCGGCGAGGAGAGCCACGGCACGGTGAGACTCGGTGAGGAGCGCCGAGTGGTGGCTAAAACAGCGGCGAGACACGGCACTGCTGCTCACGGCGTAGCACGAAGCAGCGAGGCATGGCACAGTGAGGCGTTAGTGCGGTGAAGTGCGGCGGTGACGCAGTGAGGCAATGGCGGCGCACGGTTCATTGGCGGAGAGGTGCGGCGAGGAGTTGCGCAAGGAGGCGGCGGCGCGGCACGATGAGGAGGCACGGGCGAGGCAGCGGCGGCGAGTAGGAGAAGCCGAACAGACAAAAGAAAAGGAAATAGGGTTTTTAGGGTTCAGGGTACCCATACTAACAGTCAGTTTAATATACTGATAGTCAGTTCAAAAACCAACAGCATGGAACTGACAGTCAGTGTACAACACTGATAGTCAGTTCACTGAACTGAGTTTTGAAACTGACAGTCAGTGTGGGTCACTGACCGAGACCAGAGATAAAGACCAAAGTTGAAGCACATAACTGACGGTCAGTCTATGAAACTGGCTGTCAGCATGGTCAACAACTTCGACCAGAGGCTATGACCAGGCTCTTGTGCTAGTAACTGACAGTCAGTTTTTCATGCTGACTATCAGTTTGGACAATTTCCACCAGAAATAGAATATTATTTGTTTAATAAAAATAGCACATCAACTAGCATTTGATATATCAATAATGTTTAATTCACCTCTTAGAAAGCAAAATCTAGTTTCATCTAGAGTTTTGTGAAAAATATCTGCTAGTTGCATGTCTGTTCTGATATACCTCACATCTATATCTCCTTTTGCCACATGATCTCTAATAAAGTGGTGTTGTATTTCAATATGTTTAGTTCTAGAGTGTTGAACAGGATTATTTGCAATTTTAATGGCACTTTCATTATCGCACAAGAGTGGCACTTTTTCAAATTTAATTCCATAATCTAGAAACGTCTGCTTCATCCACAAGATTTGAGCACAACAACTTCCTGCAGACACATATTCCGCTTCAGCAGTGGAGAGAGCTACAGAATTTTGCTTTTTAGATGACCACGACACTAATGAGCTCCCCAATAGTTGACAACTTCCAGATGTGCTTTTTCTATCAATCTTACAACCAGCATAATCTGAATCCGAATAACCAATCAATTCAAAGTTTGCATTTTTCAGATACCAAAGTCCTAGGTTGGGAGAGCATTTCAAATATCTAAGGATTCTTTTAATAGCAATCAAATGGCATTCCTTAGGGGCTGATTGAAATCTAGCACATAAGCAGATGATAAACATGATATCAGGCCTAGATGCAGTGAGATACAGCAAACTACTAATCATAGACCTATAAAGTTTAGAATCGACCGCTTTTCCGTTTTTGTCCATGTCGAGATGTCCATTTGTGGCCATGGGTGTTTTAATTGCTTTAGCATCTTCAATCCCAAAGCGCTTAAGCAAGTCCTTCACATATTTCGTTTGACTTACGAACGTACCGTTCTTAAGTTGTTTGATTTGAAGTCCAAGGAAGAAGCTTAGCTCAACGATCATTGACATCTCGAATTCCCTAGACATCATTTCTCCAAACTCATGACAAAAATGTTCATTAGTAGATCCAAAGATAATATCATCAACATATATCTGACAAATGAACAAATCTTTTTCAATCATTTTTGTAAAGAGAGTTGTATCAACCTTCGTAATTTTGAAACCTTTTGATAAAAGAAAGTCTCTAACTCGTTCATACCAAGCTCGAGGAGCTTGCTTGAGACCATAGAGAGCTTTAGACAGTTTAAACACATGGTTTGAGAATTTAGAATCCTCGAAACTAGGAGGTTGTTCAACAAAGACTAGTTCAGATATCTCACCATTTAAAAAGGCAATTTTAACATCCATTTGAAATAACTTAATGTTAAAACTTGATGCATAGGCAAGAAGTATACGAATAGCTTCAAGTCTTGCCACAGGTCCGAAGGTTTCACCAAAGTCTAAACCTTCAACTTGAGAAAACCTTTTGCAACAAGACGAGCTTTGTTTCTAATTACTACACCATTTTCATCTTGCTTATTTCTGAAAACCCATTTTGTTCCAATTACATTATGATCCTTGGGTCTTTCTACTAAAGTCCAAACTTCATTTCTAGAAAAATTATTAAGTTCATCATGCATAGCATTAACCCAATCAGGATCACTAAGAGCTTCATCTACATCTTTGGTGATGGTTTGATGTTGCCTTGGTGCTTCTTCTTGATCTTACTCTAGTGGATCAATATGAGGTGATGATACATGTTGATCATCATCCTCTATATTTTCATCATCTTCTTGATCATCTTCTATTGGTTTTATGTCTCCAATGGTAATGTTCTTCACAGCTTCTTGGAGATCTTCACCTGAAACTTCACAGGGAACATGCTCCTTTTGTGAGCCATTAGTTTCATCAAATTCTATATCGCAAGATTCTTCAATATAGCTAGTATTTTTATTAAAAACGCGATAGGCTTTGCTAGTGGTAGATTATCTGATTAGAAAGCCTTCATCTACTCTTCTCTGAAATTTACCACCAAAGTTTCTTTTCTTAAGAATGTAGCATTTGCAACCAAAAACTCGAAAATAAGAAACATTTGGCTTACGCCCAATAAGAAGTTCATAAGGAGTTAAATTCAGAAGAGGATGCAAATAAAGCCGATTAATAGAATAGCAAGCAGTATGCATGGCTTCGGCCCAAAAGCGAGTAAGAGTATCATACTCACTTAGCATTGTTCTTGCCATTTCTAATAATGTTCGATTTTTCCTTTCTACAACTCCATGTTGCTGTGGAGTGTAAGAAGTAGAAAATTCGTGTTTAATACCTAGCGAATCACAAAAATCAACTAGGGTTGAATTAACGAATTTTCCACCATGATCACTACGGATTTTCTTGATGGAAAGTTCGAATTCATTAGAAACACGTTTTACAAAACTTTTGAAAACATCGGGGGTTTCAGATTTTTGAGAAATAAAGAAGACCCAAGTATAGCGAGTAAAATCGTCAACAATAACAAAACCATAGTTGTTACCCCCGATACTTTGGAACTCATAAGGTCCAAATAAATCCATATGCAACAGTTCCAAAGGTTTGCAAGTTGAAAGAACACTCTTAATCGGATGTGAAGTAGCTACTTGCTTGCCAACTTGACAAGCACTACAGGGTTTATCCTTTTCAAAATTCACATCTTTTAAGCCAACAACCAAATCACGTTTTAAAAGTTTTTTCAGTTGATGTATTCCAACATGTCCAAGCCTTCTATAACATAGCCAACCTTTTGAGGTTTGAGAGACAAGACATGTTGAAAGAGATGCATCTTTAGAGTGAAAATCAACCAGATAAATATGTCCAGGACGAAAGCCTTTGAAGATCAAAGAATAGTCCTTCAAACTTTCAACTAAAACTTCTTTAGGATAAAATGTGCAACGAAGTCCAAAATCACAAATTTGTGCAACGGAAAGCAAATTAAAATTCAGAGATTCAACAAGTAAAACATTTGAGATTGAGAGATCATTTGATATTGCAATTTTACCCAAGCCTACCACATTTCCTTGACGATTGTGCCAAAGGTGACCTTTTGATTTTTACTTGAGTTATCTTCTAATGAGGTGAACAACTTCTTGTTACCGGTCATATGCTCGGAGCATCCACTGTCTAGCACCCAATGTTTTCCACCGGTCTTGTAGTTCACCTGCAAAACAAAAGAATCAAGTCTTTTTAGTTACCCAAACCCTTTTGGGTCCTTCGATGTTACCAATCAAAGCTTTGGGCACCGAGATTGATTTCTTCCTTTTATTTAGCATGGTGGCACCAAACTTTGCTATAGCATATCTTTTCTTTGACCTTTGAAGCATGTAGCAAGTATCAAAATAGTTTGAAGTCATTAAAGGACAAGCATCATGAGAATGACCAGTTTCATGGCATTTAAAACAAAATGTGTTGCATGCTTTTACAAAGACAGTTTTTGTATTTGACTTCTTTCCTTTCTTCGGAAAGTATCCAAGTCCTTCTTTTCTAAATGAGCATTTTTGCTTGCTAAGAATAAGATCGAGAGATACTTTTCCTTTGTAGCAATTTTCTAATCATTTTCCAAGTTTCTCAATTTGTGCCTTAAGTTTATTATTTTCATTTAAAATAGTTTCATTTGAAGCACATGGTATATCAAGAGAATTAGTAGGAATAGCATTAGAAGAAGTTTTATTAAGATCACATGAAATGGCTACATCTACCTTAGATGAAGTATTAGCAATATCTTTAATGCGCAGATTTTCATATAAATCTTTTAATTTTGAGTATTGAGTGTGTAAATAAGAATGCACTTCTTTAAGCACTCTATACTTCTTTTTAGTAATTCCAAAAACTTCATTCAATTCAGTGATCATTTCAACAAGCTCATCATATGAAGGGTCATTAGAATGTACCTTTTAATCACCTTTGGCCATAAGACAATGGGATGAACTAGTTGAAATGTTGCCGAGAGCTAGTCTGGCTAGCTTCTTCGAGCAACCTCCTTCATCGTCGGATTCGGAGTCAGAGCTTTCTCCTCCGGACATACATTCTCCGAAGCAAGCTTCTTTGGTTGCGCCATTGTTCTTCTTGAAGAACTTCTTATTCTTGTCCCAAGTCTTGTTCTTGTTTGGATATCTGGAGGCTATATGTCCCTTTTCATGACATCCGTAGCATATGATGTCCTTGAAGTTCGATTGTTTTGGCCCCTTTGGTCATGTGTCAATGTTTACTCCTTTCTTGTGTAACCTGTGAAGAAGTTTTTGAGTGTTCTTTACCATAAGAGCTAGATCTTCGTCGGAGGAGCCATCGCTCGAGTCATTTTTGGAGCCGGCTTTGAAAGCCAACGTCTTCTTCGTCTCCGAAGGTTCGACTGCTTCCTTCTTCTCCTTTCGATGCATCTCATGGGTGATGAGGTTCCCATAGAGATCAGTAGGTGAGGTGGTAGACAGGTTGGATTTAGTGAGAACCGTCACTAATGTGTCGAAGCTTTCTGGAAGAGCCCTGAGCATTTTTCTTACAATATCAATGTCAGTAAAAACAACTCCTAGCCCCTTGAGTTCATGTACAATGTTGTTCAACCGAGTAAACATGGAATCCACGGACTCGGTTGGTGACATTGTGAATGTCTCATATCGCTGCCTTATCATGAGCAACTTTCCCTCTTTGACTTTAGTGGTGCCCTCATATATTTCTTCGAGAGTGATCCATACCTTGTGAGCGGTGGTAAGATTACTCACACCGTTGAATTCATTTAAAGACGAACCGGCAAAGAGAGCATTTTTAGCACGGGCGTTTAAGTGTAGTTTTCTCCTGTCGTCATCGGAGTGACTTGCCGAATCATCTGGAGGAGTAAACCCAAGCTTAACAATGTCCCATACATCAAGCCCCATGGCCTCTAGAAATACCGACATGCGCACTTTCCAATAGGGATAGTTAGTGCCATCAAAGATAGGTGCACGACCGGTATGACCGAGATGAAATCTCTCATTTGACGTCATCATCTCTCTAGACGGTAAAGTCTATTTAATTGAGAGACCACGCTCTGACACCACGTGTAGGATCAAGGATGCCGACTAGAGGGGGGTGAATAGGATGCTTTTAAAAACTTCAATTTAAAAGAACTTTTGCAAAGAATGAACAAAAGAATATATATACTACAAAATAAAAGAGAATAGAAGACAAACACAAGATTTTTTCCGAGGTCTCGAAGACCCATCCGGTCTCCCCTAATTCTCATTGAAGCACTCAAATGATTGAGTCTTGCTTCAATATCCATGAAGGATATTACTCACTAGTGGTTGCTCCTTGTCCACTCTGGAAAGGCGAACACCGATGCCTTTTACAAACACGCCGAGCCTCTCCAACAAACTCCGAACTGGAGAGGTCAACGGCCACACCACCAAACCGTCTAGGTGAGGGCATTCACCAAGAGTAGTGAGCAGCACGGTCTCTTCTAGACCTCCAACACGCACCGAGAAACTCTAAAAGTATGCAGATGATGCGTACAACACTCGGTGGATCACAAAAACTCACGACTTGATCAAAAGATCAAGATTTTAACTCCAAAAAAAATACTCAAGTGTATATATGAGAAGAGAACTTCTTGATGTACAAAACAATAGCTCAAAGCCTCTATTTATAGCCTCAAGAATCAAAATAGCCGTTGTGCACGAGCTGTAAAATCAACAGTGCAAACTGACAATCAGTGTAACAAACTGATAGTCAGTTTGGGTCACGACCAGAAAGAAGTAAAATCCGGAGTAAACTCAGCTAGCCGTTTGAGGTCGTATATGGAAATAAAACAGTGCAAATTGACAGTCAATTTGGGATACTGACAGTCAGTTTCAAACTCAATGGCTGACAAAATTTACGGATAAAACTTTGTTAGCCGTTTGTGGTCGTATATGGAAACTGACACCTCATGCTGACAGTCAGTATCACAAAACTGACAGTCAGTTTTGACCAGAAAAACGACCAGTTAAAACAAAAGCTCAAACAAAACAGCTCGAGGTCGAAATGCAAACTGACAGTCAGTTTAGGTCAAAAGATTTTTGGCACAAAAAAGCACTCTCTGGACAAATGTCAGTTTAACCAGACTGACATTCATACTGACAGTCACTATGGATAAAAATAGTTATAACTTTTAATCCAGAGATCTGATTTAAGAGTTTAATAGCTTGTTTGAAAGATAATTTAAAGGGTTATCTTTTTGTCAACAGAAGAAAAAGCTAGATCTGCCTAGATATTTCTAGAAAATGCAAAAACTCTTCTGCTATCAAAAATTCAACTGAAAAACCAAATCAAATCCAACCGAAACAGATGAAATGCAATGACCTAGTAGTTTCTCGGTTTATGCTAGGAATGTAGAGAGGACTTGCAAACCCTCTTTATAGTATTGTTAAAACTAAGAAATAATTTCCTAAACCGATCAAACTCCAAACAACGAGATCGGTCAAAATAAAAAACAAATAATACCTCAGGTCCTTTGCATCTTTAATCCTATGATTTGCGTCTCGTCTTTGTTTCTTGAGACTTGTGCTTTTTCTCTTTTATGTTGGGTTCATCTTGATCATCCTGAATGTCTTCCCCACCGAACTCTGTATCTCAAAAACACAATTAGTCCGAATCACTTATTTTCATTAATCATCAAAATCAGATTAGTCATAAAAGCCTAGATGCAACATGTCGACGATTCGGACTCGGGTTCCTTAGCCGAACTTATGCAGAATTTGTAGGTTGTGAGACCTTTCAGGGTGTCCCTCCGGGAAGGTATGATGAATCAAAGAAAACTGGAGCACAGAGAGATTTATACAGGTTCGGGCCCTCGATGGTGGGAGTAATAGCCCTTACGTCCTGTTGGGATTTCACTATGTACGGTAAAAGGATTTACAGAGTTATGGAAAAGATCTTCACAGGCGAAGATTTTTCCTATGTGTTTGTACAAGACAAAGCCTGGAAGGCTTTGTGAAGGCTATCTAACTTAGACTACTGTCTTCTGGTTGATCGATCGTTCGATCCCTCTCTTGTTTGATGCATTAGGCTATCCCTTTATACTGGTCGAAAGGGTGCCAAGTCACAACGGCATCAAACAGTTGCTTGGATGCGGTTTAGTTAACCACTCCTAACTCCCACGCATGTTTAACACGTGTTATTTATAAATAACTACCCGTATTAACCTCCTGACGGTTGTCTTCGTACGTGGAAGAATATTCGGGATACACGGGATATCCCCGTTATAAGGGCAGAACAATCCCGCATCCCCTGGTCGAAGGTGTTCTGACCGCGCGTCGTTCACTGACCCTGTACCATCTGCAGTTTTCTGTCCGCATATAGCACACGAACCCCTGACCACGCACTAGCTACGGTCTGATCGCGTAAAGCCTGCGACCTCATACCTGTGCTTCTTGGAATGACTTGAGTTCGCACCACCAGGCGCTTGTCTGGTTCAAATCTGTCCTGAACCAGCCGTGTATTTATTTGAATTGGCTCGGGTATCAATCCTCGTCAGCTAGCCCCCAAATTTGAAGAGAACGAAGGGACGTGTTTACTTCAAATTTCAAGACCTACATCAGACATTTAACCCGATGCTTCAAATCCTCCACTTAGTGGCGCACTAAGTGTGGCGGTTGGTTCCCCGAGACGAACTCTGGGTAATACGTGACGGGTAATGATGGCGCCGTTGAAACGTTTTTTAACCCGAGGTAAAATTGTAAATGCTTTAAAAACTCGAGGCGTTCGGAAGCTGAACCGTCACCCTGGCGGCTATAAATACCGAAGCCTTCGGATTTCAAAGCTTCACAATTCCTCTTCTCGGCTAAGTTCCTTCCAAAGCCATCTTCCCTTCATACACTTCTCGATAGCAGACCACAACATCATCGAGATTGAGAGTGATGAAGAAGAAGTTTTCGAGCAGGACTTACAGATGTCCAAAGATTTGTCTCCTTCAAGGAAGAAACCCAAGGTTGACGGGGGATCCTCCAGCAGAACAAAGGTGAAAGACGCATCATTGTTCTTTCTTCCTTCAGTTCCTCTAGTTCTTCCTATCCATGCACCTTTGGAGGGATGTTCTTCTCAGCTTTCTCCATTTCATCCCAATGATTCCCGTTTTTGTTCGGGTGGTCAATCTTCTAGTTGGAAGGTTGTTCCTCCTTGACCAGACGATCCTCAACTTGGGTTGGGGAAGCAATCTTATGGTGGGGAGACCACACTTCCACCATATGATGATCCTCAAATTTTATCGGGTGATCTACTTTCTAGGATGCCTATATCAACCTATCACTTGCGAAGACAGGTGATTATCACTATCTCCTTTTGCTCATTGTTACAATTAGTGCAACTAACATTTGCAAATGTAGGAGATCGGAGCCCCCAGCGATCAGCCTGCTGAGATCCTGCCTCCCCCCCTCGGACAAACTCTCCAAGGGGAAAAAGTGGCTCTGGAGAAGAAGACCGAAGAGATGTCTTCGGTGATTCTGCATCTAGCAGAATGTTTTGAAAGATCTCGTGAAGAGGCGCGCCAATTCCGTCGGGAGTGGGATCACGCTCAGCAACAGTGAGAACTCTCCGATTTGATTAGGAATAATAGCGCATCTCTTGTTAGGGATGTTGTAGATAGGCTTAGAGTAGTTGCTAGTTCCCTGGGGGTCGTTAAAGTAGATCCTACGGACGACAACATGTCCCTAGGAGAACTTTGCAAACTACTCTCGGATCAGGTCGATGCTCTGGTCGCCGGTATCCCTTTTGTACGTAAAGAATGCCAGAAATAAAGATTTCTTTCTCTTCATATTATATGAATATTCTTTACAACTTCTGTGTGAAAATATGGCCACAAGCAATGTCTTTACGACCACTCATACACAGGTAAACTCCGGTTCTGTGACTAGAATCGTATTTAAATGTTATACCGCGACTAGTACTGATACTGTGATCAGACTTAAAACCGCGGTTAGAACCGGAGTTCGATCTGGAAGATTACCGCGGTCAGAACCGAAATTCGATCAGACTATCACTTCGACTAGAATTGGAGCTCAGTCAGAGACATAGTTCTGATAACACAGTAATCTGATCAAAAAACATCCGTACGTCTAACAATTGGGTCATAGAATATTTTCATGACCGACTCGTGAACGTTTACAAGAATCATGAAGGAAAATGTCCTCCGAAAGCCTTTGTAGAACTCTTCACATTTTTGTACCCTCAAATCTAAAACAAAGAAGTCCTTTTGTTTCGGATCCGATGCAGGGAACGCCTAACGGGTTCGCCAGAGGAAATATCCATTATGGGAAATGAATAGAATATTAAATGGAACGTTACCCTCAGTGGAGTGTCTCCTCGGGCCTATAAAAGGAATACGTAGCTTCTTGAGGAAGCCACGCACCCAGCCCCCAACCTTAGAACTTCCGCCGCACAAAAACCCTTGTTTCTCCATCTTCCATCGCCCTCAAAGCCGCCAGCTTTCTCCTCCAATCTCTTCCAAAAATGGCATCCTAGAGCCGATCGGTCCATCACACAAAGGAGAGCTTGATAGCACTGGAGAAGGAAGAGATTCTTCCCCCAAGGTTGCTAATCAACTGGCGACCTGCGGGGAAGGATCAAGAAACCCCAATCGTCCAGGAGGGCAAGTTGGTGGTTTTTGAAGAATACTTGAGGTGCGGGTTCCGATTCCCTGAGAGTCAGTTCCTGAAGGGGATCTTGGAGCATTACGGGTTGGAGTTGGTGAATCTCCACCCGAATGCGGTCTTGATCTTGGCGGTCTTCCAACACTTGTGTGAAGCCTTCGTCGGAGTGTATCCCAGCGTGAACCTCTTCCGACGTTTCTATTACTCGGCGTGGTCAAAGAGTGCTAACGCCGCCGGATGTATCTACTTCCGGATAAGGGAGAAGAAAGAGTATCCCTTCCCACCCCTGCGAGACTCCGTGCACAGGTGGTACCAAAAATGGTTTTACTGCACCCCTCCATCCGAGAGTGGGTTGTGGTTCGTGAACTCACGGCCAAAGAAGCCTAGCGAGTTAGATTCCCTCCCTGCTCTGAATGCAGAGTACATGAAGCAAGCCGAGGTGATTCTTCACTTAGTCCAACAGGGACTAACGGCTCGCGATATCATTCGCGACTTCGTGAAGAATCGGGTGAGCCCCCTGCGCGCAAGGGCTCATCCGGCTTGGGAGATACAGTCCATGGCAGACAGTACCTTGGACTACAACGATGGTATGCGATTTAGCCAGCGAAGCCTTATGTTTTTCTATTATAACTTGCTAACTGGTTTGCTGGTGACACAGTTTTGCCTTCGTTCAAAATCGAGAAACGGACGAACTACCTCCTCACGGCATATAGTGCCGAAGTGGAGGGATCCAAGGGATCGCCTCGCCCACAAAGCATGATCCATGCCGACGACGACCTCAAACAGGAACGTCGAAAGGTATGTTACCTTTTGTCAAGTTCCATTCATAAGTCATATGTACATCTTGTACTAATAATGGCACCGGAACGTCATAGCTTTTGGGGAGATTTGCCGAGGCGACGTTCCCGAGTGAAAACGTCGGTTTCCTGGGAAAGCCGACGATGAAGAGAGTGAAGAAAGTCTCTTCAAGGTCTGGAGCGAAAGAACCTGCCCCCAAGAAATCCAAGAAAATCCTCAGGGAAGGCTCTTTGCGTAGAACCCCCCTTACCGTGAAGAAAACTGCGGTAAGATATCACGTGCCTCCTATTACCCCAGGTACAAACTGGAATCACTTCTTCGTCGTACAGGGTGAAAGGAGCGAGGAGGAGGAGGACGACATTCCTCTAGTTCGCCGGAAGAGGAAGGTGGCGACTTCTCAATCCGGCGAAACATTGCCTCATCCCGCCGAGACAGAGGCAGCTACAGCGGACCCCGCGACCACTGTGAATCCAGTGGTCACAGGTGAGATCCCTGCTCCTGAAGCCCTGGAGTCTTCAGGGTCTGTAGCTTCTCCCTCCTTGGTCGAAGGGACGACCACGGTAAGATTTCTCGCGGTCCTGAATTTACAATTTCTTTTGTATGCGTGTTCACCGTGCCACGCTTGTACAGGGAGAAGAAATTCCTCCTATGACCATTGTGAGTCCTAGGGGGGCGAGTACTTCACTCCTAGCGACAGGAGCGGAAATAACGGAGCAAGATTCCGCGACCAACCTCAAGGTCGCGGATGAAGTGCCAGCCCCAGCAGTTCAGGAGACACCCAGACCTTCGGGCGCATCCCTGCCAACCGAGCAGGTTACCCCGGTATGAGTTCTTATCATTCAAATCTTCATCATTCCTTATATATATGCTTACAAGGTGATATACATAGGGAGAAAAGGTCTTGTTTACGAAGAGAAAGACCAAGATGGACAACGACTGTCCTTTTTCTCTTGGGGAACCATCTATGAAGTCCCAAAAGCTAATGGGATTTCAGTTAAGGTAAAAATTCCGTTCTGTTTGTTCTGGATCAGGTTGTGGCAACCATCAGTGGAACTGACAGCTTCTTTTTCCTGCTTAGGCGTAGAGATTCAGCGCCGGACCCTCCAACAGCCTTGGCAAGGGTTGAAGTTCCTGCTGGTGCTGAAGCCTCCGGCGAAGAAAGCTCTGTCCCTCCGGTCCAGGAAGTCGTCCGGATCGTTAGGGATGAGTTGGGTGCGGAGACCCAATCGCAGGCATTGAGACCTGCAACCGGGGCTCAGCAGGGACATTCATCTGGTGTTCTCGCGGAGGATGAGGCGAGTCCACCGACTAGGCCTCTAGCTATCCCGAAGGACAAATCATTCCGGGAATATACTGAGGTATGTTGAACATCCCTCATGATATCTGAGTTTTGCATAGGATACTCGGAATTTGCAACTGACTCCCATTGTGTCACAGGAACTGACCCGTATGACGGCCAGATCAATAGCTATGGTAGAAAGCATCGAGGCCATACAAGAGGAGAAGAATTGCTTGCAAGAGTAAGAAAAAATTGTTTTAGTCCACTTGAATACAAACTTGCTATAACCATTGTCTTTTTCATTGCAGGGACGTCGCTTCCTTGAAGAAGAGCCTTGTCGATCGGGAAAATGACGAGCTTAGCGCAGCCACCACAATTTCACATCTAGAGGCCGAGCTCACAGCTCTCATGTAAGTCAACTTCCGACCAGAATGACCTAACTTTGTCATTTGGACTGTTTATAACGATCTCCTTATTGCAGCGCAAGCAAGTCAAATAAACCAGCTTGGGCAAAAGAAGGTATTCCTCCAGATGACCATTGACTCTATTCGGAGGGCGAATAGAGACTTGAGCCTATCCATCTTCGAAAAGCTGAAGATGGTAGCCCGTCTTCTAAGGCCTGATGTGGTCGAGACCACAACAGACAACCTTAGCCCAAGTGACTGGTCTAAACTGGTCGTAGCCCAAGCGGAATCACTCCTCGAGTATCTTCCTGAAGATACCAAGCGACGACAAGAGGCGATCAGAACTAAAGTCCAATCAGCAGCCTCCGCCATTCTCTGCCGGTTTCGTCTCCACCATGGCCCAGATCTGGATCTGAATCCACTGGTAGGAATGGTAGAGATCGAGAGTGAAGAACAACTTGAGGCTATCATGGAGGAAATTAGACCTCTCGTAGATAAACTCCTGACCGAGCTCGGGATTATGTAAACCTTGTACCTGTACAGATACAATCTATAGAATGCAATGCATGCAATTTTTTTGTTTTACTCCGAAAGAAAACATATTTTTTGTTGTTTCATATAACCATATTCCCCTAGCCCCCGCCTGTGATTATATATACTGGAGACTTAGTATTATAAGCACAGGAAAAATACGGGTGTAACGACCAGGGATATGCGATCAGGCCAGCAATTAGACTCGATGCAACGCCTAACCTTGTTGCAAACTGGCAGCCACTCGGATGACCAAGGACATGCCAGCAACCCCCGTGTGCGTTGAGAAACAGCTTATTGAGGAGTGTCTTGTCTGGAAGTGGTCATGAGATCGTCTAGCCAATCCAATTAGGGCGTTGTGGCGATATAACCACCGGTGACCAGCCCCTGAACCAAATTCGTGACACACGGGCATAAAAGGAAATATTTGTCGTATGAAACAAGAAGGCTTTTGTTTTATTAAACAATGCTAATTGAAAAGGAAAAGGGATTGAGTACTTACATGTAAAACTTGCGTAGTTGATCGATGTTCCAAGTATTGGACAAGATTCGACCATCCTCCATCGCTAATCGAGCTGATCCTGGTCGCAGCACCAAAACAACAGTATAAGGGCCTTCCCATTTCGGGGAGAATTTGTTGCGATTGGATTGGTCTTGAATTTTTTGTAAAACCAGATCGCCCACGTGGAGACTACGTGGTCGTACCCTTTTGTTATGGTACTTGTGCAAAGCTTGCAAGTATACCGCGGACTTGATCAAAGCGCGATCACGCTTTTCTTCTAAGAGGATGAGATCTTGTGATCGCTGTTCGGCCTGATCAGTTCGTTCGAATTGATCTGTCCGAACAGATCCAATACTAACTTCCATAGGCAACATGGCCTCGGCCCCATAGACCAGATGGAAGGGTGTCTCACCAGTGGCTCGACTAGAAGTAGTTCGTAGTGCCCATAGAACTGTGTAGAGGTCATCTGCCCAAGCCCCCGAGCGAGTCTTAAGGCGATCAAAAACACGTTTCTTGATGCATTGCAGTATCTGCCCATTGGTATGTTCCACGGCACCATTGTTCTATGGATGAGACACAGAAGCAAAGCACACCTTGGTTCCAATCTGATCGCAGTAATCCAGAAAAAGACCACTAGCGAACTGAGAACCGTTGTCCGTAATGAGACGATTCGGAACACCAAATTGAGCAACAATGTTCTTATGGAAGAACTTTTGTGCTGCTGCTGCGGTAATATTTCGTACCGGCTCGGCCTCAATCCACTTTGTAAACGTGTCAATAGCTACGAACAGAAACTTGTATCCAATGACCGCTTGTGGCATAGGACCGACAATATCCATCCCCCAGACCGCAAAGGGCCATGCAAGGGGAATAGTTTGCAACGCATAGGCAGTTTGATGAACCTGTCTCGCGTGAAACTGACACTGAGGACACATCTTGACCATATTCTTGGCATCATCGAGTGCTGAAGGCCAGTAGAATCCTTGTCGAAAAGCTTTTCCGACCAGTGTTCAATATGACGCGTGCGCACCGCATACACCGTCATGTATTTCTTTCAAGAGGGATTTACCTTCCTCCTGAGATACGCAGCGCATGAATAATGCTTGAGTACCCTTTCTATACAAAACTCTTTCTATGAGTTTGTATAGACGCGCTTTTTGAATTAACCGATCACTTTCGGTTTCGTCCTCGGGTTCCTATTTGTCATCCAGGCCTGATCCGACCCAAATTGTCTTGGATGGATCATCCGGGTACAATGGAACTAGTCTGAGTTTCTCATCTAGTCGAGGAGCAGCCTTGATCGTGTCAGCGGCGACTGTGGCGACCTGAGCGTCCCGGAGGGGAAGTTGATCCACCATCTCCAAAGATAGCCGGTCACACGTGAGTGCCACGTTGCGACTGCCTCGGATTGAGATGACACCTTTGGGGCCAGGCAACTTGCCGCACTGATAAGCATAGTGCGTTGCCATCATGAACTTAGCAAGAGTTGGCCTGCCAAAGATTACATTGTAAGCGGAATCACAATCAATCACATCAAAAGTAACCAATTCTGTTCGAAAGTTATCCGGTTCTCCCAGTGTGACCGGGAGGACCACCTGTCCCAATGGCATCATGGAGGGACCAGGGATTATCCCATAAAATGGATGGATTATAGGCTTAATCTTGGAATGAGGAATTTGCATCTCGTCGAGCGCCTTGACCAATAGAATGTCCAAGGAGCTTCCTCCGTCGATCAGGACCCTTTCGACTCTCGCATTACTGATGATTGGGGTAATGACCAGAGGGAGTCTCAATGATCGAGTAAGCCCTGCAGGACAATCAGAGCGATCAAACGTTAAAGGTATATCCGACCAACGGGGGTACTGAGGTTCACCAAGGGATGTCTCCGTTTGGTTAACCTCTCGATAAAAGGCCTTAAACTGCCTTTTGGAAACAAAAGAGGAGGAACCTCCGAAAATAACATTAACATGATTATGAGGTACCTGGTAAGACATCTCTTCGTCTCCGTCGGCGTCTCTTAGTCCGCATGCTTTTTCCTTAGTCGGTAAGGTCGGCATCGGTCCAACCCCCTGGTAGAAGCCATCTAACTACTTCAACCAGCTCCTGCAGTTCTTGAGGTCGTGGCCTGCGGAGCTGTGGAGCGGACACCATTTCTTGCCTTCCTGCTGGTTAGTCGACTTCTCTGGCTGGTCGGCACTACGACCACCAGAAGCAATTTTATTCTTGAATGAAGACTTGTTACCTTTGGTCGAAGGAGGCTTCTCTGCAACTGCAACCTCGCGGTACTGCCCAGAGCGATTCCTTTTCGACTTCTTCGACTTCCCGGCCAACGAAGATTCCGGCTTCTTACTTGAATCTTCTTTCCTAGCGTCCTTGAGACCCGGTTGAGGTGGTAGGTTACCTTTATCAACCATCCGGTTCCATTCGACAGCCTCGGCTGCGTCGGAATACCGATCAGCCATATCAAAGAGATTGGCTACTGATTGAGGAGGATGGATGAGCAAGTCTTCGGTGAATCTCCGATATCGAACGGCATGTTTAAATGCCCTAATAACGGAGCTGTCAGATATGTTCGGGATGGTATTCCTCACCCCGACAAATCTCTTGACAAACTGACGAAGGGTTTCAGTCGAAGTTTGCCGTAGTCGATGGAGGTCATCCTCTTTACCCGGCTTCTGATAACAATTTTGGAAATTACTGAGGATAGCATCACACAGCATTTCCCAGTTATAGATCGAACCCTCAGGTTGATTAAACAACCAGGTTCTTGCCGGTCCTTAGAGGACTGTTGGCAGGTAGTTGGCCATGATCCGGTCATCGCCTCCTACCGCTTGGATGGCAGTAATGTAGATTTGAAGGAACTCGGATGGGTTTTGAGTTCCGTCGAACCTTTCTATGGCCCCTGGTCTAAACTTGTTTGGCCAAATGACCGCACGAAGGCCGGGCGAGAAAGCTTTACAACCAACGTAGGGACCGTGAACTATCCTGTGACTTTTGATCGGATCGCGGGCGACCTCACGCAATGGAGAAGCCACTCGTGGTCCTAAACGAGAGTGGACAGGGACTCGATCCCTATCACGAGAATCCTGTGCCTGCCTAGACTTGTCCTGGCGGGATGGTACAGGCGGCGGGTAACTCCGTCGACCAGAACCAGAGTGAGAACGCTCTCGGTTGTGGGAATGTGTCACTGACCAGGAAGAGGCCGTAGGGGTCGCCTCAGATGTGACCTCATCCAACCTCTCCGCCAGGATTCTGGTGAAGGCTGGTTTCTGCGCATCCGTGACCGTAGGAGGAAAATTACGCATGACCTCCGCGATAGATCGAAGCCGGTCATGTGTACCTCTCCTAGGGGCACCGGGTGTTACCGTTTCTTCATCCAACAGGAAACGCTCCGGTGGCAAAGAAGGGGTCTGGTCGCGTTTGCGACCACGTGATCGTCGGGAAGAACTCGGAGCAGCATCGTAACGAGCCTGCGCATCCTGAAGAGCCTCTAGGGCAGTTCTGCGTAGTTCGTTGTCTTGTTGCTCGAGATCTTGATCCTCGCTTTGTTTGCGTTCCAGTTCTTCCCTAGCAGCCCGTTGATCAGGAGTTTCCTCCGATAAGGCAGCAAACTATCTAGGGAGAGAGGTTGCCGAGGGAGAAAACATCTCGGTTTGTTCTGAGTCAGACTCGAAATCAAAGAGACGATGGAGGTTATCAGGGTCGAACCTCCCCGGGCTGATTTCCTGGTCGATATCATCCTTCCCCTCAGCAGGGTCGTATGACGGACCGGATTCACCCTCTAACGCATTAAGAACCTTGGTGGGTTCTGACCTTGCGTTAGTCACCTCCTGGTCGATGGACATGACCTGGAGAGTTGATTCGACCTCTGGGAGATTTTCGCCTCCGATTTCCTCCATCGGAACAGGATCGCTAGGAGAAGGCATTGGAATGTGAGCATAATCCTCGAGATCGAAATCGTTCTCGGAATCATATGCTCCAGCCATAATTCAGCAAATCTCCGGATGAAAATTAGGACGCCTTGAGAAAGGCCCCACGGTGGGCGCCAGCTGTCGACGATTCGGACTCGGGTTCCTTAGCCGAACTTATGCAGAATTTGTAGGTTGTGAGACCTTTCAGGGTGTCCCTCCGGGAAGGTATGATGAATCAAAGAAAACTAGAGCACAGAGAGATTTATACAGGTTCGGACCCTCGATGGTGGGAGTAATAGCCCTACGTCCTGTTGGGATTTCACTATGTACGGTAAAAGGATTTACAGAGTTATGGAAAAGATATTCACAGGCGAAGATTTTTCCTATGTGTTTGTACAAGACAAAGCCTGAAAGACTTTGTGAAGGCTATCTAACTTAGACTACTGTCTTCTGGTTGATCGATCGTTCGATCCCTCTCTTGTTTGATGCATTAGGCTATCCCTTTATACTGGTCGAAAGGGTGCCAAGTCGCAACGGCATCAAACAGTTGCTTGGATGCTGTTTAGTTAACCACTCCTAACTCCCACGCAGGTTTAACACGTGTTATTTATAAATAACTACACGTATTAACCTCCTGACGGTTGTCTTCGTACGTGGAAGAATATTCGAGATACACGGGATATCCCTGTTATATGGGCAGAACAATCCCGCGTCCCCTGGTCGAAGGTGTTCTGACCGCGTGTCGTTCACTGACCGCGTACCATCTGCAGTCTTCTGTCCGCGTATAGCACACGAACCCCTGACCGCGCACTAGCTACGGTCCGATCACGTAAAGCCTGCAACCTCATACCTGTGCTTCTTGGAATGACTTGAGTTCGCACCACCAGGCGCTTGTCTGGTTTGAATCTGTCCTGAACCAGCCGTGTATTTATTTGAACTGGCTCGGGTATCAATCCTCGTCACAACATAATGATCCGGGAGGATTTCAGCAGGTCGAATACGTAATTGATTTGAACTCTGTCTAGTCGGTAGTAATTCGATATGGTCGATAATTGTGTGATATAAACTATATAACTGAGTCCTATACGAGTAGGTTTAGTTAGTTGTCGAGTCTGATACGATCTCAATCGATCAGACTATAAATACCTTGTAATAGGATAGATAGATTGTCTACCTAGTTATCTACCTCATATATGGTCTAACTCATAGTAGATCAGATCGAACTTATTCAAGTCTTAGACACCTAGTTCATCGACGTAGATCAAGTGCGATCAACGTTCAATGTGTACAAGCTCCTCTTTGAAATAAAGAGTTGTGCTATTCTTTGAATTGTATTTCGATCACTTGGGTTTTGGTATTTTCGAGTGAGATCCCGTTATTCCGCATCTGGTCGAGTATAGTCAAAACCCGTCTATATCTCAATCAGATCATACCTAAATGGCTCCCTGTCTGAAAAAAAACTACCAAGATGAAAATTCGGTGGTATAGAATTCCTTTTACCCCTCAAAAGACAATCACAGAAAATAAGAAAAGAATGTATGTTAGCTTATGTTACAATGCAAATAATTACTAAATTTTAACTTACTCACTCGAAATTTAGTCGAGGGAATTGAAGCTGCGAGGTCCTTGGACTTGATTCACCAAAAACCCTAGTGGCTGGCGGCGATGGAGAAAGGTGTGGCTGCCGATAATGGAGGTTTCAAGGGAGTTGATGCTGCGAGGTCCTTAGACTTGATTCACCAGAAACCCTAGTGACCGACGGCGGTGGACAAAGGTGCCACGGCCAGCAATAGAGGTTTTGGGCAGGGCTTGTCTCCCTGGCCAAAGTTTTGGTTGCAGAGGGAGTTTTCTTTGGCTTCTTTGATGAAGAACCACTAGAGGATTCAACATCATCGTCGGTAAGCCTCTTTTGGGCTGTTGGGCGCGTGAACAACTATACAAATCCAAAAGAAATTTTCGTTGGTAAAAATTATCCTTTAAAATCGAATATGCACAGGTTTTCCGAAAGAGTAAAACCTTTCGATGTGCCTGCCTAAACTCGTCGGTGTTGCTAACCAAGCTTTGCAGCCTCAGTGCATTGATATCGGCTTCCTCGACCAGATTATAAGTTTTTAGAAGAAAGTTTGTCCTTATTTCAACATCAGAAATAGATAGGACTGTGAAAAAAGAATAACAATCAAAAGACAACAAAAACTCAATCTAAAGAAAAAAACAGATTGAGAAAGAATTTACCAATCTTAGGATTGGGGCAATTACCCGGGTGGTAGTCCCTGGTAGCGTCTTCCATAACCCTAACCTCCCAGGCAGGGTGATCCCTCTTCCATAGAGGGATGATCTGGTTCTTCACGAAGTCCTGGATCACGTTGCGAGCAGTCAAGCCCTTATTCATAAGGTATTTGATTACCTGGGCTTGTCTCCTCTACTCATCATCAAGACAAGGAGCAACATCCTTCTCTGGTCATCGATTTGCGAACCAGAGATGGCTCTCCTTGGGAGCCAGACAATAGAGCCACCGCTAGTACCACTTGTGAACAGAATCATGAAGTGGAAAGTGCAAGAAGTCCTTCTCCCGCAGCCTGAAGTAGACGCACCCAGGAGTAGCGGTGCCTTTCAAGCTAGCCAAGCAATAGTATTGGCGGAAAAGAGCTACATTGGGCAAAACCCCAATGTACACCTCGCAGAGATGTTGAAAAACTGCAAGAATCAAAATGGAATTGGCGTTCAAGTTTACCAATTCCAAGCCATAATAAGCGAGAATTTCCCAGAAAAAGTCACTTTCTGGCAAACGAAATCCACAGCACAGGAAATCATCGAAGACCACCAACTCGCCCTCTTGCACAACATGGCTCTCTTCATTCTCCCCTGCAAGACAACATGGGATTAGCAACCTTGAGGGGAGATAACCTTCCGTTTCCAAGGCCAACAAATTTTCCTCTATTCGGTGGCTAGAATGCATCTAGCAAGCCATTTGATTTGAGTTTGAGAGAAGAAAGATAAGAAGTCAGAAGAACTTAGAAGAACTAAGGGGCTTTGAGAAAACTTTGGAGATTCTGAAAATGGTCTCGTACCAAAGAAAACTTAAAACGTAAAGTTTTAAGGCAATTTTCCTCGGGTTCCCAACCATTGCATTCACACCAAAAGATTTCTTTTCGACAAAAGGTTTTTGCATTTAATTCCTGTCACAATAAATCTGACATGCGCACCCAAAGTTTTTCTTGGGTTCTGCGAGAATTCGAAATGAAAAGTCGCCTTTCCAATACTGGAAACGCCTTTTCAAAGAAAAAGAAACATTTTCATTTCAAATTCGGAGGCTAGCTGACGAGGATTGTTACCCGAGTTAAATCGCCCATGTCTTTTCAAGGTCGCACATATCGCTCCATGGTCGCACATACCTTTCTATAGTCACAAGAAACCACAGAAAGAGATTTAAACTACCTATCACTACTTTTCCATGGTCACAGAAGACCAAGGAAAGAGATAATGGGATAATCTAACGATATACTAGACATAACCCATCAAAGATGTTTAACTCCCATAATTTTATGGAATTCTGTAGTCTCGATGCTTATTGTCGTAGGGTCCATGGTCTCATATTATACCTACAAGTATTATGGTCGCGGAGACATTTGCCCACGATCATAACATGTCGCAGAGACAAAACCAGATACCAATACATGGTCGCAGTCAATACGCGACCATAGTATTGAAGACTTATACTATGATCTGGAGATCATATAACTAAGTCACCATTCACAATAACCGTTCCTTTTTCCTTATGATTATCCCTAAAATAATCATAAACCCCTGACAAGATAACCGTCGAAGAAGATAAAGATGGATGCACAGTTTTTATAACCGCATGTTGTAAAACTAACAAACAGTAACCAACCGTAACCTACAGCAACCGCTATGCAGCAGTTGTAGACGATCGTCAGGCGTCTCTCCAATGAAGCAACTGACGTCCCTTCAACAAGTATAAAAGGACATTTGGGGAAGAGTTCAAAAGAGGAACAAGGCAATAGAGAACTAAACAATGCACTCTCTTTGTAATCCTTTACATTCATAGTGCAAAACCAATAGGAGTAGGATTATAACTCAAGATTTGAGGGCCCGAACCTGTATAAATCTCTGTGACATTAGATCCATACTTATAGTGATTTCTCTGGTGATTGTTTGAATTGTCTCCCTACTAAACAAACTAAATTCGTGTAAATTCGACTAGGAACCCTGGTTCCAATCGTCGACAAATATATTAAGAACCGTTAGAATAAATCATGTGGTTTTTACTAACGGTTTCTCACAACCCAACCGTTAGTACAAATGCCCTTCTCTCCTATGCACCATGTACACTAACAGTTTTCTTCCAGATTGTGTAAAACCATTAGAAGATAGGGGTTAGTAGACTGCATTTTTGTAGTAGTGTCTCTAGAAATT
The DNA here is from genome assembly GCA_019359835.1 of Pharus latifolius. NCBI lineage: Eukaryota > Viridiplantae > Streptophyta > Magnoliopsida > Poales > Poaceae > Pharus > Pharus latifolius. Next base: position 61,727,343 of record CM033330.1, read on the forward strand.
AAAATGGGCAAGAGAGAGCTTTGGCGATGTCAAATAGCACATGCAAAGATGCCGGAGTGGCCTAAGATGATATGAACACATATGGGAGCAGTTAGATTTGATATGCAAGGTTTTTAGAGTTGCCGAGGTCACATGCAAAAGGATTTGAGTCGCCCAAGGTGACATGCAGCACAATCAGAGCACCAAACACAACATGCATGCAAGAAAGAGCCGCCGAAGGTATGCATGGCGAGAAGTGTTAGAAACACAAATATGTCGCCTGAGGCACCATGCATGAAATAATAATACAAGAAAGGAAGGAAAAGAGCCACCACGAAGCATGGGCTCAGCTAAGGCTTGGGTTTGGCTCTATTGAGGCATGCACGGCCTCTGCTGGGACGTCGGTGCATGCACCAGTGCGGAACACACACAAGGTGTATGGGACAGTGACAGGTACATGTTGGGGCGCGGCTAGCACGCAGGGCTGGACAGCGCTGGGGTGCCGAGCTCGGGGCCGGCGTGTAGGGCGTGATAGAGATATGCCCTAGAGGCAATCATAGAGATGGTTGTATCATGACATGTTTATAAATTCTTATTGCATTCATTGAATAAAATATCACTTTTATCGATCAACAAGTATGTGACTTGTTCGTGGAACTCTTTATAATGAGATATGAATTGTCTCAATTTACTTACGACATTATCAGTGATACTTATTCTAAACATCTCTAATTTTCGGTATTACATAGAATAATAATGCAAGATAAGTCAGCATGATTATTGATTGATAGTCAAGTTTTACGGACAATAGATATGAGATATGAAGTCAATGTCGTGGACACATATTGGAGAACATGTTGGTCAGATTGACTCATCTTGAGACACTGTTGAGATTATTATATGTCATCAGTTTATTTCTAACAGTTATTTTGGTTTATCTTTAGACCTGAGATCATCACGATTTCATACATGTGTAGTAGCATATCTTAGTGTCATCAATCGTTGCTTTTAACTGAGTAGTCATAAAGGTGACATACAGATATGTTATGAACCATGTGGTTGAAAGTGAATGGTTGAGATAGAATTTACCCCTCTCATATTTTGAAAGAGATATCTCCAAGCCCTTTGATGAAATTGGACTAAGAAAGTGCATAGCCGTACCGAATATAGTTAAGAGTAAACTATGGAAAAGAGTTAGTCCACTACAAGATAGAGAAAGGACTGAGCTATTCAAGGATGACACGTTTCTTACCTTGAGTTCGATCTGGTATCGTGAGGCAAAGAGATAATCCATGATGAGTTGTATAGGTTCATCGGATATGATCCATTTGAGACCTAGCCTTGGTTTTCGCACTAGGCTCGCCCAGATGCTAATATGCGGAATAACATAATCTTACTCGAAATTACCGAAACCCAAAGGTTGATCAACACAGTTCAAAATAATTGCACAACTCTTTATTTCAAAGAGGGTTTTACACGTCAAACGTTAGGACGCACTTGCCTATGTCGATAAACTAGACTCGATCTGATCTATATCAAGGTAGATAACCAAGTAGATGATAGATGCTAGATGCTAGATGCTAGATGATCTACTCTAACCTATTACAAGGTATTTATAGTACAATCATATGAATACGTATCAGACTCAATAACCTAAACATAATAGACTCAGACAACTAACTTAACCTAACAGGTAAAGCTTAGTTATATATATTCGGATCGGATTACAATTCCGACTAGAGGTTGAATCCTTCTCAAGGTCGCGAACTAATCCATGGTCGCGAAACCTTTCCGAATGCGGTTAAGGTCGCAAAGCCATATGCGAACTTGACCTGAAGATCCTCCTGGATCAGGATATGATCTTCATGTACATACGGGTAGTCATAATGTCTTGCTAGGGACCGCTTATGACTTGTAATTCAAGAAGTTGTTTTCGGTCATGGCCAAATATACACGAACCTACAGGGTCACACACTTAACGGGTTGGAGCATTAATTCAGATGGGATCGAGGACATACAAATGAAGGATATACCAAAATGAGGTATGTCGAAAGCAATCTTAGGTCACAAGGTTGAGGGAAAAGCATATGACCTAGTGAAGAGTTCAAATTTCCAAAAGAAACTCAAATCTCAAATTCATTTGAATATACTCCAAAATCATGAAAATAATCTTTACTTTGATATACAAAAACACAATCAAAAAGCATTTCAAACATCAGCAAATGAATCATGGGGAAATGCAAAATATGGGGAAAATGAGAGCAAAGATCTGACAAAAACAGGGAGTAAAAGAGACAGCTAAAAAAATTCAGTAACTATCCAACTGCACACAGGCCGGACAAAGTCTGCTAGGGCCAGACAAAGTCTGGGTTGGGCAGACAGAGTCCGGCGCTGGGCGGACAAAGTCCGAACGGTTCAAATAAACCTGCTGAAACTTCTGAATTTTGTGATTTTTACAAATTTGCTTCAAAAATTGAATCAAGTTCCATAATAGATTTCAATATCAAGTTAGGAACTTTGATGAATAGCATTTAAAAGAATTTTATTAGAACAAGATCTTGATTTTAATCCTCAAAAGTGATTTTAGGGTAAAACCAGTAAAACCAAAATGATTTTTACGAAAAACTTCAATTCTTGATGAAACTTAGATTTTTCTCAAATCTTTGGACTTGGATGAGTTTGAAATACTATTCTAAACCAAGACATGGAAGAAAGTCCTGTCCAAATAGCTCAAATCACAAAATGCACATTTTGCGTATTTTCGGGTCAATAGTCATTTTCGGGCAACCTAAGATATGTGATAACTTCAAAACTATAGGTCTTTTGAGAAAACATTCAATACAAACTATCTTCGAGTGAGTGAGTTCTAAGTGTTTCATGTAGAAATTTTTGGTTAAATCTCAACCCATCTTGTTTTATGGTAATAAATTGTTTTGGGCCAAAACAAGATCCCGAAGTTTTCAGTTTTGTCGAAATTTTGCATTTTAGCTCGAAACTCTTTTGTTTCACCTTCAAAACCTTTGAAAACATATTTGAAACGTATTTTTGAAGGTTTTGTGGTAATTTTGAACATTTTGAGCACGTTTTCACTTTTTAGCTTGAAAATGATTCCTTTACCAAAACAAGTGCATGATTTTGATATATGTACACAATTAGGGTATACAAATATTCAATGACTTTGAGGTTGCTCCCCCTAAATGTGTTAACCAAGTTTTATAATGAATTTTGTGCAAGAAATGGAAATGATCTATTTTTGAAAAACGAGAGTTCAACAAAAATCAATACAAAAGAGAGCATTATGAACTTCATTCTTTATGGCCTAAAACAAAGATTTTTGAAATGAATTCAATTTAAGGTCATTTCATGCAAGAGAATACTAATTGACATAAACTTCATTCACTTTCATTTTTGAAGTTTTTACCAAATAGTATATGGATTAAACGAATGAGTTCTAAAGATAATCAACAAGAATCCGAATGAACTCAAATCGAGAAACCATCCAAATGAATATCAAAACTCATGAAAAGTTTCATCAACTCAACCACTTTCCATGAAGGTCCAAGATTCAAAATTTTAATCATTTGAAAGAATTGAGTGATTTGACATCAAATTTGATTGAAACTTTCTTAAATATATTGGCTTCCTTTTAATCATCGAAACGTATGCAAACAAGTTCCAAAAAATTCCAAAATAAATTTTGGAGATAAATGATGCAATGAGGAACTAGATCGCTTTTTATAATGAAGCCAAGATTGGATTCAACAATAAGATATGAAAAAGACAAATATTGGTCAGATTGAAAGTTTCAGATTTTAGGTTTGAGAAAAGTATTTTACACTTGTAAAAGCACTTGAAAATCCATTTAAATGACTTCTAATAATTTTGAACTAAATTAACATTAAAGATCAATCATGGAAGACAAAGTATCATATAGAAACTTTCTTCAAATAGCCAATCAACTTAAAGATATAAAAATGACAAATTAGCCCAAAACCATGAGAAATCTGAATTTTACAAATTTCATATTTGATTTGTCAAAAGAATCAATTATAGCTCAAATCAAATCCAATCGAAATGAAAATTTGCAGAAATGATTCTAAATGCATCAAATACATTTTTCAAAAAGGATTTTCCAAAAAGGATTTTTTAATCAAGAGTTATGGTCAAATGATCTTTGTGTTAAGTAAAAAAATTGAAATTTGACAAACTTTTGCAAATTGAGTTCAAAGTTGATTTTCATGGGATTTTTGACATGAAAGAGCTTACATGAGTTTATTCAAATCATTTTGAGCCTAAGCTCACAAATAAAAACCATTCAAATAGCACATTTTTCGATGAGATTCAAATAATCATAACTCTCAAATAAGAATTCTTTTGAGAAAGTTTTCAATTTCAAACTTCTTCAGAATAATAATATCTATGAGTTGTGTAAAGCAAGTTTTGGCAAACTCCAAACAAATTTTGATTTGCGTTCGAAAATGATTTGGTTACAAAACAAGATACTCGAAAATCATTTTGAGACTAGTTTTTAATAAAAATAATTTTTAACATCATTTTTCATCCAAAGCCTCTAAAAACCTTTTAAATGCATTTTGAAGACCATTTTGATAGTAATTAATGATTTTTGGCCTTTTGCCTAAAAAAATGACATTATGACAAATAAGAGTTCATTTTAAAAACTTATGCTTGCAATTTTGAAATATTTCACATATAGGGGTGTGATGAGCAGTGGAAGCATTTATAAATTATTACCCCTAAAGATGCAACGTCATAAGTTTCAAATTTTCATTCTTTTGCATAGATGGGTCATGAAGATTAAAACAACAAAGAATAAAAGGGAAAATGCAATGCAATGTTTTTCCTTTTAAATTAGGATTCATTTTATAAGAACTTCAAAAAGAGTTAAGCCCTTTTTAGTACCCAAACCATACGAGACCCTCTAACCTTGTCATAAATTTTTTGGTACCCAAATTGCTCTATCTTTAGGTTTCTGCAAACGGAAATCAATTAGTTTTGCAATTAAACCCTTTCTAGAGCTAGAAATGAAATAAGAGAAAAAAGAGCTAACTTTAAAAGAGTTAGATACACACTCATGTGAATATTGCCCTATTGAGTGACATGAAGAACATGAAGTTCGAAAGGGCTTTTTGAATGAAATGGTATGAGTGTGATGAAGTATATAATGCCTCTTACTATATGAGTGTGCATGATTTAATTTTCCCTTTTTAAATGAATATTTATGATCTAAAGGGGTTCAACATGCATAGCACTACCCACATGATATCTAGTCGGGTTTTTGCTCAATCTATTTACTTTAGTATTAAGTTCATCATTTTCAATTTTAAGTTCTTGAGATGATTCTGTGTCAACATATGAAATGTGATAAGAACAGGACGGCATATCATCACACATAGATGACCTAGAAGGCATAACACTACAATCACTAGATGAGCTAGGCATATCAAATAAGGAGCGACTAGAACTAACATCATGGCATAAAGATGAGTCACTAGATGAGTCATGGTATGAGTTACTAGTATCTCCCGTACAAGCATCTGAATCAATAAATGAATCATTTAATAAATTATCACATGAAGTACTAGTGTCCATGAAGCTAGCATTTGAATCTAACCATGAATCAACAATTGAGTTATTGCTAGCATGTAAAGTAGAAGTATGTGACTCTAAAGATGGATCAATAATCGAGTCACAAGCAACTCCAACATCTAATATACATGTCGAGCTAATAGTATCCTTGGCAAGCAAAGAATCATGAGAGTTTTTTAATTCTTGATATTGCACTTTAAAGGATGAGTAGTTATTCTTTAAAATGCAAAAACTTTTAGTCATATTGCCAAGCAAGATTTTAACTCTAAAATCATATCCAAAAGCTCATTATTAGAGAGGTTAGAATTTGATACCGTCGAGTCACATGCCATAGGGCATATAGAATTGTCTTGAGATGAGGACTTTGACTTCGACGCTTTCTTTCTAGCTTTCCTTGAGCTATTCTTGCAAGATTTCGCCTTCATCTTGCTTAGGCAAACCAAGTAGTTTACGTCTTTGAGCTCGCTAAAAAGCTCCCGATCCTCCGCAATGAAGTCATCACTCATGATATGATCGGAGGTGGAACATATGTCCTTTTTCTTGGACATAGCCTCATTTGACATAAGCAATTCAATGAGCTTGCTTGGTGAAGTGTCAGAGAGGTCGTCGTTTACGAAAGTAGTTATGAAGTCAAAATAGCGACCCTCCGGCAACACCTAAAGAAGTTTCCTACAAATGTCTAGATTTGAAATATTAGCGCCAAAGGCTTTGAGCTCATTTGTGATGTTGATCAAACGATCATACATGATGGAGAGTGTATCATGCTCCAACATCACAAATGCCTCATAATGCCACATTAATAATCGCATCTTAGCATGCTCAAAGCTATATGTGCCCACAAATAAAGACTCAAGAGTGGTCCAAACATCGTGATGGGTCAAACATAATAATTTTCCAAGGATGATAATTTGAGCCATCAAATTGAGGAGCAATCAAACCAAAATCCTCTATCGAGTTCATCCTTTCTCTCTAGGCGGTAAAGCCGATAAATGAGAGACCTTGCTCTGATACTACGTGTAGCATCGAGGATACCTATTAGAGGGAGGGTGAATAGGAGGCTTTTAAAAATTCTTTTCCACTAAACAATTTTTAACAAGATATTTAGGAAATCTAATTTTAGCAAACGGTTTAACAACTATCTAACAACTAGTTGCATTCAACCATACGGAATATTCAATATAACATACAACAAGAGTAAATCAAGCAATTGTGCCAAGACAAATACGAATTATACAAGAGAGAGACAATTGACACAATGATTTTTACCTACGTCTCGGAGACTCGCCCGGTCTTCCCTACTCCTCGTTGAAGCTCTCACACGTAAGCCTCGTTTCTATATCCACGAAGGATATCTCCACTCGGGTTGCTCCTTCTCCATACCGGATAGGCGAGCACCAAACCTTTCACACTTGTTTATCGGCCTCTCCAACAAACTTCAATCAGAGAGATTGCGACTCTCCTCCAACACCGTCTAGGCGAAGGCGATCGCCAAAAGTAACAAGTCGGATGCGCTCACTTGAATGAATCAAGTGCTAGAAGCTCCAAAGATGCAAATGAATGCCCAACACTCTAGCACTAGCTTGCAAATGAAGAATGAAGTACACTAAGCACTCTTAACCTCTGTCAAATGCTTCTCCTTTAATTCACTCAAGATTTTGGCTCAAATCTAGCCTCAAGATGCAAAAGATCAAATGCAATGAACTTGGCTAGCTCATACACAGTGTATTCCACTTCTTGAGCAACCTCAAATGCTGGCCAACACGAAGTATTTATAGCCTCTCAAAGAAACTAGCCGTTTGCAACAACTTGAGCCAATTTTGTACAGGCCGGATATTGTCCGGCCAGAGCAAGTCAATATGACTGTTGCAAATGTGTCAATTACCGTTGGGCTATTTTTGTAAAGGCCGGACAAATGATCTTTTGTCCGGACAAACAACCCGGGCAGATGCATTTGTCTCTGTTTCACTCTCAAATATGAGGCTCACATGAAAGGTACAAGCCGGACAATGTTTGGCCCTACCAGACAACATCCGGCCTGCCCCAAACAAAAGCCCCCCAGCCAGATTTAAACGTCTTTGGTTACAATTAGATCAACCCTCTCAAGTTTTATACAGGCCGGACATTTCCAGACAATGTCCGGCCTTCCCCAGAAAAAAGCCCCCGAACATATTCATCTGTCTTTGTTAACAATTTGCATTTGCCACAAGAGTTGTGTACTGGCCGGACAATGTCTGGCCACTACAGACAATGTCCGGCCTGTGCAAACTGAAAATAGGACTTTACCAATTTTACTCTAAACCAGAGTCTGGGTTATTTGCACGTGCAGATTGACTGTTTTCTCACCGATAAGCCTGCCGACACTCAGCAACGACCATGACCAATATAATTAGGAACTTAAAGCCACAAGTTGAATATCCAGTTGAAAACAAGTGGTCGAGTGGATTTGGTCGAGTGGACACAATCGAGCTGAAAACTGGTACGACCAGCTTGAACTCCTATGACCAGAACCAAACTCCAAACAAAGATACAGCCAATCCAGCAAACACGACCACGACCACACTCCAAACAAGAATACGATCAAAATGTGTAAATACGACCATAACCAGTTCTTCTAATGAAACAGATTACTCTAGCTGGCGACTACGACTAAGTGCAGTTTTCAAAACATTTTCTTTAATGCAACACAAACTACACTTAGATGTTCTAGCAATGCAAGAGGTAATAAAGCACTAGTGCAAGATGATATGAATGCATTTGAGCTTCCACACTAGATTCTCACTAGATAGACTCAAACTACTAGTTTCCGACCCCTCTTAATAATACGGTCAAACTAGTAAAAGAAGTCATATCAAACCGGTCTATCTCCAAACACTGAGACCGATAAAATTCTAAGAAAACAATCCTTAATCTTGGATTTTACCTTCGGTGAAGTTCGACCTTGTGAAGTTTGACCCCTCGAAGCTTGTCCTCGCAAAGCTTGACCTCGCTCAAGATGACTCATATCGGCATCAACCTCCATACACTCTTGCTTGCTTTCATCTAGCAATACACCTTGAGCCGACAACACATACACTCAATGCACAACGTTAGTCTCATATTTTGGTTGTCATTAATCACCAGAGAAATTACTCCACAAAGGAGTTACCTCAACAATTTCTCTTTTCGGTGAAATGACAAAACCATTTTCAACAAACAACAAATGAGTAAGAGATGAATCATTAATCATATAGATCCATATATGACAAAAGAAATACGCACAAGATCTATAATACTCGTGTCATGATAGTGATTAGCATAAACTCGATGTAAGTACAGATGACTAATATGATGAGCTCTCCCTCAACATATGCATCGATATCAAAACCACAACAAGGAGTCATCAAACTTTAGGATTTAACACATGACATTACAATTAACAATTAGCACAAACTTGATGCAACCACAGAGCTCCCCCTCAACATATGCATCGATATTAAACTACAGTAAGGGAGACATTAACTTGAGGGTTTAACACATGACAATTCAATTTACTTGTGCTAAAACAAGGTTTATCCAAATTTTCATTTAATCATCAAAGTTGTCATTATCCAAATTAACATTAATCATCAAGAGTTTATCCAAATCGTCATTAATCATCAAAACCTAGATCGACTTAGATCCAACAGTGGGGGCAGTTCAAGGTACTCTTGAGACAAGAGTTCTACCCGATGGGTTATCTTGAGGAGAGATGGGATCGTTAGCATAGATTGTACCAACGGTGCTACCAATCCTTCTAGGATTATACAACAAAGTTTCAGAGACAAGCAATGGTCATTGGCATCTCTCTTTGTGATCCTCAAGTGTTCTGAAAATATACGTCCGGACATCAAAAATTGATGAGTGTTGAGCTAAGCCTGTTCGGCATCTAGAACATCATGACTGCAAGCACGACTGCTATGGTGATTGAGAAGAAGAACAAATCCCGCAACGACAAGAATACAAAGGAGAATTTGACTTCATCAAAAGGAAAGTTGAGTCCGAAGAAAACTACTCTAAAATCTGGTACGAGCATCTCATGTGAACATTGTCACGTTGTTGGGCACACAAAGGATAAGTGCTATAAACTCCATCCTGAGCTTCGACCAAAGAGAAACGAACCAGGAAAAAGAACAGCTACAGCTACTACGGCTCTACCCGAAGAAAGAGTTTTCTGAGTGAATTCAGTCGATGAGGCGGATACGACCTTGTCTTTGATGCCAATGCTGAAGGAGAAAGGTATGGATTCACCTGATGATCATCGCTCAATAGAGGACTTGTTCACTATCAACATCCAGGTGAAGCACGAAGTGGTCGCAACAATATTCGATCCAGGAAGTCAGAAGAGCTTGATTTCCGCTAGACTGGTTCGTCGACTTGAGTTGAAAACAACCACACACCCATGACCGTATCCCCTGGGTTAGTTTACATCTGATGTGAACCAACAAATTATGAGTCAGTGTGTATTGAAATTTGCAATCTCTGCTCGTTATATCGATGAGGTCCAATGCTCGTTGTTCCTATCTATATTTGTCAGGTGATCTTTGGGAGTTCGTTCTTATACGATCGGGACGGTCATTTCCATTGAAGGGTGCAAGAGTACGAGCTCACTAAAAATGGGGTTAAGTTCGTGATCAGTAGAGACATCCACGTCAATACTTTGAACTTGATTACCGCAAATCAGGCCAAACGAATCATCAATGCATGCCAAAAATGTGTGCTTGTTATTATTCGACCAGTTGGTCAAAGTGATAGTACTCGAGCGGCTCTGTCGCTGGCTTGTCGAGAGGAATATGGTCGTTTGTCGGGACTACTGGGTAAATACAATGATCTGTTCGAAGGTACTCAGGGTCGTCCACCGAAACGTCTAGTCGAACACGAACTCATGTCAGATGCGACACTTTCCAATCTGAGTATGTATTGCAACTCAGTATTGGAGAATGAAGAGATCAAAAGACAATTTGGTGAATTGTTGAATGATGGCATAATTCAACCAAGTAATTCGCCTTGTGGATCTCTTGTGGTGTTGGTACCAGAGAAGGATGGGACTTGGCGAATGTGCATCGACTACCGAGCACTGAACAAGATCACCATCAAAAATTGGTACCCTCTTCCTCGTATCGATGGCCTATTAGACCAACTGAAGCATACTGCTGTCTTCTCAAAATTGGATCTAAAATCAGGGTATCAAGTCAGCATTCGAGAGGAGGATACTTGAAAGAACACGTTCAAAACGTGACAAGGTCTGTTCGAATGGCTAGTCATGCTGTTTGGGCTCTGCAACGCCCTGGCTACGTTCATGATACTTATGAATGATGTGCTACGACCATTCATCAATGAATTTGTGATTGTTTATCTCGACGACATACTGGTTTATAGTCGTTCATGGAACGAGCACCTAGTTCATGTGGAAAAGGTGTTCGAGCAGCTGCGACAACATCAACTTCACCTCAACCGTAAAAAGTGCAAATTCGGCCAGCAAACTCTACTTTACCTGAGATTCATGGTCGGCAAGGGTACATTGCAAATCGACCCCAACAAGGTAAAAGTAATCCGTGAGTGGCCTCGACAGCGAACAGTAACAGAAGTGCATAGTTTTGTGGAGCATGCTAATACCTTCGGAAGTTCATACAACACTTCTCAATAGTGGCTTTTCCGTTGCATGCACTAACCAGGATGGACCAGAAGTTTGAGTGGAGTGGAAAGCACGAGAATACCTTCCTTTTGCTAAAGAAGAAGATTAGTGAAGCTCCTATCCTAGCTTTACCGAATCTACAAAAGCCATTCGAGTTAGAAAGTGATGCCTCAGGTTATGCAATGGGTGCAGTGCTCATGCAAAAAGGTCGACCAGTAGCATATCATTCCAAGTTATTTCAGGGAGCTCAGAAGAACTATCCGACCTACGACAAGGAGTTATGTGCACTATATCAGGCTGTAAAATATTGGCGGTGTTATCTTTTAGGTAAAGAGACCGTGGTACACATCGACCACCAGCCATTATAATATTTGCAAACTCAATCCAAGCTACAGTAAGCCCAACACATGAAGTGGACGTCGTATCTGCAGCAATTCAACCTAGTGATTAAGTATAAGAAGGGAGTACACAACAAATTAGCTGACATGTTGTCACGACTGCCAGTTACTACCCTCTGCTTATCGGTGTTCATGTAGATCGAGACTTCATGCCACGAAGACTATGTAACAATGTACACAGAGGATCCTGATTTTCGATCAGCACTGGCTAAACTTGAAACAGGACAACCATCTGAGTTCGAGCGATGGGGAGGACTCTTATACAAAGGCAATTTGCTTTGTATATCTCGTGGAGCACCTCGAGTACAATGGCTACGGGAGGCGCCTATATCGAAAGTTGCTGGTCACTTCAGAGTAACGAAGACCTTGCAAAATCTTCATCGACATGTGTTCTGGCCACAGATGCAACAGGATGTAGATAGTTTTGTTCCAGACTGTGGTCTCTGCAGCATCTCCAAACCAGCAAACTGAAAATTGGGTTTGTACACTCTTTTGCCAGTTCCGTCACAACTATGGGAAATTATATCCATGGATTTTTTTGGGAGGATTGCCTGAGACCCGACGTGGCAATCACTATGTCTTTGTGGTCGTTGATCTGTTCTCTAAGATGATAGTTCTCATACCTTATAAGAAGACTATTACGGGAGAAGAAACAACTCAAGTATTCTTTCAGCACGTTTGGACACGTTTTGGACTACCAAATTCTATTGTTTTGATTGTGATACCCAGTTCATCAGCCACTTTTGGCGATCACTGTGGGCGATGATGGATACTAAGCTGAAGAGCAGTACTGCGTTTCATCCTCAAATTGACGGTAAAACTGAGGTGGTAAACCGAACAGTTGTTCATCTCTTGAGGGGTTATAACTCTAAGCATCCGAAGACTTGGAATGAGAATATATCATACCTGCAATTTGCTTTTAATCGAGCAGTGCATGGTTCAACTAGAAAGTCTCCTTCTGAGGTTTGTTTGGGATTTCTACCGCAGAGTCCATTCGACATGGAGTTTGTGATCCCTATCTCAGCGCAGAACAGCAAGGAGGAATCTGATCAGGATCGAGCACAAGTTCCTGAAAAGTATTCGACGACTTCATGGTGAAGTTGAACATAACTTGCTTAAAGCTCAGATCAAGTATAGGATGCGACACGATCGACACCGAGTTAAAGCTCAATTCCAAGAAGGTGATCTAGTATGGCTACATTTGAGCAAGGAAAGGCTTAAAGGTGAAGGGAAAAAGCTTAAACCAATTCGTTATGGTCCTTTTCGGGTTTTGTGAAAAAATTGGTACTAATGCTTGTCAACTCGAGTTACCTCCATACATAAATATTTACTCGGTTGTTAATGTTAAGCACCTTAACTCTTCGAGCCTTCAATGCTGGATGACAAGTCCGATACCATAATACCATCCGTTGAAGACTTAATTTATCAACGAGAGGCACCTCTACTTGAAGATGTGATTTTGGAAAAGAAGATGACAACTACTCGTAGCAGCACACGAGAGTCTTTTCGTATAGGACGGAAAGATCAACGTGCATGAGCAGCCAAGTGGTATACCCGCGAGGATGGTCTGTCGGAGGAAATCTCCGTGGGACTAAGTCCAGGTAAGATGTATCACGATTACCCGGGGACGTGTCCTCCGGGACCTCCCCGGGCGCCGCCATTTGCCCAGGGACGTGGCCTCCGGGGCCTCCCCGGGCGCCGCCTTTTGGCTCCCAGGACATGGCCTCCGGTGCCCTCCCGGGCGCCGCCTTTTGGCTGCCGGGACGTGGCCTCCGGGGCCTCCCCGGGCGCCGCCTTTTGGCTCCCGGGACGTGGCCTCCGGTGCCCTCCCCGGGCGCCGCCATTTGCCAGGGGACGTGGCCTCCGGTGCCCTCCCGGGCGCCGCCTTTTGGCCCGGGGACGTGGCCTCCGGGGCCTCCCCGGGCGCCGCCTTTTGGCTCCCGGGACGTGGCCTCCGGTGCCCTCCCCGGGCGCCGCCATTCGCCCGGAGACGTGGCCTCCGGGGCCTCCCCGGGCGCCACCTTTTGGCTCCCGGGACGCGGCCTTCGGTGCCCTCCCGGGCGCCGCCATTTGCCCGGGGACGTGGCCTCTGGTGCCCTCCCGGGCGCCGCCTTTTGGCCCGGGGACATGGCCTCCGGGGCCTCCCTGGGCGCCGCCTTTTGGCTCCTGGGACGTGGCCTCCGGTGCCCTCCCCGGGCGCCGCCATTCGCCCGGAGACGTGGCCTCCGGGGCCTCCCCGGGCGCCGCCTTTTGGCTCCCGGGACGCGGCCTCCAGTGCCCTCCCGGGCGCCGCCATTTGCCCGGGGACGCAGCCTCCGGGGCCTCCCCGGGCGTCGCCTTTTGGCTCCCGGGACCTGGCCTCCGGTGCCGTCCCGGACCTCATCGCCCTCCTAAAGGTAAAGGCTCGAACTGTTTATCACGTGCAGGTCACGCGAGGAGCGCCTCGGGAACTAGCGACCACCTGTCAAGCATCCAAGGCGTTTGACCGGGAGAAGGACGGTCCTGCCCTTCAATCCAACGGTGGCTTCCGGGGTAGTTTAGGTTTTTTGCTGCTTTTTGGGGCTATAAATAGCCCTTGTACCCCTCTGTTGTAAAGGATCGGTTCATTTATTGGAATAGCTAAACTCACAGGCGTGCTCCGGAAGCCTCTCCCCCGGAGAGAGCCTCCCCAGCCGACTCCGGTCGGGAGCGCGTCGACAGGACTAGAGCCCCCACCGGGACCCGAACCTGTATAAACCCGTGTGTCATTCTTTGTGCTTGTCCGGCGGGGGAGGACCGGTCATCCGGTCAACCCGCGCCGCGTAATCTTCGCTAGGATCACTCTCAAAACCTGCCGGGGTATTCGCAATACCACGACATGGCCAGTCTCAATTTTCACATCTTCAGTTTTGATCGAGTTGGTCACCAACGGGAGTTGGCTCCTTTTCAACAGGGGAGCCATGATCTGGGACGATCTAGAGTAAGTTTAGGATTATGGTCGTTGTCGGATTTCGATTCCGAGTACAAGTTGTAAATTGTCCGGTCTCGAACAGCCGTTATTATTTGATAGGTTGTCGAGTCCGATACAATGTGTGACCGAATCCGATATGACGAGAGGTTGTCGAGTTTGATACGTTCTCAAGCGATCGGACTATAAATATCTTGTAATATGATAGATAGATAGATCATCCAACTGATATAGATTATCCAATAGAGATCTACCTCATAGACTATCGAATCAGATATAGAACTCATAGACCTAGATCGAGTACGATCAACGTTCAACGTGTACAAGTTATTTATAATAAAAGATCTTATTCCTTTTTATTCACTTTCAAGCACTGGGTTTCGATAATTCCGAATAAGATCCCGTATTCACATCTGATCGAGTCTAGCACTTAAATCAAGTCTAGGTCTCAATCAGATCACATCTTTTCCATGATTTAACTGAAAATGGGTATTTGTTGGTCTCCTGCTCTGAAAAAACAAAATTCTGGCCATGAAATACACTTGTGTAGGACAAGGCAAAGCCTCTGGAGATTGGACAAGAAAAAAGTAACAAGTCACACAGCAATGTCATTGGAGTACTGGACAAGTTTGATGAGTTCAAAAAAAGGGGAAAAAAACTCTGAAAACTTGAAGATGCTCATAGTTGGGTTCCATGAAGCAGCCAAAATTCAACATAATTATGCTTCACATTTGAAGTACTTGAAACTACGCAACTTTTGATTACTAACCAACTTGATGTATTACTAGCTAAAATACAAATTGTGATACATCTCAGACTAACCAAGTGAACACATCTTCTGAGCACCAGGACCAGTGCTTCAGCAAATTTAGTCCTTCAGGAAGGATCATGTAGTAGTGCAACAATGGAAATATTCAATCTTCATAATCTAGAGCGTTATCTTCCTCTAGCTCAGAACTTTCAACAACTCCACCCATGAGTGATAGAAAGACAAGAACCGCAACGAGTTGTGTCACAAGGAAATACTTCGCTCTTCGCCTGAATTTCTTTTCCTCCTCTGTCCGTTCCTTCTTAGCTTTAGGTTTTGGCTTATAACCTAAAGAAAGATCAGGTCAGTAAGAAATCAGAATGGCAAAATATGTACAACTTCCGAACAAATGTGATGTAGAGGTACTATGACACAACAGAAAAATTATCCAGAACAGTTTCTAGCTTTTAGTAACGTTTTTCTCTCCCTCTAGCTTGTTTAACTATTTTTTGGATGGATATGCACTGAAGCCATGCTAATTACAGAAACATTTATTTCCCCTTAGGGTCTGTTTGGATTGGATCCTGGAATTCCAATTCCAATTCCAACTCTAACGGAATTGGAATTGGCTTGGAAATCTAATTCCAGTGTTTGGATAAATGATGAATTGTCACATGAGATTACAATTCTAAGCCAATTACAAACCCTGTTTGAATGTATTCCTTGCAGAAATTGTGATAGACAAATGGAGAAGCTGGAATGCTAGATATATTTCATATAGACTGAATGACTTGAAAAACAGCAGCAAAAATGTCTGCAGGTGTAGTCCAAATCCACATCCACTCTCTAACAGCAACAATGACATCAACATTTAAATGATTAAAGACCAGAAAGTCCAAATCCGCTCTAAAACAAGCAATGGTGCAAGCCTGCAACAATGACCATGGGGCTGTAGCCCGAAGGAAGAAGCGTTGGCTAGAGCCCGGAGGTGTTCAAGACGAGGAGTTGAGGAGCATGTGAGAAGTGCACAGGGGAGGCGAGGAGATAGATCTGGTCCACCTCGAGGAGCTTGTTGACAAGGTGGTAGATCTGATCTTAATAGCATGTGAGACGTCGACGGTGAGGACGAAGCCCATGACACTGATATATCTGGTTCACACAAAGCCTGCGACGTTGATGAGGGCAATGAACAGAGAGGGCTTTGGATCCCGATCAGGAGGCGATGCGTGGCAACAGAGAGGAATGTGGCTGTAGACAAAGACAGAGGCAGGGCTGCCAGCTGGAGGGGTAGAAGATGAGGTGCGAAGTGGACAAAGGTGGTGACTAGTACTGTACTTAGATGGGAGGCAGAGTCAAGGAGTCTTGGACATGACATTTCTTTGGCCAACTTTTGCTTTTCCAAAAGACAAAATTACACTAGACAACTAGATGCCCTTTACTATTTGATTTTGTTCAACCAAGCACTTGTACTCTAATTTTGTTGGTTGAACCCCTGTACTAGTTGCATTTGTCTAATCAAGTTCTTCTGTTAATATGACTGATGGAAATGCTTGACTATCCATGAAATGCTTACATGTATATGTGAAACAAAGAAAAATCCACCAGAAATCATAACCCACAAACTTTCCATCTATCACAATTTTGTAGTGATTTTTGGGTAAATAGCACATTTGGTACTTCTACTTTGCTCGAAAGTTCAATTTAGTTCATCTACTTTCAAAAAAGGCAAATTGATCCTCTACTTTGTGAACCAAATCAAAATAGTCCTTTTAAGTAAAAACCCAATTTTCAAATATGACATGGCATGTGCGTATGATGATGTGGTCAACTAAGATATTCAGATAAGCGCATACAAACCATCTATACTCCTACACTACCACTAATCTTTGATAAAGCTGTTTAAGAATAAGGTCTTACAGCTACAGCCTTAGTTGATTGAACAAGTTTAGGTGATGTGTCATCTTATATGTCTTTTCAGTCAGTAAATACACATGCTACTCTATATCTTTAAATTTGGTTTTTAATCAAAGAACTATATTGACATAGTTCACAAAGTAGAAGGGCTAATTTGACCTTTTTTTTAAATAGAGACCAAAATGAATTTTCTAGCCAAGTAGAGGGACCAAAAGTATAATTTACCCATGATTTTATGTCTTTTTTCTGCATGTACACGCAAGCAATTTATGTATGACAACAATCCATGTGGAGACTGTTAAGTGGCGCATCACTTTTCCAGTTTTCCATCTATCATACTAATAGAAGGACTTTATTAGACAAATGCAACTAGTACAAGCGTTCAAATCAACAAAGTTTAGAGTCCAAGGATATGATTGAACAAAATCAAATAGTATAGGGGGCCTCTACTGTAATTTTGCCTTTCCAAAACAAGTGCCTATGGGGATTTAGTTCTTTGGGATTTATACCAACAGCATGCATTACTCTATTTTGTAGGGGCTCTGCTATATACAAAAAATGTACACATTCACACCATACTGCTAGATATATTCACAAAATTAGCAGTGCCAATTGGGCAACCAAACTAGATAAGCACACCAGTCCAGTAATCTCTGAGCCAAAGGGATGAAATTTGACAGATTTGAGCAATGATTTGCAGGATGGGATGACTATACAACGATTATTGGTTGGCAAATCTTTACTTTCAAGGGCCAGAATATCTCAAGTGAATCAAATGAAAATTGAGATGACACAAACATTGGTTCTATCTAGCCTCCATAAAACAAAATTTAACTATTGCAAAACCAACAAATTGTTTAATCTGCCTATGACCAACAAACTAAAATGAATGTGGATGTTAGCTTGGGATTACAGAAATGAATCAATGCAATTTATACAGTGTGCAAACTACATTACTTAGTGGCATGTCACACTTTGTTCTGTTGCACACAATTAAAGGCCGTATCATTGGATGATGCACAAATATTCTTGCCTACAATGAAAAAAGGAGTTGACTACAGTTGACCTTAGTAGGTGATAGTTGGCCATTGTACACACCTTCAGCTGGTTGATGCACAAATATTCTAGTTCTTTGTGCCTTAAAAACTAAAGGTATGTGCCTATGATGACTGATGGCAAAAACTCATGTGAATAATTTTCTGGCAGTATGTCCCACACTACAGGTTCAAGCATGAGAAAAATTCAGACTGGAATCCATTATGATGTCCACATCAAATTCAACAAATCCACAAGAAATAACGACGACTTGAAAGCATGATCTCCAATATCATCCAACTTAGAAGTTACAATCTCATGCTAAAACTGATAGATCCAGTGCCTACCTTACCAAAAGAAAAAAAGAAAACACAATCGAGTTGCTAGGTGAATTAGATGTGAATATGGGATGTGGTGATTGGATCTTTAATGTTCTTGAAAGTTTATCTGGTCAGTATATGATGTCCAAATAGCACTCTCTGAATTCAAAGTTTTGAATCTTTGAATATAAAACAGAGAGAATGATATCTGAATGCGGAGTGTTGTGCCGATGAATACAGGGAAAAACAAAGAATGTTGCACACGCCTTGCCAGCTCAATCTCAACAACGAATATAAGAACTAATAACATTACATTGAACTATTGAAGTATGAGTATATGACCTCAAGTATAACAACTTAGGTTAGTTTATTAACTCACTTCGGCTAGAAGATGCTCTTTTCCTGGGTGTGGAAGATGCTGATGGACCAGCTGATGCTCCTAATCCTGATGATGAACCAGCTTCCAGCAATTGAACCTTGAGACGCTCAGCAAACTTTACCAAGTTGTCATGCCTCTGCAAATTGCTCCGCAGCACAGATGTATCCTGAGCAGTAGAAGATAACAACAGATTTCAAGGTTCACCCAAAAATAACTACTGATGCCACATTTTGGGGGCATGTGCTGGAGCTTATTGACAGGAAAAATCAGTATCTTTATAAAGCACAAAAAAAATCACTGCATCCCTCTATCATTGGCATATGAAGCTTTTGGGATGTGCACTTGTGCTGCTGTGCATCGAGGTGCGGATGCAGGTGCTTGTCAAATCTCAAGGTAAATGTGCATTAAAGCACCCATGCTTATGATCCATTTGTCTATCCATTTAGATGGTCACATCATTGTGTGCCTTTTGGACATGAAAAACTGAATATTGAAAGGGCAGGGGAGGGGCAAGGGCAAGGGGCTCACTGGTAATGCATTAAGGACAAAAAGAGCATGTCCCAGGAAAAGAGCATCAACATCTGTAGGCCTGCACAAAATTGAAATAAATAACCGTTGATATTCTATGAATATCCTATCATATAAAGAAAGACATACAAGATACATTAGGAATAGCAGCTAAATGCAAAGAGAACGTGTTCCATACATGTTAATACACAAGGAATGAGAGTATACCTATCATCGAAAAGAAAGACCTGATCCCTTAACCTCGTAGATAAAGCATCATATGCAGCAGTTGCCTTTTGGTATATCTGTTGACAAAGAAATCAGAAGTGCACCAACATAAGCTACTACTGTGTCACAGAAACAAATCATTACTTAGAAAAATCATGAGAAGGGATGTAGAAACCTCCTCTTCTTTTTCTGCAGCATTGAGCTTTGTTATACCAAGTAGTTGCTTCACATCTCTAGTTTTCTTCCAATGGAGAAGCTTTCCAATGGGCCAGGAGAGATCAGAGAAGTAGATATCATGCGCAATGCTTCCATCAGTAACCACCCAGAGTTCATATTGCAAAGCATCTTGAAGCCATGTCATAACCATAGCCTTCGTGGATAGTAAATCAGGGTAGGGAAGCCTTGGGTTTTCTGAGTTCAAGTCAACAATTTTCTCCTCCTTAAGATACTCGATTACACCCCCTTTTTCATTGTTGAATGCAACACACTCACCAAATTCAACATATGGTATGTGATCTGCAGAACAAACTTGAGTGTAAGAGCAGCAGAACATGAAAAGCAAATAGTTCATGAATAGTACAAAGAAAGTGACTCGCAATTATGGGCCCAGAACCATGCAGAAATGTTTTGCCGACCATAAAACTGCCATCAAGAGGACCAATAACCGTAGCAGTGTTTTGTAAAGCTGATCTATTCCCCAAGTATTATACCCTTATCACAGCATCACAGAAGACAAAAGGAGCACAAGATGAACAATACAAGGCTTGTTGTAACTAAAAGCCAAAATTTCTTCCATGATCCATAAGAAACAAACTCATTGCTCCATGGTTCAAAGTAGGACTTGACAAAAGACACTGTGTGGAGACACACATATTTACTTGCGAAGCTACATAAATCAGGATATGCAATGCACAGAAGAACCTCCGACACTCAATACAGCTCATTACTCATCATGAGCTACTTCAGTCATTTACATGAGCTTGCTTGACATTTCAGTATTATTAAAGACTCCAGTTCCTAGCCTTACAAGCTGTCCATACAATAAAACCTTTGTACATTCAGTTATACAGCGTTACATTGATTCAGCCATAAGGTGGTCGGTCATTTGCACAACCATGTAGATCACATACCACAGAGCTCTTTCTTATGTGTTTGACTTTGCAACATTTTTACTCCCTCCATTACAAAATAAAAAGCATATTTCGACCATGCACACCAATTAAGAAAGATGTGAGTTCTAGAAAACATTAAGTAAAAATGGTTAAACTACCATCATTCATAAATGTCTAGAAAATAAAAACGAAAATATTCCCTCCATTTATAATACAAGGCCCCATACTCCTTTCTAAATGTTTCAAAAGATAAAGCCTCCACAGAAATCAAGGCTGCAGGTAATGAGATTTTTCCATTTCTATCCTTTGAAATATAAATGGCATTATTCTCTCTCCAACAACCTAAACATAATTTTTCCACTTCTATCCTTTGAAATACAAATGGCATCATTCTCTCCCCAACAACCTCTAACATAACGTAATTAATGGAGTACTAGTGCAAGCTATTAGTCCTAAATAACAGAGACAACGTAGAATTAAATAAGGGTAATAAGGGTAGAATAAAAAAGATAGCAAAAAGTTTACATGCCTGTCTTATATCTAATATATTGCACTGAGGTTGGAAAAATTATATGCCTTGCAACGGAGGAGATATACACCATATTGTTTCTGCCATATTTTCCTAATCAAAACTGGTGTTGTCAATCTTTACATGAAATCAAAAGTCTAGTACACAAGATGCAGACAAAAACCTGCATCTCATGATCCAATCCAAGTTTGATCGCTGCACCACAACACAAGCTTGCAATCTTTCAATGCAACAACTCAAGTCCAATAGATTTGCAGCATGAAACAACAATAATGAAAATAACCATTAAAACATACACAACACGCATAGCATATGCAATATAACAATATGAGATCACAACAGAATCCAACTCCACCAATTCACATCCAAATGCGAGAATTAAGAAGCGAGATCTTAACATGGCAAGTGGTAATCGGGAAGGGTGCCCACCGGCGTCGGGGAAGGAGTCGTCGAAGTGGAGGTCGAAGGGGACTTGGGCCATGCGCAGGTAGAGGAGGACGGGGAGGCACGACGGGCAGGCGGTGGGGAGCCCGAAGCCGGCCTTCCGCGCCACTACCAACTTTCGTGCCGCCTCCTCCCACTCCGCCGCCGCCGCCGCCATTGCCGGGAGGGTGGAAGCTTTGGGGTTTAGGGTTCGTGGCCTTCTGGGGAAGAACGATTTTTCTTTTTTTTTTTTTTTGCCTTTTTTTTTTGGCCTTGGTCTGTACTGTAGCCTGTAGGGTTCATTCTATAAATTTTTATTAAAAAATTATTTTTTATTAAAAATTCCGAAAATGACCCAACACAATTTTATTTCTAAGAATGTCCAATTGAAAGCTGAGAGCTAACACACGTTTGATTGTATATATGAGATGGTGTAGGTGAATAAGTTCATCGTGTATAAATAGTGTGGGTGATCGTTTGGTTGAGTGTATAATCTAATATAAGATTGTTGGGGGAAATCTCCCCGAGACTAAGTCCAGATAAGGGCTATGTCATTTGCCTAGGGACAAAGCCCCCAGTGGCTGTCTCGGGCGCCACCTCTTGCCCGGGGACAAAGCCCCCGGTGGCTGTCCCAGGCGCCGCCTTTTGCTCGGGGACAATGCCCCCCGGTAGCTTGTCCCGGGCGTTAGCGTCCTTCTGGGGGCAGAGGTCTCCGATCCCGGAAGTTGCCGAGATCACTCGGACTTCGTCTTGGATGGACCCTCTTATCTCCTTCATCAAGGGGGAGGGGGACCCTCCCAATAAGACCGAGGCTAAGCACCTCCCAGCCAAAACTCGGGGATACCTCCTGTTGGAGGGGAAGCTCTATAAGCAGGGGGCTTCCACCCTGCTTCAATGCCTCCCACGGCCAGAAGGACTCCGGCTTCTCGAAGACATTCACGCAGGAAGCTGCGGGTCTCATCTAGCCCCGCGTGCCATCGCGGCCAAGGCCCTTCTCCAGGGCTTTTATTGGCCCACGGTGATTCGTGACGCGCGAGACCTTGTCTCCGCGTGTGAGGCTTGCCAGAAGATGGCCAAGGGTTCGAACCTCCCCCCATAGCACTGCAGACTATCCCTATCACTTTGCCCTTCGCGCGCTGGGGGATGGACCTCCTAGGCCCCTTCCCCCCAGCACCCAGGGGCTAAAAGTATGCGGTGGTCGCGGTCGACTACTTTACTAAGTGGGTAGAGGCTGAACCTTTGGCCAGCATCACGTCCCGGGCTGTACAGCGGTTTTTCTGGAAAAACGTCGTCTGTCGTTTCGGCGTTCCCCGAGAGATCACTGTCGATAACGGGACCCAATTCAACTCAGCTTATTTCCGGGAATTCTGCGAAGACTTGGGGCTCACCATCCACTTCACTTCAGTGGCCCATCCCCAGAGCAACGGGGCCGTTGAAAGGGTCAACGGCGTGATCTTACAAGGGTTACGCCGACGGCTCGAGCAAGCCGCTTCCAAGCGGAGTGCATGGGCAGAGGAGCTCCCTAGCATCCTTTGCTCCATGCGCACGACTCCGAGCCGGGCGACGGGACGTACTCCCTTCTCCTTGGTATACGGGGCTGAGGCAGTCCTCCCCCCGGAGATTGGCTTTCGGTTGCTGCGAGTCGAGCTCCTAGACGGAGCTACGACCGCGGCGTTCCAAGCCAACGAGGCGAATCGACGACTGGAGGTCAATCTCGTGAAGGAGGAACGCGACCGAGCGCTCCTCCGCCACGCCATCTACGAGCACGAAATGGCGCGCGCATACAACCAACACGTGCGAGAGAGGGCTTTTCGGCTCGGGGACCTTGTCCTCAAGTGCGTCACGGACCCCTAAACCCAGAGCAAGCTCTCCCCCAAGTGGGAGGGCCCCTATAGGATCTCGGCAGTCCTGGGCTCGGGGGCTTACAAGCTCTCCAACCTTTAAGAGTAGGAGCTGAAGCACACATGGAATATGCGTTTACTTCGCAAGTTCTACGTCTAGCCTACGGGCTCGTCCCCTCCCCCAGAGCGATTACGCCGGAGGGGGAAGGGGGACCTTGTACTCACTACCCCCCCCCCCTCCCCCCGAGCGATTACACCGGAAGGGGAAGGGTGCCGGAAGGGGAGGGGGGACTTTGTAATCACCGTTCCCTCCCCTGTCGCGATTTCACGGGGGGAGGCGTTGTACTTCGGTTCATTATCAATACAACTAGCCTTTCTTCAGCTATCTCAATGCAGGTTTTTTACATTACCGTCTCTCACGGCGATGCCCTTCCCGCAAGGATGCCCTCTCAGCGAGGATGCCCTCCCCGTGAGGAAGTGGGCTATGATGACCCAACAAGTCCCTACAACGGGAGTCCCACTCCCGTAGGGTGGCTTACGATCACCCCTCGTGGACTGAGGGTGTAAGCGGCAACCCGGTCCTCAAGGACCGCGGTAACGAGTAAATTTGGGAGACTAGTCCCCTACCCAAACACTCAGACCCGTCATCGGGCGCATCCTCCTCCGGGAGTCGATGGTCTCCTTAGCGAGACGGAATTCTCGGATATTCTTTCTCGGAGGTATTATTCCTGGCTCCCCGTGTTTACGGCGACCGGACGGTTGTCTCCCAGAAAAATTATCCCCAGAAATTTCACCTTGGATTTTCTTGGATATTTTTTCTCGGAGATATTATTCCCGACTCCTCGTGTTCACGGCGACCGGATGGTTGTCTCCCGGAAAAATTACCTCCAGAAATTTCGCCTTGGATTTTCTTGGATTTTTTTGCCTGGAGATCTTATTCCTGGCTCTCCGTCTACGGTAGCCGGAGGGTTTTCTCCTGGAAAAATTCCCGGATATATTGGGTCTCCCGGAAGACACCCGGTTCCCCGTTTTCTCGGTGACCGGTAGATTCTTGCCTCGGAGAGAATTCTTCGAAATTCTAGAACTCTATTTTTTCCTGGAGACCTTGTTCCCGGCTCCCCGTTCTCACGGTGACCGGAGAGCTCTCCCGGAAAAATCGTCCCCGGAAATTTTTACAACCTTGGGAAATCTTGGAAAAATTCTTAGTGGCTTTGTCCTGGGAGCTGTCACCCCCACAGCGCGCGGAGCTAGCCTCCGGCCCGCTATGGGGGGGGGGGAGGAGCACCCGGAAATCACACCGTTCCGGACCATCTAAGATAAACACAAGCAAACTTAACTCTATCAAAGAAATCTTACACAAGCAAACACACAACTTTATTGAAGATCTTTCAACCGGAGGACATCTTCCCCCTCCGGTGGGCATCATTACAACGGACACGATACAACCCGGGGGATAACCCAGAAAGTTTCTACGTCATAAAAATCCTACGTCTAATAATCCCGGAGACCCTCCGATATCTCCCGGGCCAAGTCCCGGTACAAGCTTCGTATATGACGCCGGGCCTCCCGGAGCACTTCTTCGGGCCAATACTCGTAGCCCGCCGGTAGAAGTATTCGAAGCGGGGTAACCATCCGGGACCCCGGTCGCGGAGGGGGTAATTCAGCGCGATGATTATCGAAGTTGTCCAGGTGCCACTCCGGATGCCACCGCAACCGGATCGGCTCCCAGGCAACGCCCCCGCTGCGTCCCCCGGAGAAAAGACTCAACAAAATTAAGAAGGCCTGGGCATCTGCCGGGTGGCACCCGCCGGGGCTCAGAGGCCTCGCCCCCGGGGAGTCTCTCCGGGACCTTCGCCCAAGAGTAACCTCCCGGGAAACCTGGTACATTGCATTCATTTGGACTTAGAAAAAATTTTAATTTCTATTGCATCAAAATATCTTTGTACAAGTGTCCGGGGCTTCCTCTAAGAAGCTATCGGGAACAAAAAACCTAAAAACAAAAAGGGCCCTATCTAAAGGCCCGGGGGGAGGCTCATACATGTTCGTCGGCGTCCTCCCCCCGGGGGGCCCCAACGGAGCCATGGCATCCGCTCCTGGAGGCACCGACGCCGGGAAGTGCGCCCGGATTATCCGGTCGTAGAAGCCCCCGGCGAGCTGCTCCATCTCTCGCCGCGAGGGCTCAAAAAACTCCGGGAAGCTCCGGGGAATTTGGCCCCCGATTGCCTAGGCGCCCACCCCCCGGTGCTCCACGAGCCCGGCGTGGCCGCCACCACGGGGATCGCCTGACCTCGCGCTCGGGCATCAGCGGCCTCCGGGATCACGGAGACTTGTGCGTTAAGAAAACGCATAGCCTCCGTGAGCGTTGCCGGGGGTGCCTCGGAGCTGCTCCCGGAGCCTAAGCTCACGCCAAGCCCCTCGAGGGCTGAGTGAACGGAGCGGCCCGCGTCCGTCATCGCCCGGACGCTCGAGCCCTCGAGCTCCCGGAGGGCGTCCTCCTTCGCCTTGGCCTCCCTCCGGAGCCGGTCGTTGGTGGTCTCGGAAGCATGGATTTGGGCCCGGACCCGGGCAAGCTCCTGGAGGGCATCGTCCCGCTACTCCTGGTAGGTGGCAGCCCTCTCCTCCGCTTCCTTCAGTGCCTGGCAAAAGCGCATCTCGATCCCCCAGGTAATGGCCGCCCCCTACAAGCTCAAAAGTTAGAAAAAATTCAAGTTTGGGGCGCCAAAGGAAAACACACACCGGCTCGAGGAAGTACCTGGATCTGGAGAGATTGCAGATCCTCGAAGCGCTCGCGGAACGTCCCTTGCGAGACGTAGTCTTGGACCTTCCAGGTTTGCAGGCTCTCCGCATACCAGTCGACCTCCCCCGCGGACAGTAGGGGGGTCTCCCTTCCGGCGCCGGATCCGTCACGGCCGACGATGGGCCCCCGCTCGTGAGTCGCTGGGGTGATGTGGACTGGGGTGGCGGTGGCTGGCGTCTTTGCCGCCGAGGAAGTGGCAGCCGAAGAGGTGGCCGAAGAGCTCTCGGAGGGGGTCCCTCCCCGGGGAGGGATCAGGAGCCCTTTCCCTTTTCCAGGTCGCGGGGCCCCCGGGACCTCCATCTCCGGGGGAGCCTCGTAGACCGAGGGGCTTCCCCCCTCATCCACCGGCCACTCGACGCGCGGAGGGGAAGCCTCCGCAAATCGAACCTCCGGCCTCTCCGGCTCCGGTAGAGCCGGGGCCGCCGGGAGAGCTATCACCGAAGGTGGCGAGGGGGCGTAGTCCGCAGAATCGGACGCCCCCCCCCCCCCCCCGTCGTTTGCTGGCCCCTTCCCCCGAGCCTTTCCGGGGCTCTCCGGGGGAGGGGGCGTCACTTCCTTCCGGGGCGGCGCCCACGCGCGCCCTGACTTGGGAGTTGCGTCCCGGGCCTTCACCGGCGTGGAGCCCGGCGTCGTCAATGGACCGGGGGCTTTCTGAGTCGTGGCCTTCTTCGGCTCAGAGCCCCCGGTAGCCTCCTTTCCCCTCTTGTGGGAACAGGGAGTGGGGAGGGGCTTTCTCGCCGGTAGCCTTAGCCCGAAAGCCTCGGCCACCAGGTTCCGGGGAGGGCCCTCCCCCATGACGCGCACGATGCGTTCGTGCTCGTCGGCGTAGTACCTCCCGAGGAGATTCTCCACCTTCTCCTGGGCAGCCGGGTACGGCCGGACTGCAAGAGGTAAGGAGTTAGAAAAATTTACAAGAAATGAGCAAAGCAACCGGGAACTTATGTCGGGTCATCGGCTTCTGCGGGGGCCGCTGGGCTGGGCACATCCCGATCCCCCTCCTCCCGTGCAAGAAGGGGGAGATCTTCAAAAGCGTCAGCTCCTCGGCGGCGTCCCGCATAGAGCGGACGCCCCGGGAGCCGACAACCTTGCTAAGGAGCTTCAGCTCCTCCTCCGTCCACACCGGGGGCTTGGGGGTGGACGATCAGCTGTAGGTGGGGGGCTCCGGGGAGTACACCACCTCGTCGTCCCGGACACGGAGGTAGAACCATCTCCGGGTCCAGTCCCCCTAGTGGGTACTCCGCTACCCGGGACGGCAGCAGCTGAATCATCATCGAGCCAAAGGGGGACTTTGGTCCCCCCTTCACCAGGTGGGAGCTCCTCGCCGCCGATTCGTAGAAGTACCGGAACAGCCAGAGCTTGGGCTCCCGTCCGGTGGCCGTCTCGAAGAGCCAAATGAATAGGCCCATCCGGACGAACGCGTTCGGCGTGAGGTGGTTCAGCGCCACCCCATACTCCTTCAAGAACTCCCGGAGCAATGGATGCACCGGGAGCCGGACCCCCGCCTCGAGGAAAGCCTCGAAGGCCACTACTTCCCCGGACCTGGGGCGGGGGGCTCCGTCTTGCTTCGCGGGGATCCGGACGTCCCCGTCCGCGACCACTCCTCGGTCAACCACGGACTCCAGGTCCTCGGTTGTAAACTTGGAGGCCCAGAGAAAGTCCGCAGTGACTTCCTCCGGTGGCACCTCCGCGGCCTTGGCACTGCCCTTGGGTCCCATCTGATTTTTTCGGTGGCTTAGGCTTTGGAAAAAGGGGGGGACTTAGAGGTTCCGGAGGCTAAGCGTCCGGGAGTGAGCTTCCGGGAGAGGGCTACCGGGAGAGCTAAGGGCGCTAAAGGTTTGAAGTTTTGAAGGTTGGAATGAGCTCTCTGGGCCCCCCGAGGCCCTATTTATAGGGGCCCAACATGGCCCCGATGGGTGCCACGTGGCCCTTCGCGGTACATTTGCGCCGTTCAATTCAAACAGCGTGTGGGAAACGAAGGGACGAGTGCGCGAAACAAGGCATCACCGGTTCGAACCGCGGGAGGCCATTATGGCCGAACGGAGCGCTCCCATCGAGACAGCATTAATGAACGACGGCGCGGTAATCAAAGCGTCACGACTCCGGTAGCTTGTCTCAGGGATTTTCTCGGTAACATGAACCATTCCCTCCGAGAACTTGAACTTCATCCCCGGAGGACATGGGGGGCTGCTGTTGGGGGAAATCTCCACGAGACTAAGTCCAGATAAGGGGCTACGTCATTTTCCCGGGGACAAAGCCCCCGGTGGCTGTCCTGGGCGCTGCCATTTGCCCGGGGACAAAGCCCCCGGTGGTTGTCCCGGGCGCTGCCATTTGCCCTAGGACAAAGCCCCCGGTGGCTGTCCCGGGCGCCGCCTTTTGTCCCCGGTGGCTGTCCCGGGTGCCGCCTCTTGCCCGGGGACGAAGCCCCCGGTGGCTGTCCCGGGCGCCGCCTCTTGCCCGGGGACAAGGCGCTCCCCCCCCCCCCCCCCGCCGGTAGCTTGTCCGGGGCGTTACCGTCCTTCCGGGGGCAGAGGTCTCCGATCCCGGGTCACGTGAGGACCACGCGAGAAGCGCCTCGGGAATCAGCGGACACCTGTCAAGCATCCAAGGCGCCTCGCCGGGAGAAGGACGTTGCTACCCTCTGATTCAACGGTGGCAGGCGGGGGTGGTTTAGTCTTTTTGCTTCTTTTGGGGTTATAAAAGCCCTTGTACACCTCCTGTAAGAGGAGAGAATTCATTATTACTTGGAATAGACAATCTCATAGGTGTGCTCCGGAGCCATCTCTCCCCCGAGAGAGCTCCCCTAGGACTCCGGTTGGGAGCATGCCGACAGGACTAGGGTCCCCACCGGGACCCGAACCTGTATAAACCTTCGTGTCATTTGTTGTGCTTGTCCGACGGGAGAGGACCAGTCACCCGGTCAGCTCGCGTCGTATTTTCTTCGCTAGGATCGTCCACAAAACCTGCCGGGGTATTCGTAATACCACGACAAAGATATTATTTTAGTTACTTGTATGAGTTGATTCAATATGGGTTAAAATGGTATTTGTTTGACTAAATAGCTAGGTTATGATTTTTTTGAGATTTTTAATTTTTAAATATAATTACAAAGTTAATGTACAAAACCACTACTAATAGTTATTAATCACAACTATTTAAGAGCTTAAGTGGTGGGGAAAGTCAAATCTCACCTTATAGCATTATTAAAAAAACATTCCAAAATCTTGCATCACCTCATCTTGTATGAGCTCATGCAAGCTAACAACCAAATACAAAGATGAGCCCCTAGTCAGCATGAGCTCATGGGAGGATTGAATGATACACAAAATTATCATGGCGGCATCCTGGCAAGACGAGTCGCATCCTGGCAAGACGAATCGCGTCCCAGTCGACTGGACACCGAGACGCCTAGGCGTCAATTAGGCGAGCAATTTTATATAGTTTGCAATAAATAAATTAATATAATACTATGATAATATTGCAAATAAAACAAAGTTTTTCTAAAATAACAAACAGTAAGTTACAAATTAATATCCACCAAAAATACCATAACACCAAAGTTTTTCAAAGACAATTAAATAACATAGACATGGACGGTACTAGTAGCATAGAATAGCATAACACTATGTCATCACTAATAAGTCTCAAGGGTCAAGACTCAAGACTCCAAGTCTCAACTCTAAAAGTCAAATATCATGATCCAACCCTAATCCTCTATATGGCCCTTGTCACTTGGTCCACCACTCTCATGAGGAGTAGGTGGAGTTTGGCCATAATCATCTTCAACATCTAAATCATCAGCTATGAAAGGTTCATCTTCGTCATTATCTGACTCTGGCTCCTTCAATAAACCATGATGTAGAATTTGAACTTCCACCATGTCGAGAATAAATCACTCACCTCACCATAAGCTCTCTTAGAAATATTGCGACCCCGAAGCATGTGTGATGCACCCATTACTACAGAAATGCAGTCTACTAACTCCTATCTTCTAACAGTTTTATGCAATCTTAAAGAAAACCGCTAGTGTACATGGTGTGCAATGGAGAAGAGCATTTGTACTAACGGTTGGGTTGTGAAAAACTGTTAGTAAAAACCACATGATTTATTCTAACGGTTCTTTATATATTAACTGTTAGAAAAAACATACTTGTACTATCGATTATATTTTTGGAACTGTTAGAATATATTTTATTTTATTCTAACGGTTATTAATAAATAACTGTTATAAAAAAGGTAATTATAGTAACGATTCTTATTTGGGAACTGTTAGAATAGATTTTGTTTAATTCTAACGGATATAAATACATAACCGTTAGAAAAATTGTGCTATCTTCTAACTGTTGGATTGTTGCAAACCGTTAACACAAGTTCCACTCTAAGTCAAACCCACTCAACCTATGCTGCTCATCTCTCTCTCTGTTCCTTCTGTTCCATGCTCTAAGCTAGAGAGATCAGAGCAAACTGGAAGGAAATTCCTCTATCTAATGTAAGCTTCTCACCTCTCTCGCTACTTGTAATCTAGCTTCCTAACTTGGAGCTATAGCTAGATTGCAAGTAGAGAGATAAGTGAGAATTTATGAGCTCTCTCTACTCCACAATGCATCATGATTAATGAGCTCACTAGTTTGCATTATGTAGATATGTTAGTATTTCATCACTTAATTAAGTTAGGTTTCATATATCAGTTGTAACCTAGTTGTACATATATATATAGCTTAATTAACTAGGTTTCATGCATGCCTGAGTCATTATTTTTTGCAATCGGTCAATTTTGTGAATTGCAGATGGACCGAGAATATTGGATGCATGGAATAAAATGTACTACTCTTGAGTATTTGGAGGGTGTGAACGAGTTTATTAATTTGCTGAGCAAGAAAGGGTGAAGACAGGAGAAAAAGATATGCATTATCCTTGTACAGATTGTATGAACTTAAAGAGGTTTACCAACTTTGATTAGATTAATAGCCATTTGATTCGTCGTAGTTTTAACGCAAGATATACCCGTTTGATTGTAGTAATGATGAGGAAACAAGCACTGCTACCAATCAGCAGGACCCGGAAGTGGATTGCAGTAATGATGATCATTAGAATTTTAATAATATTCATTCGGATGTGCATGTAGATGATGACAATTTAGATGAAATGTTATGTGATGTAGAAGAAGATTACAGCGAAAACGACTTTGGTAAATTCGAGAAATTGATTGCTGATTCTTGGAAGCCTTTGTTCCCTTGATGTACAAAATTTACAAAGTTGTCTTATGTGCTGAGATTATATAACTTGAAAACAAGCAACTGTTGGAGCGATAAGAGTTTCATGGCACTATTGGATCTTTTAGCAGACATGCTTCTAGAGGGAAATGAGTTGCCAAGATCAGTTTACCAAGCCAAAAAATTATTGTGTCCGTTGGGAATGGAAATCGAAAGAATACATGCATGCCCAAATGATTGTGTGCTGTACTGTAACGAGTATGAGGATTTGCATGTTTGTCCAAGATGTAGTGCATCGTGGTATAAGCGTAGGGACCGAATTGATAGTGAATGTGATGAGGTAAAGAAAGGACCTCTGGCCAAAACTATATGGTATTTGCCTATGATTTCTAGATTGAAACGACTGTTTGCAAATTCGAAAGATGCAAAGTACTTGTGTTGGCATGCTGAATTCAAGAAACAAGGCGGAAAACTAAAACATCCAGCTGATTCTATTCAATGGAGAAACATTAGCAGAACATTTGATTAGTTTGGTGGCGAAGTGAGGAATATAAGGTTTGGGTTGAGTATAAAGGTTATATATCCACACGGAAATATGAGCAATCGGCATAGCATTTGGCCGGTTCCTTTATGCATCTATAAACTTCCTCCTTGGTTATGTATGAAGTGCAAGTACATCATGATGTCGTTACTAATCTCAGGACCCAAACAACTCGGAAATGATATTGATGTATTTCTAGCGCATTTAATCGAGGACTTATAGAAATTGTAGAGCGAAGGGGTGCAGGTGTGGGATGCATATAAGCTGGAGAATTTTACATTGTGGGCCCTGATATTTTGCATCATAAATGATTTCTCGGCCTACGGAAATTTGTCGGACTATAGTACAAGGCAAGACTTGCCCTATTTGCCTAGATGAAACTGAGAGCATGTGGTTATAGAACTACAGAAAAACAGTGTACATGGGTCACCGCAGGTTTCTTTTGATACATCACGCCTACCATAAGAAGAGAAAATCATTTAACGGGAAGGGTGAGAAAGGATTGGCCCCAATGTTTGTGACCGTTGAGGAGTTTTACTTGCGCGTGAAGGACATCAAAGTTGAGTTTGGTAAATGTTCTAAACCTCAAGAAAAAAATGTTTGGAAGAAGAGATCGATTCTTTGGGATCTATCATACTTGGAGCATTTACAAGTTTGACATTGCATTGATGTCATGCATGTAGAGAACAATGTTTGTGACAATTTGATTAGTTTGTTGTTGAACATTTCGGGAAAAACAAAAGATGGTATCAAAGTTCACCGTGACATGGTAGAAATGGGGATAAGGACTGAACCTTCCATACTTGAAGAAGGGAAAGCATACATGATAAGTGCTAACTTGGTAACACTTTTACCCTAGATTTAGTATTGAAAATGATCCAGGAGGATCTTCAAGTCCTGATCGCATACGGTTTCATGACCTTAACTGTGTTCGGAAAGGTTTCGCGACCTTAACCGTGATCGGAAAGGTTTCGCGACCATGAAAAGGAATTCGTTCCCTGTTTGGAATTGTAATCTGATCCGAATATATATAACTAAGTTTATATGTTTAGGATTAGTTAGTTATATGAGTCTAATACATTTAGGTTACTGAGTCTGATACGTACTCGTACGATTGGACTATAAATACCTTGTAATAGGTCTAGTTTAGATCATCGAATACAACCGGAAAGTCAGAACTTATTTGAGTTTTAGACACCTATAGTTCATCGACGTAGACAAGTTTGTCAAACGTTCGACGTGTAAAGCCCTCTTAGAAATAAAGAGTTGTGCAATTAACTTGAACTGTGTTTTCGATCAACCTTTGGGTTTCGGTATTTCTGAGTAAGATCCCGTTATTCCGCATATTAGAATCTGGGCGAGTCTAGTGCGAAAATCAAGGCTAGGTCTCAAACGGATCAAGTTGGTATCAGAGAAACTTTCCTATCCTATGGATGGTGAAGACTCGCCAGGGTTACAAAACTTTCGGCGAAACTCCAGGCGATCAATTGATGGTTCCTACAGCCGCGTCTCCGACAATGTCTGACGATACCTCCGTTCAAGCTAACCTAGCCGAACAAGTGGCTAAGCTCTCCACCGACATGGAAACTGTGCTTGCTTGGATTAAGTAACAGGTCATGATTGTACCTCATGAAGCAAGGAAGGTTATAGGTGTGAAGACTGGTGAAGACTTGCGCAGGGCAGACAAAGATGGAGACGAAGGCGACCATAAGGCCGACGACCTCGCCAACACCTTAGCTATCGGATCTTTCAAGGTCGACACTAAGATTGAAATACCCATATATGATGGGGAGATCGATGCCGAGAAGTTAGATTCATGGCTTGATCAGCTTGAGACCTACTTTGACCTGAAAGGGTTTAGTGGCGCTCAAAAGGTCAAATTTGCACCTTTGAAGATGAAGGACCACGCCAAGATCTGGTGGAAGGCCCTTGTCACCAGTGGTGAAGTTGACAACCTTGCGTGGGGTCAATTCAAACGACTTCTGCGACAAGAATTCTATCCGATGGGTAACCTTGAGGAGAGATGGGAACGTTGGCATAGATTGTACCAACGCCGCGACCAGACCTTCTAAGACTATACGATGGAGTTTCGGCGACAAGCAATGGTCATCGGCATCTCACTGTCCGATCCTCAAGTATTTCAGAAATATACATCTGAACTTCAGAAATCGATCAGTACTGAGCTAAGTCTGTTCGGCGTCCAAGACATCATAACAGCAAGCACAACTGCTATGGCGATCGAGAAGAAGAACAAATCCTGCAGCGACAAAAGCACGAAGGAAAGTGCGACCTCGACAAAGAAAAAGTCGTGTCCGAAGAAGAAACGCTTCAAAATCAGGCACGGGTGCCTTTTGTGAAACTGTCAAGCCGTGGGACACACCAAGGACAAATGCTACAAGCTTCATCCTGAACTTCGAACAAAGAAAAACGGACCAGGGAAAAGAACAACCACGGCTATTACGACTTCACCCGACGAAGAAGTTGTCCGAGTGAATTCCGTTGATGAGGCGGATACCACCTTGTCTCTGATGGCAATGCCAAAGGAGAAGGGTTCGAATCCACCGAACAACCATCACCCAACGGAGGACTTGTTCACCATCAACATCCAGGTGAAGCACGAAGTGGTCGCAGTGATATTCGATCCCGGAAGTCAAAAGAATCTAGTCTTCGCTGAACTGGTTCGGCGACTTGGTTTGAAGACAACCACACACCCGCAACCATATCCGCTGGGTTGGTTTACATCCGACGTGAACCAACAGATTATGAGTCAGTGTGTGTTGAAGTTTGCAATCTCTGCACAGTATATCGATGAGGTGCAATGCGATGTTGTCCCTATCGATATCTGTCAGGTGATCTTTGGGAGTCCGTATCTGTATGATCGAGACGCTCACTTCCATTGGTGTGCGCAAGAGTATGACCTCAGCAAAGACGGAGTTAAGTTCGTAATTAGTAGAGATATCCATGTCAACACCTCAAACTTGATTACCGCAAATCAAGCTAAACGAATTGTCAATGCATGTCACAAGTATGTGCTTGTCATGATTCGACCCATTGGTCAAGGTGAGGATACTTGACCAGCGTCATCGTTGGCATGCCGAGAGGATTCTGGTCATCTGTCGGGACTGCTAGAGAAATACAGTGATCTATTCAAGACTAGCCAGGGTCGTCTGTCAAAATGTTCAGTTGAGCACGAAATTCAGCTTGTGTTCGATGCGACACTGCCCAATCTGAGTATGTATCGCAACTCAGTATTGGAGAATGAGGAGATCAAGAGACAACTTGGTGAGTTGCTGAATGATGGTGTCATTCAACCGAATAGTTCACCTTGTGTATCTCCTGTGGTGTTAGTGCCAAAGAAAGATGGGACTTGGCGTATGTGCATCGACTACCGAGCACTAAACAAGATAACCATCAAGAACCAGTAGCCCCTTCCTCGTATTGATGAACTGCTAGACCAATTGAAGCATGCTGTTGTCTTCTCCAAATTGGATCTTAAGTCAGGATATCATCAAGTCAGCATCCGAGGGGAGGATACGTGGAAGACCGCGTTTAAAACATGACAAGGTTTGTTCGAATGGCTGGTCATGCCGTTTGGTCTCTGCAACGCCCCGGCAACTTTCATGCGTCTTGTGAATGACGTATTGAGACAGTTCATCGACGATTTTGTCATCGTTTATCTCGACGACATACTGGTTTATAATCGTTTGTGGGATGAGCACCTCATTCATGTCAAAAAGGTGTTCAAATAGCTTCGGCGACATCGACTACGCCTCAACCGTAAGAAGTGCGAGTTCGGCCAGCAAACTCTACTTTATCTCGGATTCATGGTCGACAACGGTACGTTGCAAATCAACCCGGATAAGGTACAAGTGATTGTAGCTTCTAGGCCCCTAAAGAGTGTTTTGGTAATTAATGACAATTACAAATGTTGAACTAACGATACCTGTTAAGTTGTGTCAAGAAAAAATCAAAAGACAGGTTAATGAAAGGCAAAGAAAGAGCTAAATGATGAAGAAAGGATATTGAGCAACGAGGCAAAGGTATGGAATATGACTCTTTTTTTTACCGGTCTAAGATGATTAGAGAAGGATTTTGACCGGATTGTAGGATAGTTGTCGTACTATTAAGAGGAGCATGTGGTGTATCATTAAATAGTTCATCTTTGCGCCACAAGTCATAAAAACAACTTGCATTGCATACTAGAAGGTTATATCTTTTGAAAATGCTTTTATCCACTCAAATCAGCCAAGGCCAGTCTCTGTCGGTCTGACCGTGTTAGCCAGTCTGATCGCAGAAACGGTCTGACGGAGAGTTGTTTCAGACTGACCGACAGTTATGCTGAAGTGTTTTTATTTCCTAAAAAGGTCGGTCTGTCCGTGGTTAAACATTGGGTCAGACTCTTGGAGCTTCATGATCATATTTTTTGTGGAACTTAGTGTGCTAGTCGGTCTGACCATCAGTTAGTCCGGTCTGATTGCTAAATCGGCCTGACCGAGATTTTGTACTGCGGTCTGACCGTGTAGCCGGTCTGACCGAGGTTTTCGGCCTGACCGTAAATTGTGTCCAGAAACGATGTTGTCTCTGGATGGGTTCACGATCTGACCGCCGTTGGCTCCTGTCTGACCGTGAGAGTGCCTGGCACGGGTAGGTGAGCACTTATTGCGCCTGTTTAATGCCGTTGTAATTGCGGCGGTCTGACCGGGATTATACCTGAGGTCTGACCGCCAGGTGATCTTTTTTCTCCAACGGCTTGTAACGGCTATATTTATTGAGGGGAGTATATATACTACCATGCATGGTCCTATTTCA
This sequence comes from Pharus latifolius, assembly GCA_019359835.1. Classification (NCBI taxonomy): domain Eukaryota; kingdom Viridiplantae; phylum Streptophyta; class Magnoliopsida; order Poales; family Poaceae; genus Pharus; species Pharus latifolius. Next base: position 61,764,317 of record CM033330.1, read on the forward strand.
CAACTTTTGGCATATGTGTGAACATTGACTTCATTTTTAAGAGCTTAACCACGTTTCATACACTTTAGTGTTCAATTTCTTGAATTTGAGAGAGTGTGCAATTAAGATCTTCTAGTGCATTGCATTTAGTTCACTAAATCAATCTTGTGGCACTAGAAGAGCATTAAGTGATCATCACCGGCTTGTTACTCTTGGAGTTTGCCGGCTCCTAGACGGCTAGGTGGAAGGTTTTGGAGAGCTCTTCAAGGGAGATTGTGAAGAAGCCTCAAAACAACTTGTGAAGAGGTTGAGCACGCCTTGCCGGAGCGGTAAATTGCATCTCTAGTGGAATCGTGGTTTGTATAACTCATCATAGTAATCCGGCTCGAGATCTAGGTCACTTGAGAGGAAGTCGACTAGATAGAGGAGCGGTTAGAGATTTAAGTTTGCCTCAATGTGGATTATGGGTGATCGACAAATCACCAAGACCACAGGTTATATCCTTGTGTCAAGTTGCTTGATATTCATCTTGTTTTTAGCTATTTGCTCTTAATTGTTGTTAATTGCTTGATTAGTTGTAGAATTGCTAAAATCGCCTATTCACCCCCTCTAGTTGATATCCTAGATTCTTTTCAATTGGTATCAGAGCAAGGACTCCATATTTAGAGGATTTAACCATCCCGGAGTAGGATAAAGATGGCTAGTGAGGGTCGGATTAATATTGGCAAACCACCACTCTTTGATGGATCAAACTATACCAATTGGAAAACTAGAATGATGGTCTATCTTAAAGCCATGGGTGGAAAAATTTGGAAAGTGGTGGGTGAGGGTTTCACAATTCTAGATGATGAAGACTTGGCTAACCTAGATAGAGAAAATGCTCTAGCAAATGCTCAAGCTATGAATGTTCTTTATAGTGCTCTAAATCTAGGTGAATTTAACAGAATTTGTAAACTTGAAACGACTCATGATATTTGGAGAAACCTTATGGATATTCATGAAGGAACCTCAATGGTCAAGGATGCTAAATTATTCATCCATAAGGGACAATTTGAAAAATTTGCTATGTTACCCAATGAGGATGTCTCGGAGATGTTCAACTGATTAAATAATATAGTAAATGAGCTAAAAGGGCTTGGTATGGATGTCACAAATGTTGAGTTTTGTCACAAATTTCTTAGAGCTTTATCTTAAAAATATGACACTATTGTGACCTTACTTGTGCGATCTAATTTGAAGAGTGTGACTCCTTTGGAGGTCTTTAGTGAAATTCTCACTCATGACATATTTAAGAAATCACAAGAAGAGGTGCAAGATGAGGCTTCCGACTCCAAAAAGAAGAATATAGCACTCAAAGCTCAAGCCTCCAAGAGGGAAGATAATGAAGAAGAAAGCGATGAGAGAGACGCTGATGAGGAAATGGCTCTCTTCGTTAGAAGGTTCAAGCGGTTCATGAAAAAGAAATATCAAGGAAAATTCTTCAAGAAAGGACAATCGTCGAAAAAGAACCCATTTGAAGAAAGAAGATGCTTTGATTGCGGTGAAAAGGGCCATATCTCCGCACAATGCAAAAACAAAGAAGAAGAAAAATCGGTGAAAAAGAAGAAGTACGAAAAGGAAGGAGAAAGCAAGAAGAAGGAAGGTTTTCAAGAAATATTACAAGAAGAAGAAGGACGGACAAGCTTGCTTCATTGAATGGGATTCGGATGCTGCAAGTTCCGATTCCGAAGATGAAGATGAAGCATCTCCTAAAGGACTCACCGGAGCGGCCATCAAGGAAGCTCCATCTCTATTCTCCACTCCTCATTGCCTCATGGCTAAAGGAGAATCTAGGGTATCATGTGAGGAAGATGAATACTCTTATGATGACTTAGTTGAGATGATCACTGGTTTTGATGACTATATGAGAAAAGAAAAGGAGAAATTCAAGGGATTGAAGAAGAGATACAAAACTCTTCAAAATTCCTATGAGGAGCTAAAAACATCTCATGAGAGTCTCAAAGAAACTCATGAGATGCTTAAGGAAACTCATGACTCATTAATTGCACATAAAGCCAACAAAATGGGTAATAACATAGGCATTACTTGCAATATTTTAAATGACTTGCCTATGATATCTGCTTCTAGCATATCTACATCTTGTGAGGATTTAATTGAATTACCATCTAGTCCAAAAGTAGATGATCATGTGCTTAGTCTTGAGAACAATGAACTTAGGGACAAAATTGAAAAACTAACAAATGATCTAGCTAAATGTTATGTAGGGGAATCAAAATTAAGACATCTACTGGATAGTCCAAGGTTATCATTAAGGAAAGAAGGATTAGGTCATATGCCTAAAAAGGTCAAACATGCATTTCTTTCAGCTAAAACCATATTTGTAAAAGAAAAGGGGTATTGCAACAAATGCAAAAGTTTAGGTCATATTGAGAAAAATTGTTATGATAGCAAAAATAACTCATCTCTTATATTCAACTCTTGCCATGTTTTGAAGAAAATGAATAATGGTGATGTTAAAGCCAAATTTATTGGAACCCCTATAGTTGGTGCCAAAAAGAAAACCATTTGGGTTCCAAAATCCTTGGTAACTAACCTCCAAGGACCCAAAAAGATTTGGGTACCTAAAAGGACCTAACTTTGTTTTGTAGATAAACTACAAGGCCGAAGGACAACATTTGGCGCTCGATAGTGGATGCACTCAACATATGACCGATAATCACAATATGTTCTCCTCTCTCAATAACGAAGGTGCGGAATATGACAAGATCACATTTGGAGATAATAGCAAAGGAAAGGTACAAGGTTTAGGTAAAATTGCCATCTCAAATGACCTCTCCATCTCTAATGTATTGCTTGTTGAATCTCTTAATTTTAATCTCTTATCCGTAGCTCAACTTTGTGATCTAGGATTTATATGTGCATTTTCTCCAAAAGATGTGATTATCACTAGTATAGATGAAAATAAGTTGATCTTCAAAGGTTTTAGACATGGCAACCTCTATTTAGTTGATTTCAATTCAAATGATGCAAACCTTGGTACATGTTTGTTCTCTAAAACATCTAAAGGTTGGCTATGGCATAGAAGGCTTGGACATGTTGGAATGAAACAACTAAATAGATTAGTTAAACATGATTTAGCTGTTGGCTTAAAAGATGTAAAGTTTGAAAAAGATAAATTATGTAGTGCTTGCCAAGCCGGAAAACAAGTTGCAAATTCACATCCAACAAAAAGCAAAATGTCAACTTCTAGTCCACTCGAGTTATTACATATGGATTTAATTGGCCAACTACTTATGTTAGCATTGGTGGCAATAGTTATTGTCTTGTCATTGTAGATGATTTTTCTAGATACACATGGATATTCTTTTCACATGACATGTCAATTGTATTTAACACCTTCAAAAGTTTTGCACAAAGGAATTCAAGATCAAGAAAGTGAGAAGTGACAATGGCTCCGAATTCAAGAATACCAAGGTTGAAAACTGGTGTGACGATAAGGGCATCAAACACGAGTTTTCGGCCAAGTATACACCGGAGCAAAATGGGGTAGTCGAACGAAAGAACTGGACATTGATAGATATGGCAAGATCCATGCTTTCGGAGTACAATGTTTCGGACACCTTTTGGGCCGAAGCAATCAACACCGCTTGCCATGCATCGAATCGACTTTATTGTCATCGGCTATTAAAGAAAACTCCATACGAGCTTCTCATCGGAAGGAAACCAAACATTTCCTACTTCCGAGTGTTTGGATGTAAGTGCTACATTTTACAAAAAGGTACACGTTTATCTAAATTTCAAAGTAAATGTGATGTAGGATTTTTATTAGGATACTCATCAAATAGCAAAGCATATCCGGTCTACAACCAAAACTCCGGTTTGGTTGAAGAGACGCATGACGTAGAATTTGATGAGACTAACGGCTCTCAAGAGGAGCAAGACAACTTGGATGATGTAGGCAATGAAGGTTTAAGGGTGGCAATGAAGAACATGACCATTGGGGTATCAAGCCGAAAGAAGATAGTGATCAAGATGAAGATCCATCCACTCAAGTTATCTCCTCCTCTTCAACACCTCAACATGAAGATCAAATAGCTGAAGTGGTTAATGTGGAAGATTCGCCTCAACAACAACCGGAAGCAACGTCTACCTCTACTTCACAAGACCCGGTTGATCATCCAAGAATTCATCACTCAATTTCTAAGGATCACCCGTCGATCAAATTGTTGGTGACTTGCGTAAGGGTGTTCAAACTCGCTCTCGTCTTGCTTCATTTTGCGAAAATTTCTCTTTTGTTTCCTCTTTTGAGCCCACACATGTAGATGAAGCTATGAAAGATCCGGATTGGGTGAATGCTATGCACGAGGAATTAAACAACTTCACCCGCAACAATGTTTGGGAATTGGTCAAAGAACCAAATCCGGATGAACACAACGTCATCGAAACCAAATGGATTTTTAAAAGCAAACAAGATGAAAACGGAGTAGTAGTAAGGAACAAAGCAAGATTGGTTGCTCAAGGATATACTCAAGTCGAAGGTTTGGACTTCGGTGAAACCTTTGCTCCCGTAGCTAGACTTGAAGCTATTAGAATTTTGCTTGCTTTTGCTTCATCTCATAATATTAGACTTTATCAAATGGATGTCAAAAGTGCATTTTTAAATGGTAAAATTAATGAATTAGTTTTTGTCAAACAACCGCCTGGTTTTGAAGATCCTACAAAACCAAACCATGTTTATAAAATCTCCAAGGCGCTTTATGGTCTTAAACAAGCACCTCGTGCTTGGTATGAAAGACTTAGAGATTTCTTAATTTCAAAGGGATTTAAAATTGGGAAAGTTGATACTACCTTATTCACTAAGAAAATTGGAACTGATTTCTTTGTATGTCAAATTTATGTTGATGACATCATATTTGGATCTACTAACCAAGACTTTTGCGAGGAATTTGGTAACATGATGTCTAAGGAATTTGAGATGTCTTTGATAGGTGAACTAAGTTTCTTCCTCGGACTACAAGTTAAAAAACTCAAGGAAGGAACTTTCATCAGTCAAAGCAAATATGTGAAGGACTTGCTCAAGAAATTCGGACTTAAAGAAGCAAAGCCAATCAAGATGCCAATGACCACAAATGGTCATCTTGATTCTGACGAAGGAGGTAAACTGGTAGACTCAAAGCTTTATAGATCTATGATTGGTAGTCTACTGTATCTTACTGCTTCTAGGCCCGATATCATGTTTAGCGTATGTATGTGTGCAAGATTTCAAGTCTCTCCTAAAGAAAGTCATTTAATGGCCGTTAAGCGCATTTTGAGGTATCTAAAATATTCATCTAGTATAGGGTTGTGGTATCCAAAAGGTGCTAAATTTGAATTAATTAGATATTCTGATTCCAACTATGCGGGTTGTAAAGTGGATAGAAAAAGCACCTCAGGCAGTTGTCAACTATTAGGAAGATCTTTAGTCTCTTGGTCCTCCAAGAAACAAAACTCAGTAGCTCTATCAACCGCCGAAGCAGAATATATTTCTGCAGGTAGTTGTTGTGCACAATTACTTTGGATGAGGCAAACTTGGTTGGATTATGGAATTAAATTTGAAAAAGTGCCTCTTTTGTGTGATAATGAAAGTGCGGTGAAAATAGCCACAAATCCAGTTCAACACTCTCGAACCAAGCATATAGATATCCGACATCACTTTCTTAGAGATCATGTTAGTAAAGGTGATGTGTTGGTAGATAATGTAAGGACCGAAGATCAATTAGCAGATATATTCACTAAGCCCTTTGATGAAAACCGCTTTTGTAAACTTCGAAATGAGCTTAACGTCATTGATATATCAAATGTGGCTTGAAATGTTGAACTCATAATTGGTTGTGCTTAAATTGTCACTTGATTGCTTGAACTTCTCATTTTAGGGCATTTTAGGTTCTTTTACCGGCAATTGAGTGAAATTAGCTAAATACATGTTGATTTGCAATATGAATACTTCCCCTTGGAAATATTGTCTATATCTTACTTATACTTATCCTATATATATCTCTCATACCTTATATTAGAATCTCTTGTGAGCATCGATCAAATAAATTTCTCAATTTTCAGTCCTTCCAGCGGTCTGACCAAAATACATTTGCGGTCTGACCAAATTTATCTCCAGAGAGTATTTCAAAATCCCATCTTCCAGCGGTCTGACCGCAAATACTGGACCAGAGAACTTAATCCCGAGTCTCTGTCACTTTCACTCTCTCACCTCACTCCTGTCTCTTTCACGTGCGCCCTAAACTCTTTGGAGCTTTCTTCTCCGGCCAAACCAAAGCAAAGCATGGACAAACCGACGGTCAAGAACTCCTCCAAATCATGTCTTCTAGGTATCCTTCTTGGATTCTTCTCTGTTTTCTCAATAGTTTCCTCTTTATTTCGGGATTCCGGGCAAATTTGGTGAATCTAGTATAAATCTGTTCAAAACCTCAAATTGATACCTTTTCTTGATGCTCTTAATGCTTACCCTTGTTTATCAATTCACATTGCGCCCTAAATTCAACTAAATCCCAGAAATTCCCTCAAACCCTAACTCTCGGGCTGTGCCGGTCTGATTGACCCCAGTCCCGGTCTGACCGCCAGCAACAGCAGAGCTAGGGCTTGCTAATTCTCTTGATTCAATTCTTGCCTTCAATTCTTTTGGTGTCTTATCTATTTTATATCTCGCCCATCTTCTAGCGGTCGAGGCTTTCAAGGAAATGTCTTCGTCCGGACTCATAAGAAGAAATTGGCGAAGCGGCCCAAAAGGGCTCAGACGTCGAGTAGTAGTGACACTCAAGATGCAGATTGGGTACCCTCGCCCGGAGATTCAGAAACAGAACAATCCTCTCACCTTGGCGGCTCCAAACACGTGGCTATGGACATTGAGAGTGAGGACGATGAGATAAACGTCCACGCGTACCAAGGACCCAAGAAGAATTGGACGTCAAATGACTACACAAAGGCTAGGACAACCTACGCCTATAACCATGAGAACGACGCCACTACTCCTCATTTCCACACGATGATCCAGCAGGATGCGTTCTACGGACATCTGGTTAACAAGAACATTTTCGAGCACAAGTGGATTGAGTGGGCTTATGTCGTGAATCAGCCCATCATGGCTCCTCTCATTCAGATCTTCAAAGAGATTGGGCTATATGACTTTGTGGAGCATAAGTGCCCATGGAACGCCACTGCCATCTGTCAGTTCTATGCTACCATTGAGATTGTTTGGGCGGAACAGAGGATAGTTTGGATGATAGGCACTAGGAGATATGAGGCTACTTTTGAGGAATTTGCTGTGGCTAATAAGATCAATTATGAAGAAATGAAAGAAGGCATCAATATGGAAGACGAAGACTATCTGCACGAGGATGACTGGCTCCAGTTCTATGAACAGCTGGGAGGTGCCCAGAGGATCGTACCTGGCACGGTTACAGGCCTTAAGGTCCTTCCAGCTGTGGTCAACAAGATTGTGAGAGCCACGATCCATCCAAAGAGTGGAAATCGAGAAGCTGTTAGAGACTATTACTGGAATTTCATAGACCACATCCTCAAGCGACATCGAATCAACGTTGTCACATTCATCTTGAAAACGATTGAGGATGTCTCGGTAACCACTCTTCCAAATCTGTACTTTGCTCCATATATTATGACTCTGCTGCTCCAGAAGACAAAGTTTCCTCGCGGATCTTGCGATATTAGGCATCTCGGCTATAAGCCGTTTAGTGTCAATCCGCGCATCTTAGCTCAAGGCCATGGAGCACAGCAACATCATCAGCAGCAGCAGCAGGCTCAGGACATGCCTCCTCCACCTCAGCCACAGGCTTAGCAGCCAGCGCAGCAGAGCCAAGTCCCCGCCTGGTTTGCTCAGTTCCAGCAACAGTTCCATCAACCGATGATGGATCAGGTTGCTACACTTCTCCAGGGGCTTGAGCTCACACGATCTGACTTGGCAGCTCTCAACGATCAATTCCAGACTTTTTCTTCACGCCAAGATCAGTTCGAGCAGCGCTTCGACGCCTTCTCCGCTCACTTCTACTCCCGATTCCCTCAGACTCCTCCCTTCAACCCTCCGTCTCAAGATGATGATGCTCCCACCGATTCTTAGCTTTTCTGGAAATTGATGCCAAAGGGGGAGAAGAACTTTAGATGAGTGATTTTGTTGTATGACTGAATGACTTTTGTGATACCTCTATTATTTTAGTTACGCTCTGACAATCAGATAACTGGTGACTGAAATGTTTAAATGATGTGCTTTATGCTATTTTTACATACATGACTAAGCTCTGAAAAATTTGCGTTGTTTAACTCTGATAACGTTTGTTGAATGAATTGACAATGCTCTAATAACTGTGCAATGCGTGGTATGCTCTTATATACATGCTTGAACTCCACCAAAAGGCCAAAATTCTCATATACATCTATTTAGGGGGAGCTTTTCTCTACTATGCTAATTGAAAATCCTTTTAATGCTCAAAATTCAATCATCTATTCTTAATGTTGTCATCAATTACCAAAAAGGGGGAGATTGTAGCTTCTAAGCCCCTAAAGAGTGTTTTGATAATTAATGACAATTACAAATGTTGAACTAACGATACCTGTTAAGTTGTGTCAAGAAAAAATCAAAAGATAGGTTAATGAAAGGCAAATAAAGAGCTAAATGATGAAGAAAGGATATTGAGCAAAGAGGCAAAGGTATGGAGTATGACTCTTTTTTTTACCTGTCTAAGATGATTAGAGAAGGATTTTGACCGGATTGTAGGATAGTTGCCGTACTATTAAGAGGAGCATGTGGTGTATCATTAAATAGTTCATCTTTGTGCCACAAGTCATAATGATGAGGACATCACCCCTAATGATGCGTCCATTCTCCCAACACCCGTTGTGCAAGGACTAATAACAAGGGCACGTGCACATCAACTAAATCACCAGGTGAGCTCGTTTCTTAGTACACGAGAGAATATTGACAAGAGCGAGTTACTACCGAATAATATTGTGCTTGTGCTCAGGAATCATGGTGTTGATCAGCGAGGGTGTCACTTTGCGCCAAGACGGGTCGGGAATCAAGTCTACCGCGAGCTGGAGTCCGGGTAGGCCATGGTGGAGCAGTCTGTCTTCAAACGGGCGTAGCAGATGCATACGAACTCCGTTTGGGGCTTTCAAGTACATTACGGAGAAGCCCTTGACGAGACCTTTCCAACGGATCTGGTCCCAAGTCCAAAATCCTTCTGAGTCAATCAAAATTGTCGAAACAAGTAGAGAATATATTCTGTTGGGCCGTGCGGTGCTGCGTCACCTGTCTATTGGGCCTCGGCCCGTGTATCCCGCGTGGGGGGGGTGCGCCCCAAACCCTAGACGCCACCCCTCTAGCATATTAAAACCTCGTAGCCGTCATTGTTAGACTTGGATTTTGCTTAGAATTTTTCTGCTGTCGCAGTTCGCCGTCTTTCGGTTTGTGAAACCCCAACACTTCGTGATCTTAATACATACTTGCAATTCGAGATTGCTTCTTCTGTGTTCTTGTACGTGTTCTTTGATTCGCTTGCAGGAACAGGCCTTCGTGGCTAGGTCAACCGCGCCTCGGTACGGTTGATAACGAACGGAGCAGTGGTGTAACGATTGCAGGCCTAGATCGGTTCTGGTCGAAAGTCGGATCGTCAACGTCGAGTCTCCACCAATCGAACTATCCCCTACCTGTCGGAAGATCGGGACCCCGTTCCTCATCAAGTGGTATCAGAGCTCCGGTAACCCGTCAGGTATCCTCTCTGTTCGTTATTCATCTTCTACCTAGAGTCCAGAAAAAGCCAAAACAAAAAAAAAAATTGTGATCATACTCTTCCGCTGTCCAAACTACTTTGAGCCTTTTGCAATTTTTGTTTTCAGTTTTGCATTGTTGAATTTGTGTCCGTGGTCATCGTCGTATTGCTGGTCAATTCGTGTTCTTGGTCTAGGTCGAGTATCAAATCCCAATTCTAAACCGAAACCAAATTCGAGTCACAATCGGTTCGGATTTCTCTTTTGCGTTGCTGTTTTTATAAAGACAATATCTTTATCTTCTGAACACCAATTTGGGTGATTAAATAGTCTTAATTGTATCTCTCGAAGAGATCTACAACTTTCTTCATTGTACCAAATTCCAGAAACGCCATATTGGTGGCGAAAATCGCTTTGGAAGTTAATCTGTTCCATCTCGGAGTAATCTATACAGCCTGTATTTCGGGGGCCATATCTCCTAGTTCCAAACCCCAAATTCGGTGTTCCATATATTCAAATTGATGAGAAAGAAAAGAGCTACAACTTCCTAGTTATAAGTTTTTGCGTTTGAGGTCTCTAAGAGCCCCAAATTATTATTGGAAGTTTCTACAGAGCATCTTTGCTAAACTGCCGAGAGTATTGTAATAGGATTTGTGCATAATTCTTAAATTTTGAGTTGTAATCCATCCTTTGCAGCACTCTTGTAAAAAAAAAAGAAAAAGGCAAGTGCATAAAAAAGAGCAGCACGAAAAGAAAGATTAGCCAAAAAAAAAAAAAAAGAGATCAGAAGTGCTTGCATCCTTTCATGTCCATCGCCTGTGCTGATCACTTTGCTTACTTGAACTAGTTTTAGGAACGCGTTTAAGCCAGCAACTGTGACACGTACTTTGGACACTTATTAAACTTAGCATTATGATTTCAATTATTACTAACATTTGCTACCATAACTGCCTTCCAAGCTCCACATACTTTCTATCAGAACAGGATTCAACCTTGCAATCGTTACACTTAAGCTTGTTACGATATCACGAACCAGCCACCGGTTGTACCTTCTGCAGCGTTGGTAAGAACCTTGCAAGAGTGTGGTAAGAAGCTTGAGAGGGTGTGAATCCACTTGTCTGAACCTGGTAGTTTGTAGGGATAATACTTCTTGTGTTTCTTCTACTTTCTACTAATCATGGCAGAATCTGATAAAGAGGACAACGAGTGTGTCCTTCATGCTGAGCTGAAAACCATGATGGAAGCGATAACCAAAGGTATTGAAAGATTGGAACGACGTGTTGCCCAGCTTGATGACAGGGTTCAGGTGATCGAGAACCGCCCACCTGCTGTCCAACAACAGCAAAATGATGCAACTCAGGAGCACGATGATGATGTAGAGGGACATGTGGCACCTCGCAATGAACCCGCTATGCGACGTGCGGCACATGACTTAGAGCGCTTCAACCGAAATCGTCAAGGTATGAGAGGTAACAATGGTAATAATAACTATCGCAATGATGATTCATTTGCTAAAGTTAAGTTTACTGTACCTTCTTTTTCTGGTACATATGATGCTGAGGTGTATTTAGATTGAGAAATGGAGATTGAACAAAAATTTAACTCCCATCTTGTTCCTGAAATTCATAGTGTTAGACAAGCCAGTTGTGAGTTCAAGGATTTTGCTATAATTTGGTGGAATGAACTAGTAAAGTCTAACGTACATCCTGGTACTTGGCATGATCTGAAGAGACAAATGCGCACTAGATTTGTGCCTCCTTCCTTCAAATGTGATTTGCGTAAAAAATTGCAACACTTAGATCAAGGTAACAAATCGGTAGAGGAGTACTACCAAGGCTTCAAATAGGCATGTTGCGTTGTGAGGTAGAGGAAACCGAGGAGGATAAAATGGCTCGTTTCTATGGGGGGTTAAGGCATGATATACAAAATATTATTGATTACAAGGACTATCATGATGTCAATAGATTGTTCCAGCTTGCTGTTTTGGCAGAAAAAGAATTGCAGGGATGACAACAGCGGCCACGGAGCAACTTTGGTAGTACCTTCACCCCAAGACAGGCGTCAACCAAATCAGAGCCACCTCCTGCTGTTCAGTCTACTGCCCCCTCGACCAGTAGGGTGCGTTCAGTAGCACCGTTACCACCGCCACGTACACCCGAGGTAAGCAAAACTTCTAATGTGCAGGCACCGGCGAAGTCGTCTTCATCTGTTGCCTCCACGGGACGTACAACAGGTATCATATGCCACCGTTGCAAGGGGATGGGCCATGTCATGAAGTACTACCCAAGTCAGCGAGCTTACATTGCGACAGACGATGGTGGGTACGTTAGTGCTTCTGATGTTGAAGATGAATATGCTCTTGCAGCTAACCTTGTAGGTAATGTTGATGACGAATCCGAACATGATGATGATGGGGAAGCTTTGGGTACGGTAGCCACACAAGAATACCGGACCATCATTGTCCAGCGGGTCCTTAGTACTCAAATGAAGCAAGCCGAGCGAGCCCAACGCCACAACTTGTTTCAAATGTTCCTCGTCGTCAATGACCAGCGCGTCCGAACAATCATTGATGGTGGGAGCTGCAACAACTTGGTGAGTTCTGATCTGGTCAAGAAGCTTGGCTTGACCACACAACCACATCCCCAACCATATCATGTTCAATGGTTCAACAACAGCAGTAAGGTTAAGGTAACGCAAACCGCAAGAGTACCATTTTTCATTGGTTCATACCATGATGTTGCTGATTTTGATGTAGTGCCTATGCAAGCATGTTCACTTTTATTAGGCCGACCTTGGGAATATGACACTAATGCAACTCATCATGGTACAAATAATTGGTACACTTTCATGCACAAAGGAAAGAAAATAACCTTGCTTCCCATGACTCCATCCGAAATTGTGCATTTTGATAGGGAAAGACTTGAAAATGAGAAGAAAGAGAACACCACAGAATCTGAAAATCAGCAAGTAGCTAAAACTGTTTTCCGCATAAGAAAGATAAGAATGTATCTGCTTCTAAGACTGAGGGAATTAAATTGAAGGGTGGTGTTTTTCTTGCTACAAAATATGATCTTGTTGAACCGTCATGCTTTGCTTTGATATGTAAAGAGACCTTTGTTTTCATTTGTTGATATGCCTGTCTCTTTTCCACCTGCTGTTACTAACCTTTTGTAGGAGTATGACGATGTGTTCCCCGCTGAGGTGCCCCCGGGACTACCACCTATTCGAGATCGCGACACAAAATTTTTGGGTCATTTCTGGAGGACATTATGGAATAAATTGGGGACAAAGTTACTGTTTTGTACTACTTGTCATCCCCAAACTGATGGCCAAACGGAGGTGGTAAATCGCACCTTGTCCACAATGTTGCGAGCTGTTTTGAAGAAGAACTTAAAGATGTGGGAGGAGTGCCTTCCTCATATGGAGTTTGCCTACAACCGTGCGCTACACTCGACTACCAAGGTAAGTCCTTTCCAGGTAGTGTATGGTTTCAATCCTCGTGCTCCTATTGACCTATTACCTCTTCCATCATCTGAAAAGGTCAATCTTGATGCTAAGAAACGTGCTGAGTTTATTTTAAAACTACATGAAACAACAAAAGAAAATATTGAGCGAATGAATGAAAAATATCGCATTGCTGGTAGTCATGGTAGAAAGGCATTGATATTTACTCCTGGAGATCTTGTATGGCTACACTTACGTAAAGAGCGTTTTCCTGAGTTAAGAAAGTCAAAATTAATGCCTCGTGCGGATGGTCCATTTAAGGTGTTAGAGCGAATAAACAATAATGCCTACAAACTTGAGTTGCTTGCAGATTTCGGGGTTAGCCCCACTTTTAACATTTCAGATGTGCGGCCATATTTGGGAGAAGAAGATGAGCTTGAGTCGAGGACGACTCCAATTCAAGAGGGGGAGGATGATGAGGACATCACCCCTAACGATGCATCTATTCTTCCAACACCCGTTGTGCAAGGACCAATAACAAGGGCACGTACACGTCAACTAAATCACTAGGTGAGCTCGTTTCTTAGTACACGAGAGAATATTGACAAGAGCGAGTTACTACTTAATAATATTGTGCTTGTGCTCAGGAATCATGGTGTTGATCAGCGAGGGTGTCACTTTGCGCCAAGACGGGTCGGGAATCAAGTCTACCGCGAGCTGAGTCCGGGTCGGCCATGGCGGAGTAGCCTGTCTTCAAACGGGCGTAGCAGATGCATACGAACTCCGTTTGGGGTGTTCAAGTATATTATGGAGAAGCCCTCGACGAGACCTTTCCAACAGATCTGGTCCCATGTCGAAAATCCTTCTGAGTCAATCAAAATTGTCAAAACAAGTGGAGAACAGATTCTGTTGGGCCGTGCGGTGCTGCGTCACCTGTCTATTGGGCCTCGGCCCGTGTATCCCGCGTGGGGGGGTGCGCCCCAAACCCTAGACGCCACCCCTCTTGCATATTAAAACCTCGTAGCCATCATTGTTAGACTTGGGTTTTGCTTAGAATTTTTTTGCTGTCGCAGTTCGCCGTCTTTCGGTTTGTGGAACCCCAACACTTCGTGATCTTAATACATACTTGCAATTCGAGATTGCTTCTTCTGTGTTCTTGCACGTGTTCTTCGATTCGCTTGCAGGAACAGGCCTTCGTGGCTAGGTCAACCGCGCCTCGGTACGGTTGATAACGAACGGAGCAGTGGTGTAACGATTGCAGGCCTAGATCAGTTCTGGTCGAAAGTCAGATCGTCAACGTCGAGTCTCCACCAATAGAACTATCCCCTACCTGTCGGAAGATTGGGACCCCGTTCCTCATCACATAAAAACAACTTGCATTGCATACTAGAAGGTTATATCTTTTGAAAATGCTTTTATCCACTCAAATCAGCCAAGTTCAGTCTTTGTCGGTCTGACCGTGTTAGCCGGTCTGATCGCAGAAACGGTCTGACCGAGAGTTGTTTCGGATTGACCGACAGTTATGGTGAAGTGTTTTTATTTCCTAAAAAGGTCAGTCTGTCCGTGGGTAAACATTGGGTCAGACTCCTGGAGCTTCATGATCATATTTTTTGTGAAACCTAGTGTGCTAGTCGGTCTGACCGTCAGTTAGTCCGGTCTGATTGCTAAACCGGTCTGACGGAGATTTTGTACTGCGGTCTGACCGTGTAGCCGGTCTGACCGAGGTTTTTGGCCTGACCGTAAATTGTGTCCAGAAACGATGTTGTCTCTGGATGGGTTCACGGTTTGATCGCCGTTGGCTCCGGTTTGACCGTGAGAGTGCCAGGCACGGGTAGGTGAACATTTATTGCGCCTGTTTAATGCCGTTGTAATTGCGGTGGTCTGACCGGGATTATACCTGCGGTCTGACCGCCAGGTGATCTTTTTCCTCCAACGGCTTGACGAGGATTGATACCCGAGCCAGTTCAAATAAATACATGGCTGGTTCAGGACAGATTCGAGCCAGACAAGCGCCTGGTGGTGCGAACTCAAGTCATTCCAAGAAGCACAGGTATGAGGTCGCAGGCTTTACGCGATCAGACCGTAGCTAGTGCGCGGTCAGGGGTTCGTGTGCTATACGCGGACAGAAGACTGCAGATGGTACGCGGTCAGTGAACGACGCGCTGTTAGAACACCTTCGACCAGGGGACGCGGGATTGTTCTGCCCTTATAACGGGGATATCCCGTGTATCCTGAATATTCTTCCACGTACGAAGACAACCATCAGGAGGTTAATACGTGTAGTTATTTATAAATAACACGTGTTAAACCTGCGTGGGAGTTAGGAGTGGTTAACTAAACTGCATCCAAGCAATTGTTTGATGCCGTTGCGACTTGGCACCCTTTCGACCAGTATAAAGGGATAGCCTAATGCATCAAACAATAGAGGGATTGAACGATCGATCAACCAGAAGACAGTAGTCTAAGTTAGATAGCCTTCACAAAGCCTTCCAGGCTTTGTCTTGTACAAACACATAGGAAAAATCTTCACCTGTGAAGATCTTTTCCATAACTCTGTAAATCCTTTTACCGTATATAGTGAAATTCCAACAGGATGTAGGGCTATTACTCCCACCATCGAGGGCCCGAACCTGTATAAATCTCTCTGTGCTCCAGTTTTCTTTGATTCATCATACCTTCCCGGAGGGACACCCTGAAAGGTCTCACAACCTACAAATTCTGCATAAGTTCGGCTAAGGAACCCGAGTCCTAATTGTTGACACAGCTTGTAACGGCTATATTTATTGAGGGGAGTATATATATTCCCATGCATGGTCCTGTTTCACAACTTTTGGCATATGTGTGAACATTGACTTCATTTTTAAGAGCTTAACCACGTTTCATACACTCTAGTGTTCAATTTCTTGAATTTGAGAGAGTGTGCAATTAAGATCTTCTAGTGCATTGCATTTAGTTCACTAAATCAATCTTGTGGCACTAGAAGAGCATTAAGTGATCATCACTGGCTTGTTACTCTTGGAGTTTGCCGGCTCCTAGAAGGCTAGGTGGAAGGTTTTGGAGAGCTCTTCAAGGGAGATTGTGAGAAGCCTCAAAAAAACTTGTGAAGAGGTTGAGCACGCCTTGCCGGAGTAGTAAAGTGCATCTCTAGTGGAATCGAGGTTTGGATAACTCATCATACTAATCCGGCTCGAGATCTAGGTCACTTGAAAGGAAGTCGACTAGATAGAAAAGCGGTTAGAGATTTGAGTTTGCCTCAACGTGGATTAGGGGTGATCGACAAATCACCGAGACCACGGGTTATATCCTTGTGTCAAGTTGCTTGATATTCATCTTGTTTTTAGCTATTTGCTCTTAATTGTTGTTAATTGCTTGATTAGTTGTAGAATTGCTAAAATCGCCTATTCACTCCCCTATAGTCGATATCCTAGATCCTTTTCAGTGATTCGCGAGTGGCCGCGACCGCGAACAGTTACGGACGTGCGTAGTTTTGTGGGAGCATGCCAATACTGTCGAAAGTTCATCCGACACTTCTTGATTGTGGCTTGTCCGTTGCATGCATTAACCAGGATCGATCAGAAGTTCGAGTGGACAGGGAAATATGAGGACATGTTGCTCTTGCTGAAAAAGAAGATCAGCGAGGCGCCTGTGTTAGCTTTGCCGAAACTCCAGAAACCATTTGAGCTAGAAATCGATGCCTCAGGTTATGCGATGGGCGCGGTGTTCATGCAAGAAGGTCGACCAGTGGCATATCACTCCGAGTTATTCCAGGGAGCTAAGAAGAACTACCCGACTTATGATAAGGAGTTATGCGCACTGCATCAGGCCGTGAAACATTGGCAGTGTTATCTCTTGGGTAAAGAGACTGTTGTCCACACTGACCATCAACTGTTGCAATATTTGCAAACTCAGTCCAAGCTACAGCAAGCTCGGCACATGAAGTAGATGTCGTATTTGCTGCAGTTTAATCTGGTGATTAAGTACAAGAAGGGCGTACACAACAAATTGGCGGACATGTGGTCACGACCACCAGTTACGACCCTCTGTTTATCAGTGTTCATGCAGATTGAGCCCTCATGTCATGATGACTACGCCACTATGTACAGTGAAGACCCTGATTTTCAAACAGTACTGACTGAGCTCGAAACAAGGAAACCTACGGAGTTCGTTCATCAAGAAGGACTCTTGTACAAGGACAATTTACTTTGCATACCTCGTGGAGCACCTCGAATTCAATGGTTGCGAGAAGCGCGCACACATCGAAGGTAGCTGGTCACTTTGGGGTTGCAAAGACGTTGCAAAATCTTCACCGACATATGTTCTGGCCGTGTATGCAGCAAGATATGGCTAGTTTTGTTCGAGGTTGTGATCTCTGTAGCATCTCGAAACCGACAAACCGGAAATTAGGTTTGTACACTCCTTTGCCAGTTCCATCGCGACCATGGGAGAGCATATCCATAGATTTGTTAGGAGGATTGCCTAAGACCCTACGTGGTAATGACTATTTATTTGTGTTCGTTGATCGGTTCTCCAAAATGATTATTCTCATACCTTGTCGAAAGACTATCACGGGAGAAGAAGTAGCTCAGGTATTCTTTCAAAATGTTTGGACACACTTCGGATTGCCGACTTCTATTGTGTTTGATCACGATACCCGGTTCCTTAGTCACTTTTAGCGATCGCTCTGGACGATGATGGACACCAAGCTAAAGAGGAGTACTGCTTGTCATCTGCAAACTGATGGTCAAATCGAGGTGGTGAATCGTACAGTCGTTCATCTCTTGAGAGGATATAAATTGAAGCACCCAAAGACCTGGGATGAAAACATACCGTACCTGCAGTTTGCTTTTAATCGAGCAGTGCATGGTTCGACTGGAAAGTCGCCGTTTGAGGTCTATTTATGATTTCTACCACAGAGTCCTTTCGACATGGAGTTTGTGATCCCTACCTCAACACAGAACAGCAAGGAAGCATCTGATCAGGATCGAGCACAAAAGTTCCTGGAAGGTATTCAACTCCTCCATCGTGAGGTTGAACAGAACTTACTGAAAGCTCAACTCAAGTACAAGGCGCGACATGATCGACACCGAGTTGATGCGCAATTTCAAAAAGGTGATATGGTATGGTTACATCTGAGTAAGGAGAGACTTAAAGGTGAAGGTAAGAAACTCAAACCCATTTGTTATGATCCTTTTCGGATTTTGCGGAAAGTGGGTAATAATGCTTGTCAACTCGAGTTACCTCCATACATGGATATTTACTCTATTGTGAATGTTGAGCACCTCAAACTCTTTGAGCCTTCAATGCTGGATGATGAGCCAGATACTATAGTACCATTTGTTGAAGACTTGGTCTATCAACGAGACGAACCTCTACGCGAAGATGTGATTCTGGAGAAGAAGGTGACTACCACCCGCAGTGGCACTAAGGAGACTTTTCAAATCGGTCGGAAAAATCAACGAGCACGTGCGGCAAAGTGGTACACCAGAGAACTTGGACAAGCCCAATTTCCACATCTCCAGTTTGATCGAGAGGTTGCAACAGGGGTTGGCTTCTTCTCAATAAGGGAGTCATGATCCGGGAGGATCTTCAAGTCCTGATCGCATATGGTTTCGCGACCTTAACCGTGTTCAGAAAGGTTTCGCCACCTTAACCGTGATCAGAAAGGTTTTGTGACCATGGATTGGTTCGCGACCATGAAAAGGAATTCGTTCCTTGTTCGAAATTGTAATCCGATCCGAATATATATAACTAAGTTTATCTGTTTAGGATTAGTTAGTTATATGAGTCTAATATGTTTAGGTTACTGAGTCTGATACATACTCATACGATTGGACTATAAATATCTTGTAATAGGTCTAGTTTAGATCATCGAATACAACCGGAAAGTCATTGAACTTATTTGAGTTTTAGACACTTATAGTTCATCGACGTAGACAAGTCTGTCTAACGTTCGACGTGTAAAGCCCTCTTTGAAATAAAGAGTTGTGCAATTAACTTGAACTGTGTTTTTGATCAACCTTTGGGTTTCGGTATTTCCGAGTAAGATCCCATTATTCCTCATATTAGAATATGGGGAGCCTAGTGCGAAAACCAAGGCTAGGTCTCAAACAGATCAGAAAAAATGCAAAATCATGCCTAAAACTCTTTTTATGCCACATTTCATGTGCAAAATTTGATTATTTTCACAAATTGCTTTCACAGTTGTGTTCATCATGTTTCAGGGGTCAAGCCTACCAAATTTGAGGCAATTTCGACCACATTTGAGACCCAAATGATTAAGAAACCCAACTGGAGAAGCAAAACGACCTGGTCAAAGTCGAATTGGCAAGTAAAAATCCAATTCATATGAATCTTGGGCGAAAAAGGACTTGTACTCGAGAAAGGCTACTACTCAAAAAAGGACTCCCGGTCGAATACAACACGGTAAAAAAAAAAAGACTCCCGCTCGGTTTTGGTCATGACACTGTCTGGCCGCAATTGCGCCACGTGTCTCGGTCATGTTCGAATTGGATTCCTTGGCTCAGTTTTGATCGATTTTGTTCCAAACTGGTCGTTGTGAGGCGGATTTGACCAGGATTGGTCATAGATGGGCCATTTTGAAGTGGGTTTGATCCAAATTGGTCGTTTGTGGGCCGTTTTGATCTCGTTTTGAATCAAATTGGTCAAGTTTGGTTGTTTTTAGCCAGATTTGGTCGGTTTTAGTCGTATTGGGTCAGAACTGGTAGGGGTGTGCATTCGGTTTTTTCGGTATTTTTTAAAATTCGGTATTGCACATTACATACCATATTTACCAAAAAAAAATTCGGTTCGGTTTCAGTAAATATCAAATTTACCAAATTATCGCGAACCTAATTAACCTACATGACATCTTTATCTCTTTTTTCTTTAATCTTTACGATTTGGAGTATCATATAATAATTAATAATATAGTATTGAAGATTTAAAGTTAATCCTCAAGATTTAAAGTTAATCCCCAATTTGGCACATATATTCTTTCTTTTGCCGCCCGAAAACCTGAATTTATCTGATCATGTCATCTGGGTGGACCTTGTTACACTGCTTGGATTTCTGTATTAGAAGTCTCTTTTAGAAAGAGAAGTCTGGAAATATGAACACGCGACAAGATCTACAGGCTAGAAGCAACATCTAAGTGGCATGCGTTTCCAACCACCCAGGTAGTATGATTCTCCAAGCAGCAAGAAATATTCCAACCGGAGATGGACAGACGACAGATCCATGACCTTGCTCAAATCCTCAAGATTAGCTCACCTGACCTGTGTACACACAAGAGCTAATGGAGTTCTTGTTCTTGTTTCTAGATTTTTGCTGTTGAGCTAATGTCTTTTTGTTCAATCACCAGCTAAAATTTTCATTTATTGATTTAATCTAAAATTACATATGGGTCATTTGGATCATTGGAATCTTCCTTTCCTAAGTATACTATTTTGGCACTTACTTTGTGTAGTGGTGCTGCTGCATCCAAAACCCTTTCCAGGTGTATCAGATTCTAAGTCAACATTCCATTGCACAAAACTATCTTCTGCTTAACGAAAAATAACACCAACAAATTGACTTCTAGATAGCAGTTAACAAGAATCTAAACCAACACAACACTCAAATCATAAAATCGCCGCATCTTGTTGATCACATCACTTCTGATTCTGAAGTTCATGCCTGTTCTAATGTTCTTGCTCAAATCCGGAGGCCGGAGGCGGTGCGGGGAGCTGGGGCGGAGGTGGCGGACGGGCGGCGGTGCGGGAGGAGGCGGGGGAGGCCGGAGACGGCGCGGGGAGCTGGGGCGGAGGCGGTGGATGAGCGGCGACGCGGGAGGAGGCAGGGGAGGCCGGAGGCGGCGCGGGGTGCCGGGGCGGAGGCGGCGGATGGGCGGCGGCGCGGGAGAAGGCGGGGGAGGCCGGAGGCGGCGCGGGGAGCCTGGGCGGAGGCGGCAGACGGGCGGCAGCGGCTCGGGAGGAGGCGGGGTGGAGCCGGGGCGGAGGAGACGAGGAGTGAGTGGAATGTGGAGGAGACGAGGAGGTTCGGTAAACGGTTTTTCCCAAAATTTTTCGGTATTTTACTGAACAGAACTGAATACCGAATAGAGTTAAAGTATCCTACCGAACCGGATACCAAATACCAAAAAAACCAGTTTTTTCGGTTCGGCTCGGTTTTTCGGTTTGGTGCAGTTTTGCACACCCTTAAGAACTGGTGGAATCTGGTCGGTTTTTACTAAGATTTATCTGTTCTCGCACCGTTTGAAGCCAGACTTCATCGCCTGCACGTCAAAGAGTTATTTTTGGATACGTTTACCTGTGTACTATAAATAGAGAAGCTTTTGGTTGAATTGGACATGCCTTTATTTCTTTTTCTTAGGTTTAGAAGCCATTAGAGCTTAGTTTTAGTTTAGTAGAGCCTCCTTCTCTATTTTATTGCTTTTGTAAGCCGGCAAGGATGGCAATTTCAATTTCCAAGCAATCTAGTGAGTTTGTATTTAATTGTTATTCTTATTTTTGCATTAATGGCTTTTAGTGAGTAGATCCCCTCTAGGGTTAGAGATGACCTAATCCTGAAGGCGTGATTCTTTCTTGGTTTTTATTTCAAGTTTTGGAGTAATTTCATGATGTTTTCTTCCTTCAAACCCGAAATTCTTGTTTTGGCAACAAACGTAATGGTTGAGCCTTAGCGGGAATTTAGGGGAGTTCTTGAGTCCTTAGCGCTTTGATGCGGGATCCTGAACAGGAGAGAGACTCTTGCCAAACATGATAGTGGAAGCGATCCTCTGATTGTTGACCCAGCGCCCCAAACTGAAAACTTAATTTGTCTTGAAAAACAATTGAAATTAACTTACAATTCTCGGACCTTGGATAGAATTATGCCAGATGATTATAGAATTCCCGAAATCCTAGATTTTCATACCAGCTTGCAAACCCTAGATTGATAGTTTAGTTGCAGAAAAATACACTCACAACTCGTTTAGACTTACTAAGGGATCCATTAAGCTAGAAAGACGAATACGCTTGTTCCTTGTGGAATTCGACCCTCAAGTGCTCAACATTCAACCGTTCACTTGCGGTTATTACACAATCACGTCCCTTTTGGTTGTGATCAAATTTTTGGCGCCGTCGCCAGGGAATAATGGTAATTCATCTTTTTAGATTAATTTTTGCTGATATAAGTCAGCCTCACTTCTAATCTTGCTTCTATTTTTCTTTTTCTTCTTTTCTTTGCACCACTAACCTTTCAGGGAAGTAGTGCAAAACTGGATAGTTCGGACGAACCTGTCAAAGCCGTGCACCAACTTTGGTACAAGGCAAGACAGGTAAGATCAGAGGAAAACTCGCAAACTTTTGAAGACATCAAAAAACAACCAACAATGGAGGACCAAAAGAGACTCAAGGATTATGCAATCCCGCTCTGCATGGGGTTGCAATAAGGTATTCTTAGACCACTGATTGAATCTAATAATTTTGAAATAAAACCTGTGCTTTTGAATTTGGTTCAACAAAACCAATTCAGTGGCCTTCCCACGGAAGAACCATCATTACATCTATCGTGGTATTGCGAATACCCCGGCAGGTTTTGAGAACGATCCTAGCGAAGATTACGCGGCGCGGGTTGACCGGATGACCGGTCCTCCCCCGCCGGACAAACACAAGAAATGACACGAGGATTTATACAGGTTCGGGTCCCGGTGGGGGCCCTAGTCCTGTTGGTGCGCTCCTGACCGGAGTCGGCTGGTAGGCTCTCTCCGGGGGAGAGGCTTCCGGAGCACACCTGTGAGTTTAGCTATTCCAATAACAATGAATCACTTGCTTACAACTGAGGGGTACAAGGGCTATTTATAGCCCCAAAAAGAAGCAAAAAGACCTATCTACCCCGGAAGCCACCATCGGATTGAGGGGTAGCGACGTCCTTCTCCCGGTCAAACGTCTTGGATGCTTGACAGGTGGTCGCTGATTCCCGAGGCGCTCCTCGCGTGACCTGCACGTGATAAACAACTCGAGACTTTACCTTTAGAAGGGCGACGAGGCTCGGGACACGCACCGGAGGTGAGGTCCCCGGGCCAAAGGCGGCGCCCGGGACTGGCGCCGGAGGCCAGGTCCTGGGAGCCAAAAAGGCGGCGCCCGGTGAGGCCTCGGAGGCCACGTCCCCGGGCAAATGGCGACGCTCGGGACCGGCGCCGGAGGCCAGGTCCCAGGAGCCAAAAGGCGGCGCCCGGGGAGGCCCCGGAGGCCATGTCCCCGGGCAAATGGCGGCGCCCGGGACCGGCGCCGGAGGCCAGGTCCCGGGGGCCAAAAAGGCGGCGCCCGGGGAGGCCCCGAAGGCCAGGTCCCCGGGTAAATGGCGGCGCCCGGGACCGGCGCCGGAGGCCAGGTCCCGGGAGCCAAATGGCGGCACCCGGGGAGGCCCCTGAGACCACGTTCCCGGGCGCATGTGACGCAACTTACCTGCACTTAGTCCCGCGGAGATTTCCCCCAACAGCAGCCCCCCATGCCCCTTGGGGATGATGCTCGAGTCCCCGGTGGGCATGGTACATGTCATCGGGAAAATCTCTGGACCAAGCCAACGGAGCCGTGACGCTTCGGCTTCTGTGCCTTGCGCTTAAGACCGCGCCGTTTCGCCATAAATGCGATCGCGATTCGAACCGGTGCCTCGATTCACGCGCCAGTCTTTTCGTTTCCCGCGCACGGTTTGAACTTCAATGGTCCAAATTGCTCCGCAGGGTGCCACGTGGTGCCCATCTGTACCACGGCTCGCCCCTATAAATAGGGCCTTGGGGGGCCCGGGAACTTCATTCCAAACTTCTCATCCCTAGTGATTTTAGCGCTCCCGGAAGCTCTCTCCCGGTAGCTCTTCCCGGTAGCTAGCCCCTGGTAGCAAGCGTCCGGAACTTTTAGGCGTAGCCCCCTGCAAAGTTAGTCTCCGGAAAAAACTGACCTGATGGCACCGAAGGGTTGAGCGAAGACGACCGAGGTGCCCCCGGAGGAGGTCGCTCCGGACTTCCTCTGGGCGTCCGAGTTCACGGCCGAGGACGCGGAGTCCATGGTCGAACGCGGGGTAGTTGAAGACGGGGACATCCGGGTCCCGGTGAAGAAAGACGGAGCCCCCCGCCCCAGGCCCGGAGAAGTCGTGGCCTTCGAGGCCTTCCTGGAGGCGGGGCTCCGGCTCCCGGTGCATCCCATGCTCCGGGAGTTTCTGAAGGAATATGGGGTGGCGCTCAACCACCTGACCCTGAACGCGATCATCCAGATGGGCCTCTTCATCTGGCTCTTCGAGACGGCGACCGGGAGGGAGCCCACCCTACGCGTCTTCCGGTTCTTCTACGAACCGGCGGCGCGGAGCTCCCACCTGGTGAAGGGGGCACCCAAGTCCCCCTTTGGCTCGGTGATGGTGCAGATGCTGCCGTCCCGGGTGGCCGACTACCCGGCGGCAGCCTCCCGGGACCATTGGGGCGACTGGATCCGGAGGTGGTTCTACCTTCGGGTCCGGGACGACGAGGTAACGTATGCCCCGGAGCCCGCCTCTTACAGCAGGTCATCCGCGCCGAAGCCTCCGGTGTGGACGGACGAGGAGCTCGAGCTCCTCGGCAAGGTGATCATCTCCCAGAAGACTTGCTCTATGTGGGACGCCGCCGAGGAGATGATGCTCCTGAGGATCTCCCCCTTCGCCCGCGGGAGGAGGGGGATCAGCATGGGCCCGGAGCAGCGGCCCTCGGTCAAGCTGGTGACCCGACGTAAGTCCCGGTAACCTGCTTCATTGCATTTACAAATTTTTGAAAATTTGACTAACTCTTTACCTCTTGTAGTCCGACTGTACCCAGCGGCGCGGGAGAAGGCGGAGAACCTCCTGGGGAGGTACTTCGCCGACGAGCACGAGCGCGTCGTGCGCCTCGTGGGGGAGGGCCCTCCCCAGAACCTGGTGGCTGAGGCCTACGGGCTGAAGCTCCCAGAGAGGAAGCCCCTCCCCACCCCCGGGTCGCACAAGCGGGGGAAGGATGCGGCCGGGGGCTCTGAGCCTAAAAAGGCCAGAGTCGAAAAAGCCCCCGGCCCGTCGACGACGCCGGCTGCGACACCGGCGAAGCCCCGGGACGAGACCCCCGGGACCGAGCGTGCCCGGGCGCCGGCCCGGAAGGAAGCAACACCCCCTCCCCCGAAGAGCCCCGTTGAGGCTCGGGGGAAGGAACCGGCCGCGGACGGGGCGGCCTCCGACTCGGCGAACTACGCCCCGTCGCCGCCTTCGATAGCGGCCCCGCCAGAACCCCCGGCCCCCTTGGAGCCGGAGAGGCTGGAGGTGAGGTTCGCGGAGGCCTCGCCTCCGCGGATGGAGTGGCCCGTGGACGAAGGGGGGAGCCCCTCGGTCTACGAGGTCCCTCCGGAAGTAGAGGTCCCGGGGGCCTTCCCGCCCGGGAAGGGGAAAGGGCTGATGGTCCCTCCCCGAGCGGTGACCTCTTTTGAGAGCTCCCCGGCCACTTCCACGGAGGCTACGTCCTCGGCGACGAAGACGCCGACTACGCTGCCGGACGCCCAGGTCCGGGGACCCTCCGCCGGCCGCGACGGAACCGGCGCCGGGCGGGAGACCCCCCTGCTTTCCGCGGGGGAGGTCGCCCGCTATACGGAGGGCCTGCAAACCCAGAAGGTGTAGGCCTTCGTTGCGGAGGGGACGCTCCATGATCGTTTCCGGGGGCTTCAATCTCTCCATGCCCAGGTAACCCGAGTTGGTGACGTCTTCCTTCGTGCCCTGCACTTGAGTTTTTTCTAACTCTAGAGTTTGTAGGCGGCGGCTGTTACCTGGGGCCTTGAGTAGCGGATCGGCCGGCTGCTTAAGGACGCAGAGGATAGGGCCGCGACTTACCTGGGGTAGCGCTGCGAAGCCCTTCGGGAGCTGGCCCGGGTCCGGGCCCAGGTCCACGTCTCCGAGACCGTCAACGGCAGCCTTCGGCAGGAGGCCAAGGCAAGGGAGGAGGCGTTCCGGGAGCTCGAGGGCTCGAGCGTCCGAGCGGTGACGGACGCGGGCCGCTTCGTCCGCTCGGCCCTCGAGAGCCTTGGAGTAAGCCTAGGCTCCGGGAGCAGCTCGGAGGTGCCCCCGGCGACCCTCGCGGAGGCTGTGCGTTTTCTCAACACGCAGGTCTCCGTCATCCCGGAGGCTGCTAACGCCCGGGCTCGGGGCCGGGCGATCCCCGTCGTTGCGGTCTTGAGTGTTTGGGCAGGGGACTAGTCTCCCAAAGTGACTCATTATTGCGGCCGCTGGGGACCGGGTGGCCGCTTACACCCTCAGTCCACGAGGGCTGATCGTAAGCCGCCCTACAGGAGGGACTTGCTGGGTCTGGGCCCACTTCCTCACGGGGAGGGCTTCCTCGCGGGGAGGGCATCCTCGCAGGGAGGGCGTCCTCGCGGGGAGGGCATCGCCGTTAGGGGCTGTAATGAGAAGGACCTGCAATGAGACAGTTGAAGAGTAAGACCTATGTATTGCTAAGAAAATGAAGTACAGTGCCTCCCCCTGCGAAGTCGCGAAAGGGGAGGAAAAGGTAAATACAGTGTCCCTCCTCCCCCTCCGGCGTGATCGCTCCGGGGGAAGGGACAGGCCCGTAAGGCTAAACATAGAACTTGCGAAGTAAACGCAAGTTCCACGTGTGCTTCAGCTCCTACTATTGAAGATTGGAGAGCTTGTAAGCCCCCGAGCCCAGGACCGCGGAGATCCTATAGGGGCCCTCCCACTTGGGGGAGAGTTTACCCTGGGCTTGGGGGTCTGTGACGCGCTTGAGGACAAGGTCCCCAAGGCGGAAGGATCTTTCGCGCACGCGCTGATTGTATGCACGCGCCATCTCGCGCTCGTAGATAGCGTGGAGGAGGAGCGCTCGGTCGCGTTCCTCCTCCACGAGGTCGATCTCCAGGCGCTGGTTGGCCTTGTTGGCCTCGTTGGCCTGGTACGCTGCGGGCGTGGCTCCCTCCAGGAGCTCGACCTGCAGCGACCGGAGGCCAATCTCCGGGGGGAGGACTGCCTCCGCCCCGTAGACCAGGGAGAAGGGAGTACGTCCCGTCGCCCGGGACGGGGTCGTGCGCATGGAGCAGAAGATGCTAGGGAGCTCCTCTGCCCATGCACCCCGCTTAGAAGTGGTTTGCTCGAGTCTCCGGCGCAACCCCTGTAGGATTACACCGTTGACCCTCTCGACAGCCCCATTTCTTCGGGGATGGGCCACTGAGGCGAAGCGGATGACGAGCCCCAGGCCTTCGCAGAATTCCCGGAAATAGGCCGAGTCGAATTGGGTCCCGTTGTCCACGGTGATTTCCCGAGGGACACCAAAACGACATACGACGTTTTTCCAGAAAAACCGCTGGACGGCCCGGGACGTGATGCTGGCCAAAGGCTCCGCCTCAACCCACTTTGTAAAATAGTCGACCGCGACTACCGCATACTTGTATCCTCCGGGCACTGGGGGGAAGGGCCCTAAGAGGTCCATCCCCCAGCGCACGAAGGGCCAAGTAATGGGGATTGTCTGCAGCGCTATAGGGGGAGGTTCGAGCCCTTGGCCATCTTCTGGCATGCCTCGCACACGGAGACAAGGTCTCGCACGTCACGCATGACCGTGGGCCAGTAGAAGCCCTGCCGGAGGGCCTTGGCCGCGATGGCACGCGGGGCTAGGTGAGAACCACAGCTCCCCGCGTGGATGTCTTTGAGAAGTTGAAGTCCTTCCGGCCGGGGGAGGCAGCGCAAGAGGGCGGAAGCCCCCCGCTTGTAGAGCCTCCCCTCCAGTAGGAGATATTCCCGGGCTTTAGCCCGGAGGCGTTTAGCCTCGGTCTCACTAGGAGGGTCCCCCTCCCCCTTGATGAAGGAGATGAGGGGGTCCATCCAAGACGGAGTCCGGGTGATCTCGGCGACCTCCGGGATATGAGGCTCGTCGCCCGTGTCCGGGGAGGCCACTGAGGGCTTCGTGATGATTTCCAAGAAAGCCCCCTTGGGGAGCGATTCCCGGGCACTTGCGGCCCGGGCCAAGGCGTCGGCCCGGTCATTGTCCCTTCGCGGGATATGCCGGGCCTCGAGGCCGTCGGAATGCCTCTCCATCTTTCGCACCTCCTGCAAATAAAGACTTAAGTTTGCGTCATGGCACAGGTAAGACTTGTCCATTTGGCAAACTACAAGCTGAGAATCTCCCTTGACTAGGAGGCACCGGATCCCTAGGGAGCGCGCAAGGTGCATCCCGTGGAGCAAAGCCTCATACTCGGCGACGTTGTTGGTTGCGGGGAACTTGAGCCGCGCGGCATACTCGAGTTCCTTCCCCTCGGGGCTCCGGAGGACTACTCTCGCACCAGCCCCGGCGAGACACAGCGACCCATCGAACATGAGAGTCCAATGATCACTGTGTCGGGGCGGCACGGGGAGGTCTTCGTCCCCGGACCCAGAGGCGGGAGTCCACTCTGTGACGAAGTCGGCGAGGACCTGCGACTTGATGGCGGACTGGCCGGTAAGGGACAGGGAGAAGGGGGCGAGCTCGGCCCCCCACTTCCCGATCCAGCCGGTGGCTTCTTTGTTCCGCAGTACCTCCCCCAGGGGGAGGGACGACGGGACGGTGATGGGGTGCCCCAGGAAGTAATGGCGAAGCTTCCGGGACGCCATCAGGAGGGCGTAGCAGATCTTCTCCATCTCCGTGTACCGAGTTTTGGCCCCTTGGAGGGCCTCACTCACGTAGTACATGGGATGCTGCTGCCCCCCTTGCTCCTTCACCAAGACCGCGCTGACGGCGACGGGGGTCGCGGCGAGGTAGAGGAGCAAGGGCTCTTCTAGAGACGGACTCACGACCATTAGAGGGCTCGTGAGGTACTTCTTGAGGTCGTTGAAGGCTTCCTGGGCCTCGGGGGTCCAGCGGAACCCCTCGAGCCCTTGGAGGATCTTGAAGAACTGGTGGCCCCGCTCCCCCGACCGGGAGACGAAGCGGCTTAGCGCGGCTAGGCGGCCGGAGAGCCGCTGGACATCCTTGACGGAGCGCGGCGGGGGCATATCTAGGAATGCCCGGATCTTCTCGGGGTTTGCCTCAGTGCCCCGCTGGGACACGAGGAAACCTAGGAGCTTCCCCCCGCGCACCCTGAAGGAGCACTTCTCGGGGTTGAGTTTGAGCCCGAACGCGCGGAGGTTGTGGAAGGTTTCAGCCAGGTCGCCGATGTGGGAGGTTGCACGGGGACTCTTGACGACCGCGTCGTCTACGTAGACTTCGACATTGTGGCCGACTTGATCTTTGAAGGCCAGCATCATGAGGCGCTGGAAGGTCGCCCCCGTATTCTTGAGCCCGAAGGGCATATGGACTTAGCAGAAGGTTCCGAGGGGAGTTATGAAACTCGTCTTTTCCTCGTCCCCTTCCGCCATCCGGACTTGATGGTAGCCCGAGTAAGCTTCTAGGAAGCTCATGAGTTCGCACCCCACGGTGGAGTCGACGAGCTGGTCAATCCGTGGGAGCGGGAAGTTGTCTTTGGGGCAAGCGCGGTTAAGGACGGTGAAGTCCACGCACATCCGCCACCTGCCGGTTGACTTCTTGACGAGGACGGGGTTCACGAGCCACTCGGGGTACAGGACCTCCCGAATGAACCCCGCCTCTCGGAGCCGGGTGATCTCCACCTTGATTGCCTCTTGGCACTCGAGGGAGAGTTTCTGTAGCTTTTGTTTGATCGGGGGGGTGACCGGGGGCCACTGCGAGCTTGTGCTCAATGACCCCCCGGGCGACGCCCCGCATATCCGAAGGCTTCCACTCAAAAACATCAGAGTTTTCGCGCAGAAAAGCCGCAAGTTGCGCTGCATGCTCCTCGGGGAGCTCCGCCCCGATCCGGACGGTTTTGTCTTCGTCGTCCAGGGACAGCAGGATCTTCCGGAGGCCCCCTTCCGGACGCGGCTTGAGGAGGGGCCTCCCGGGCGGTGGCGCAGCGACGTCTAGTTCCGGGGGGAGGCCTCCCCCCCGGGCGTCTTTATGAGGTTGACGCTTCCGATTGTGGCCGCAGCGTGCTCGTATAGAGCACGGGCCATGTCTTGGTCTCCCCGGACGTTGATCACGCCATGCGGCCCGGGGATCTTCATGCAGAGGTAGTTTTGATGGGTGGCTGCCCCCAGCCGGTTGATTGTGGTCCTCCCCATTATCGCATTGTAGGAGGAGGGGAGGTCCACTACGTCGAAGCGGACTAGCTCGGTGCGGTAGTTCTCCGGGGTGCCAAATGTCATAGGAAGATCTATCTTGTCCACGGGGTGGATCGCCTTCCCCGGGACAAAACCTTGCAGGGGCCCGGCCACGGGCTGCAGGAGCTTCTCATCCACCTGCATCTCTTTGAAGGCCTTTAGGAATAGGACGTCGGTGGAGCTCCCGCCGTCCACGAGGATGCGGGCCAGGTGGCAGTTGTAGATTGTTGCGGAGACGATGAGCGCGTCGTCGTGGGGGAAGTGAACCCCTCGCGCGTCTTCCGCCATGAAGGTGAGGGGGATGTCCGACCACTTAGGTGGCGGGGATGCGTGTAGCACCCCCACAACCTTGACCTCGCGCGCGTACTCCTTATGCTGGCGCTTAGAGTCCCGCCCGGAGGCGGACCCTCCCACGATGATATTGATGTGGCGCTGAGAAGTTTGAAAGGGGAGAGCTTCTGAAGGCTCCCCCTCCTGCGTCTGCGTCTGCTGACCCCCCACGGGAGCGGCAAGGGCCGGAACAGCTGGCCGAGGGAGCAAGGAGGCCGGAGTCCCCCCCTGCTCGCGCTGGTCGAGGAATGCTGCGAAGTGCTGCAGCAGCTGGCTGCAGTCTCGGGTAGCGTGGGTACTGGACCCGTGGAAGCTGCACCATGGTCCTTCCCGCCTTCTCCCCGCGGGGCCTTCCCGGCCGCGCGAAGACTGTCCTCCCCCATGGCCTTTCGGCTTGGGGAAGGGGCGGTTGCCCCTCGTGGGGTCGCACGAGCTGCCTCCGCCCTCGAGGACAAAGGTGTCCCGAGGCTGTGGCTCGTTACGCCCCCCCTGCCTGGGGCGCTTGAGGGGATCCCTGGCCCCCCGGTCGGCGGGGGCGGGAGCCCCCTGGGTCTTTTTCCAGATGTCGTCTTCCTCCGCCCGAGCGTACTTTTCGAGTACGTTGAAGAGCTCGTCGGCGGAAGAGGGGCAGCTACGGGAGAGTCTTCGGTGGAGCTCCCCCGGGAGGATGCCGCTTTTGCAGGCTTCGATAACCGTAGAGTCGGGGACGTGGGCCACTTTGCTCTTCACTTGAGGAAAGCGCTTGAAGAAGCTTCTCATGGTTTCCCCAGTCCTCTGCCAGACAGTGTACAGTTGCGAGGAGTCCAGGGGGCGCACATAGTTCCCCTGGAAGTTCGCGTAGAACTCCCGCTTGAGCTGCGTGAAAGACTTGATGGAGCCGGCCTTCAGGTTGTAGAACCAGGAGCGGGCGATGCCGGTGAGGTAGAGGGGGAAGACGTTGCATTGTACCGTCTCGTCCCCCCCGGCCGCGGAGATGGCGGTGGAGTATACCTGCACAAATTCGTAAGGGTCTGCCTCACCGTTATAGTGCTCGATGTGCGGAGGGCGGTAGGGTCGCGGCCACCGGATGCTGCGAAGTCTTCGGCACAGGGGCTGGTTAGCCCCCTGCACTTCCCGGGGAGAGTCCCGGTCGCTGTCTTCTTGTAACACCCTGAGTTAGGGGTGAAAATTTCCTTTTTCATCAATAGCATGCATGCATGTATCTGTAATAATAGCCAGATCAGTATCTATCCTAAGCCCTAAAATCTCCAAAATCTATCCTGTGACCTCAAATCAAGATCAGATTATTCAGATGTGATCTATTAGTTATCCTGAATCTAAAAGCCTTCAGAACCCAGATCCAATTCTATCTCTAACTTCCAGAATTATCAACTCCATTCTGTTTTCGAAAACAGAATATCCTATATTACCTAAATACCGTAAGTTTCAGAAATCCAGATTTAATCCAAATCTTGACCAATTTCAGACCAGATTATTCGTGGAATATGATCATGGGTATGCCAATACCTTAAACCAGAAAGTTAGCAGCCAGATTTCATTATCTAGACTCTTTTCACAAATCAGTCCAAAAGTTATCGCAAATTAATCCTTATCTGATATCTGAAAACCCAAAAAGGTTAAAATCTCCAGATTAACTTCAAACTCAAAATCTCTTCGGCAAATCTTCTCAAAATGCTATTTGCCACAAGTTTCTCTTCTGTGCAGATATCAAAATCAAACCCTAAATGCCAGAATTCAAAATCGACAAAACTCAAATCTTACTTTACCCTAATTTACCCTATTTTCAGTTTGTATCGAAAACTATTCAAATGTGTCAAATATTATCAACTACCTTTGCCAAATATCCTGTTGAATATATCTGCCAGATTAGTGAAAGCAAATTCAGTTTAAACCTCCCAGAATTCCAGATTTACATTTCAGTCCAAAACTCAAAGAATTGAAACTGCAGTTCAGTCCATTTTCGACCAGGTCGTTTACTGTGCGCACGACCAGAAACCGCCGTGCTTGTGCGCCGTGGTTGCTCGTCGCCGGTGAGGCTTCGCCGCGCTTGTGACCGTGCATGCTGGTGCGCACGTGTCCTCGCTCCAGCTAGTGCCGTGGCAAGGTCGCTGCTACGTCGACGACCAGTGCCTGCTCCCGCGAGCGATCAACGGCTTTTTGTCAGCAACTCCTCGCCACGTCGCTTTGCCGCGCCAGTGGTTGTCGCCACCGCTTGCTACAGCTTTGCCAGGTCCCGATGAGGCGACACTGTGATCAGCTGCAAGCTTGTCGCCGTCGCATCACCACTCCTCGCTGTTTCTTCGCCGCTATTGTCCAGCACGCAAGCAATCTCATCACAGCTACCAATTACTTTGTTGTCTCCTCCTTGCAAGCTTCGCCTGGTCTATTTAAGCGCTCCTGTGTGCAGCAGCTTCTCCACACTTCACCAGAAACCAGCCAAATTCCAAATCTCGCTGTTTCAGTCATCTTCTCCGGCGAGCCGACGACGAGGCTCACGGTGCCAGCGCTCTACACTTAATCTCCTGCCAAATTAAAGCCATCAGTGAGTTCCCCTACTCATCCTCTCTGTGTAGTACTATTTAATTGCTCACCGGAATTGTCGTTTGCCCTGTTTCTGTAATGTGGCTCAATCCAGTACAAATTAGCCTTCGATTCTATAAACAAAATTGATCAGTAAGCTAAATCAAGCATGCCTGTGAACTTAGAACAATCAATTGATCCCAATTTGAAGCTATTCCCGATTTTGCAATTTATCAGTTGCTGGCTCTCGTCACCAAGCCACACCGGCGATCCTCTAGCCAAATTGACGTCGCCAGTAGCTTACTCATACCCTTCTATCACTCCTAGAGCAAGGAATCGAGTTCAATCGGCTTGTGTTGAAAATGCCCAAGTCCAGTGCTTCTTCTTCGGCGCCGATCACCGGAAAGCTTGTTCCAGCCATTTCAGCCCTCGAAACCTTGTCCAGTGTGTGTGCCTCAATCCCCTGAACATTTTTGTCTTCTAGCCCGACACCTAAATCGGCCTAGATTGGAAGTTACCGCTTTGCCAAGTTTGTGTCCAGAAATGATCCAGTGCAGTGTGTTCATCTCAGTTCATCATCAAATTTCTTGGTTTCCAGCCATTTCTTGCCCTAGATCCTGTTGACTTAATTGTTCCTGTTATCAATGCCTGCCTCCCAGACAAAGTGGTGCATCATTTGGAGCTCCAGATCAAAAGTTATGCCAAGCCCTAGTTTTTGGCATTGTCAGCTCTATGCCAGAGCTTGTCAGCCAGTGGCATTGACCTTGTTTACCCACTTCTGGTTGTGTAATTTGAAAACCAATTTGTCCACTGAATTTGTAGAGTTGTGATCTACATTTTCTTCTACTACCACAACTTGAGATAAGCACCCTAGCTTTTCTTAAAGCTATGTCCAAGCCTTGATCCGAATGTCGATCTGTTGACATTCGCTGTTTTGATTAAACCAGCCACAAAATTGTTATCCCTATTGTAATCCTGAAACCCTAAGATTATCTAATCACCATCCTTAGCCCAAATTCCTTGAAACCCTAGAATCTTGACTCAGTTCAGTTTGCAGTTCAAATTATCTCCAGTATAGTTCAATCATGCTTGTTGAGCATTTCTGCATATAAGTCATAAAACATTTTAATATTATAAGTAATCATTGTGTGTTTGTTTGTCGTCGAGCAGATTCAGAAGCTGACTTTGAAGATTTTGTTGTTGACCCGTCAGCAACTGCTGTATCTTACGACGCGGAAGGCAAGTCATATCCTTGGTCATCTTGAACCTATAATTTAAATGTTGCTATAATATAACCTTGAATATAGATAATATTGCATGAGAAAGATTGAGAATGATTGATTTATGAGTTGGCAGTACTAGACTGGTTATCTGTGAAATGTGAAATAAACAAGTTTTGAGCCATGAACTAATATATGTATTTATATACTTATATTCATGAAATAAAACCCCTAGCCGTGACCAGAAAAATGGTATGGATGGCTGTAGCACTGGAGGTGCTAGACTGCAAAGGATATGCAGGCACTGAAGGTGCAGGGTTGTGGATGGTCTGGTCACTGGCCTATAAGGATTAGAACCTTGTGTTGTGCGTCTAGTGGCATGAACAACGTGCTAACCGCAAGCCTGGTATGGGACAGGCCTGAACAAGTAATTATGTGGATCGCACATGAAACCCCTGCATGAGATGTGTAGTGAT
Organism: Pharus latifolius; assembly: GCA_019359835.1. NCBI lineage: Eukaryota > Viridiplantae > Streptophyta > Magnoliopsida > Poales > Poaceae > Pharus > Pharus latifolius. Next base: position 61,799,208 of record CM033330.1, read on the forward strand.
GCACGATAAACACGGAGCGCGGCTCCCACCCATATCACTGAAGGTGATCAAGCACGCTGACCCAGTAATGGGAATAAGCAAAGGGGTGGAGGTTTGGATACAAACTACCACAACTGTGTCTCACTGAGAGCCACAGGGTCGGGGGTGAATTGTAAGTGATGCATAACAAAAGTTCTTGTTATCTCCACCTTGCCACTCACACATCATTTTGATAGGATGGGCTTGAAAGTGGAATATCTTGCGGGTAAATTGGTACCTCTCTGCAGAGTTAAAAACGTATTCGAATACTCCGAGCTCCCGGGTTTATAGGAGTCTGCTGCGGTGGATTAAATCCACGGGGTGTGACACAAGTACTATTTTCTAAATAAAATATGTTTAATCAAGATTACCCAAATGACATGTGTTGTCATGATAAGGAGTGCTGCCGTGGGCTGTCGTGTGTCAACGTGTCGCGGTAGTGCTATAATCTAGTGAACATGAATGATGATGTTACTTTATGAAAAAGTGCTGCCATGAAATAAGATGAGATGAGGTATGGAAGAAAAAGATTATTTTACAAATATCCATAATTCTTGACTAGTCTAGGTTCATATCATCACTACTATATGTATCTACTCTTACCTATGACTTGCTGAGTACGTAAGTGCTCACCCTTGCAACATTCAACTCAATAGATGGAGCCTACCTTGATCAAGATGATGGCATGGAGTACTTCGTGGATCCGGAAGGAGGAGAATCAGTTCCGCCAGAACCCTGAAGTGTGTTGTTCTGCCGTCAACTTCTTTTGTGGGAGGGTCACCTATCTTCTGCTGTGTAGTTCAATATTTTGCTAAACCCTGAATGCCTTGTAGGCATTGTAATCCTCTTTATGTAATATTAAGGCCAGCAGGCCACACTGCTTAATATTTTGTTACTATTCTGTTGCAATGTATTATACTCCTGTGTTTGACTCATCCTGGGAAGTCAAAGGTTGTGAGATGAGACTAGCTGCAGTGAGCTAGGTCTCTACAGGAGTAGTCGTAGTCCCAGTCTCTGGGCGCGACACTTCTTGGACGGGACCCTCGTTGTCGGAGTCAGGGAGCGGTCCAAGAGGTCCGCCAGAGTGGCGGTGGCGACGCTTCTCTTCTGGACCGGGGCTGAGTTCCCGGACGTCTGGGCTCTCCCCCGGGGAGGCTGGGTCTTCCGCGGGTCTCTTCCCCCGACTGGTGCGAGAGCGAGGCTCCCCGCGCCCGCGGCCGGGGGCAAGTTCTTCCCCGCGCTCAGGCGAATGCATTCGCTCGACCTCCCCCCTGGCGAAACGGACATGTTCCGCCGAGGGAGGGAGCTTATGCACTGTAGCTACCGGCCCGGAGGCTTCCGGGGCCGACTGGGGGGAGCCCCCTGCAAAGACCCCCTGGACCGGAAAGGGGGAAGCCCCTGTAATATCCGGAACCGGGGAGGGGGCGCCCACGGCGACGTTTGGAGTTGAAGTGGAGGGAGCCCCAGTGGCAATGGCCAGAACCGGAAAGGGGGAAGCCCCTGTAACATCCGGAACCGGCGAGGGGGGAGCCCCCGCGGCGATGTCCGGGACTGGGGAGCCGATGCGGGGGGAAGTCCGCTGAGGCACGGGAGCTGTTCCGTCAGCCCACCTGGTGCGGTAAACGCGACGCGAGGGGTGGGACTGGCTCCCGGCGTAGGGAAAACCCCCGGCATGAAATGGGCCCCCGGCCCCGGGAAAGGGCCTGGAACGGGGTACCCCCCTGGTGCCACGAAGGGCCCAGGCAGGAAGTAGCCCCCCAGCACCGGGACGGGCCCGAGTGCCGGGAAGGGTCCAGGCGTATATCCCGCTGGGGGAGGGAACACCCCGGCGGGATCATATGGGGCGGCCAGACCTCCGGACACCGGAGGGGCCGCCGGGTAACCCATAAACGGGGGCATAGTCCCGGATATGGGTGCGACGCAAATGTGGGGGCCGGAGGCCGCGCCAACACGCTGAGCAGCTCATCCATAGAGCGCTGGGCGTGGAGCTAGCCCTCCACGAGAGCCTCAAGCAGGGCATCCCGGGGAGCCGGGGGAGCCGTTGGGGGGAGACTGGTCCCAGCCGAGGTCCCCGCGGTCACCGGGAGCGACCTGGAGGTAGAAGCACCTAAGTTAAGAGAAAAAGCGGGAGGCGGTACCTGGGCCAGGCCGCCTCCGGGCGGAAGTGCCGGGACAGCAGTGTCCCGGACGGGCGGCGCTGGGTCTCCGAGACCGGCATCACCGGGATGGGTGCGAGCCCTTGTTCTTGGGGGAGCCATGGCGTCTTGTCACGAGTCCCCATGGACGGTGCCAACTGTCGTGGTATTGCGAATACCTCGGCAGATTTTGAGAACGATCCTAGCGAAGATTACGCGGCGTGGGTTGACCAGATGATGCGCACGGTGGCCCGATCTTCCGACAGGTAGAGGTAAGTCGATTGGTGGAGACTCGACGTTGACGATCCGGCTTCCGATCAGAACCTATCCGAACCCAGCAATCGCTACACCACGGCTCCGTTGGTTATCAACCATGCACAAACACGATTGACCTCGCCAAGAAGGCTTATCCCTGCATGCGAATCGAGAACACAAGCAAGAATGAGAAAGAAGCAATCTGAAATATTGCAAATATAAATTGAATCTCACGAGTTGGGGTTCCACAAACCGATACACGGCGAAACTGTTCTTTGACAGATTAATCTAAGCAAAACCCAAACCAAACCCTAGCGGCGGCTACTGAATATAAGGGCTAAGGGACGTCCTAGAAACCCTAGACGTGTCCATGATGGACTCCAACACGATACATGGGCCAACGGCCCAAATTGGTGACGCAGCACCCTGGGACAGATTCTGTCCGCCAAATTTCAACGCGAATTCCCGTCGACTCAGCAGTCCAATTGACCTGAAACTGGTTCCATTGGAAAGGTTATCTCCTTAGCTTTCGATACATATGTGGATCATTGAAATCGGAGTCTGTTTGTGGCCTGGGTGACGATTTTAGTGAACACTGCTCCTGGTGGCCGAGGTAGTCGACTCCGAGATGAATTGGGACTCCGACTCCGAGATGAATTGGGACTCCAACTTGACTTGGACGCCCTCCTGGCCTCCCTCCTGGCCCTTGCTGGTTCCCAAGGCCTTCATGATCCTCTCCAAAGTTCCTAAGTACAATATAATCAATAATCTCATTAGGTAGCATACTATCCTCACAAGTATATACACGGGCACTTAGTAACGAGCTCACCTGTTGATTCAATTGCCGTGCTCGTGCTCTTGTGATGGGTCCTTGCATCACAACTGGAGGAGTCTCGGGCGTATGCATAGGAGTGATGTCCTCATCACCGGATGACCGGTCCTCCCCCGTCGGACAAACACAAGAAATGACACGAGGATTTATACAGGTTCGGGTCCCGGTGGGGGCCCTAGTCCTGTCGGTGCGCTCCCGACCGGAGTCGGCTGGGGAGGCTCTCTCCGGGGGAGAGGCTTCCGGAGCACACCTGTGAGTTTAGCTATTCCAATAACAATGAATCACTTGCTTACAACTGAGCGGTACAAGGGCTATTTATAGCCCCAAAAAGAAGCAAAAAGACCTATCTACCCCGGAAGCCACCGTCGGATTGAGGGGTAGCGACGTCCTTCTCCCGGTCAAACGTCTTGGATGCTTGACAGGTGGTCGCTGATTCCCGAGGCGCTCCTCGCGTGACCTGCACGTGATAAACAACTCGAGACTTTACCTTTAGAAGGGCGACGAGACCCGGGACACGCACCAGAGGCGAGGTCCCTGGGCCAAAGGCGGCGCCCGGGACCGGCGCCGGAGGCCAGGTCTCGAAAGCCAAAAAGGCGGCGCCCGGGGAGGACCTGGAGGCCACGTCCCCGGGCAAATGGCGGCGCCGGAGGCCAGGTCCCGGGAGACAAAAGGCGGCGCCAGGGGAGGCCCCGGAGGCCACGTCCCCGGGCAAATGGCGGCGCCCGGGACCGGCGCCGGAGGCCAGGTGCCGGGAGCCAAAATGGCGGCGCCCGGGGAGGCCCCGGAGGCCACGTCCCCGGGCAAATGGCGGCGCCCGGGATCGGCACCGGAGGCCAGGTCCCGGGAGCCCAAAGGCGGCGCCCGGGGAGGCCCTGGAGGCCACGTCCCCGGGCAAATGGCGGCGCCCGGGACCGGCGCCGGAGGCCAGGTCCCGGGAGCCAAAAGGCGGTGCCCGGGGAGGCCCCGGAGGCCACGTCCCTGGGCAAATGGTGGCGCCTGGGACCGGCGCTGGAGGCCAGGTCCCGGGAGCCAAAAGGCGGCGCCCGGGGAGGCCCCAGAGGCCACGTCCCTGGGCAAATGGCGGCGCCCGGGACCGGCGCCGGAGGCCAGGTCCCGGGAGCCAAAAGGCGGCTCCCGAGGAGGCCCTGGAGGCCACGTCCCCGGGCAAATGGCGGCGCCCGGGACCGGCGCCAGAGGCCAGGTCCCGAGGGCCAAAAAGTCGGTGCCCGGGGAAGCCCCAGAGGCCAGGTCCCCGGGCAAATGGCGGCGCCCGGGACCAGCGCCGGAGGCCAGGTCCCGGGAGCCAAATGGCTGCACCCGGGGAGGCCCCTGAGGCCACGTTCCCGGGTGCATGTGACGCAACTTACCTGGACTTAGTCCCGCGGAGATTTCCCCCAACAACATCTGCACATGTTTCTTGAGCATTGTGATATTTTCAAGATTCATGGAGTTACACAAAATGCACTCCGTTTAAAGCTCTTTCCTTTCTTGCTTCGCCAGAAGGCGAGGGCATGGCTATACACTCTTCCTCCTGTGTCAATCACTACTTGGGATGAACTCTCACGAGCTTTTCTTGGTAAGTTTTTTCCTCCTGCTAAAACTATTCAAATTCGCAACCAGATTGCATCTTTTTCTCAGCAGGTAGGCAAATCACTTTACGACACTTGGGAATGATACAAGGACTTGCTAATCAAATGTCTGCATCACGGACTAGAAAAGTGGCTTGTGGTTCAGACATTTTATAGCAGACTAAACTACAATGCACGGATGGTCGTAGATGCCACAGCTGGTGGCGCACTAATGAACAAAAGTGTAGACGAAGTATACGGCCTTATCGAAGGTATCACTCACAACTACACACAATGGAGAACTGAACGAGCTGCTCAACAAAATCTGACCAACAGCATGGATTTAAGTGCAATGTCGCAATTGGCCGAACAGGTAGCAATTCTTACTTATAGATTATCAATTCTTGGATCTTCTACTACTTCATGTGTTAATGCAATTGCACCTATATGTGAATTGTGTGGCATACAAGGCCACTATGGCCATGAATGCCAATTTAACCCATCCATGGAGCAGGCAAACACTTTTCAGGGTATGCAACAATGGCAAGGTAATGCTTTTCCTAACTCGTATAACTCTGGATGGCGCAACAATCGAAATTTTGCATGGTCAGGACAAAATCAGTAACCTCAACGCCAACACAAAACTTTGGACAGTAGCAACTACAGCAACAGAACCCCCAATATCAAGCTCAAAGGCCATCGTTTCAACCACAAAATCAGCAACCTTATCGACCACCAAACTAAGGACAACCTGAGCAATCGAACATGGAGCGCATGCTAGAGAACTTTCTAGCAAATCAAGAGAAAGAGAGGACGTCCATGAGACAAACATAGACTCCATATCAACTCACATCCGCATGCTCGAGACTCAAATCGCACAATTGGCGAATCCTACACCGAAAAACGATAACCCTCTTCCTTCCCTACCTATCAATTCTCACAATTCTGAACAAATTAATACCATAGCTTGTTCTAACCCTCTTGTTTCTAATGCAGTGATCTTAAGGAGTGGAACAAAGCTACCGGAATGAACACCACCAACCGAACCTGCGCCGGCAAGCGAAATTGAAGAAGTACCATCACAATCGGTAGAGGATGGTGACTGTCGTGGTATTGCGAATACCCCAGCAGGTTCTACAGAGGTTCCTAGTGAATGAAAAGAGACGTGAGCTGACCGCGTGACCGGTACTCTCCCGTCGCGCCAACACAGAGAGTGACGCAAGGGTTTATATAGGTTCGGGCCTCAGTGGAGACCCCAGTCCTGTCAACGTGCTCCCGACAAAGGTCGGATGGGGAGCTCTCTTGCGGGAGAGAGTGCTCCTAAGCACACTTATTTGTTTTTGTGTATTGATGATAATGAATTGTCCTTTGTTACAAGAGAAGGGTACAAGGGCATATATAGACCCAAAAGATGCAAATTACAAGACTACCCCGGCTGCAGCCGTCGGATCGAGGGGCACCGATGTCCTTCTGCTGAACAGGGGCCTCGGATGCTTAACAAGTGTCCTTGTCGATTCCCGAGGCGCTCCTCACGTGACCCCCATGTGACCCTATGCAGGAGGTCCTCACGGCCTTCGCCCGGGATGGGGTCACCAGGGGTCCGTGTCGCCAGGCCAAGGGTGGCACCCGGGACGGGTCACCGAGGAAACCTGTCACCGGGTGAATGGCGGTGCCCGGGACGGATCATCGGGGGTGCCTGTCAATGGGCAAAAGGCGCGCCCGGGGCGGGTCACTGGGGGCCCTTGTCCCCGGGCCAATGGCGGTGCCCGGGACGGGCACTGGGGGCCCTTGTCCCTGGGCCAATGGTGGCGACTGGGACGGGTTACCGGGGGCACCTGTCATCGGCCAAATGGCGGCGCCCAGGACGGGTTACCGGGGGTACCTATCACCGGGCAAATGGCGGCGCCCGTGACGCGGTCCCTGGGGCACTTCTCACCGGGTTAGTGGCGGCTCCCGGGACCTGGTCCCCGGGGCGTATCACCGGGACTGATCGGGCGGAGATTTCCCCTGACAGTAGCCCCCCATGCCCTCCGGGAACATGCCCTATGTTCCCTGAGGGGATGGTTTACACCACCAGGAATATCTCCCCCAGGGGAGGTCTCCGGTGCTTGGCGACGCCTCGATTTTTGCACCACACATTTATGGTGGCACCGCCAATCATCATGGTGCTGTGGGCCTCGATTAGCGTGCGCCATCAGCCATGATGGCTTCACACGGTTCGAACGTGGGCGCATCATTTCCTACGCGTCTCTTTGGTTTGCGCACGACGTTTGAAATGGGCGGCCCCGATTGATCCCGAGGGGCCACGTGTCACCCATCGGAGCCGCGCTTGGCCACTATAAGTACGGCCTTGGGGGGGCCAGAGAGATCACATTCAAGCCTTAGCCTCCAACTTCTCACCGGCGTTATGAGCCTCTCCAGGTAACCTAGCCCCCCCCGGAAACTTAGCTTCCCGACAACCTAGCCTTCGGAAACTTCGCCCCCGGAAACCTAGCCACCGACAAACCACATGACGCCAAAAGGCCGTGCCAAAACTGTGGGACCCTCATTTGAGGAATCCCGTGGCAACCGCCCAGGTGGATTGTGCACAGATAGGTTCATCACAAGCTCACAATAAGCGGAAAGCAGTAATTGCATAAAACATAAATAAACAGGTACGAGGTCACAGGGACCAATATTACATTAACATAACGCCCAGAATGACGCTACTTAGAGTTGCTATGAAAATAACAAGTTTATCCATACAAGATTCGGTATCGAGATACCGAACACACAAAACAAAGCAGGCAGCAACAACGAAGATCTTCACTTCTGGCGGCAACAGTTCTTGTAGGGCTTTCTCCACATTGGACTCAACTCGGCGCGAGACCCTCCTAGAACTCTGAATTATCTGGGGCGTTCCCATCTTCTGCTTCATACTCATAACCAAACGAATCGGGATCGGCGAATCCCTCTTCTGAATTGTTTGCAAAGGCAAGGGTGAGCATGCTTTTACACAATTCTCAGCAAGTCTTTTACTTAGACATGCAATTATATAGATGAGGAGTGATCAAGAAAAGGGGTTAAGTCTTATAATCATAAATAGTGTAGATTTCAATTCTTTGATCTCTTAAATAAGGATTTTATTTTCAACAGCGGGGTTTTGGAAATCTTATGATAGACTTTAAGAAAACATTGTGGATGGCGATCCTCCATGATCCACCATTTTGAATTAATCATATTATGAAAGCTTTTCCCAAATCTTACTTGTGTTGAACCACATAGATAAATCCACCGTGAACATACTCCATGACCTGGGAGTACAGAGTATCTGATACTTTTCTTACACTTTGCAAAGGTGTACCTCTTTTCAAATCCACTTCTTCACTCGACTTTCAAGTTGGGCCAACGCCATGTGACTTTTACACATGTGACAAGGCCGAGATCACACAATGCTTTTCCAGTCTAGTATTAACAGTATCCCAGCCCGGTAAATAGACAATTAAGTCCCAAGTACCGTTGTGGGTCCTCCCCACTGCCTTACTTCCTAGCCTTAGTTTGTGTCCTCGCAAGACATATGACCTTATGATTACAGCCGCACACGACTTAATCAGGTGTAGGGCGACTTCCTTCTTTCCACCTTTTCTTCTGATAATTTTTCTGATCTCACATCACTCATGGACGAACTACGCCCCACCAGTTTCCACGCGAGAAACCGGGCCGACATACCATGCAGGGAACTGTTAATACCAAGAAAGCTACTAAGTTGTGCCTGTCCCATACCAGGAAAGTGGTTGGTACGTTTTTCATGCCGCATAGAGGTACAACACAAGGTTCATGTCCTTATGTATTAATAGTGAGGAGACATTCACATACCCAATGCGCACACAGTAGCCAACCAATCAAACCATCCTCACTATCAATTCTAATTTCACATTTTCTTTCATAAAAGGGGTTTCAAATTCATTTCTCACATATTAGCCATTTCACACCCAACATGTACATTTAAATAAGAGTAGAGTTTAAGCATAGCATCCTAGGGTGACACGGTTTCATAATGATTCAATCTCAAAAGGGGGTTTCCACATGAGACTTGGGTCATATCTATTCACATGTTTCTAAACATAGTTCTTATCAAATACTCAGCATGCATATACTTCAAAACAGTTAATCTACTTTATATCAAAATACTAGGTGAGACATGATCAAGGGTGGCGACTTGCCTTGCCAAGCTAGGTCTTCGAATGTTCCTTCCAAATCTTCCGCTCCTTGTTCTGCATTCGCACGAAAGCACACACAACACATACCAGGCATACGCATCCAGAAAATAGGCTTTATACAAAAATATATGTAAAATATAAACATGTATGCAAACGAGGGGATTTTAGTCAAGAAAAAACAGCGGAGAAAAGGATATTATGGTTAGGTTCACTGGACAAGACTCGAATGCGACAAAAGTCAAAGGCTTGGCATTCGGTTTGTGAACAGACGATGTCCGAAAAGGACACAATAATGATTTGGGGCTTCTGGATGATCAAAACTGGTGCAAGAGGTGGCATTGAGTGCCAAATACTGTGAGGGACCTAATTGACAAAGTGGATTTTTCAGAAAGGCCCTAGAATTAACAGAAAATTACAGCAAGGCTCAGGGCACAGGAAATCGAATGCCACTGTACAGCAGTGAGCTGGGGCACATGCGCCTGGACGAACCACGCTTGTGTTGCTTGTCTAAGTTTGTCAAACATGCAGGCAGGATCAGAACAATGCTTCTGGTGGGAGGAATTTGATTGAGGTGGCTCATCGGCAACGAACGATGAGGTCGAATTCTTCCGCCGCCTAAGACATGGACGAGCCACGGTGACAGAGAGCTGGAGTTAGCTGAACTCGAAATTGATTGAGGGGAAATACTCCTGGGGTGGTGTTGATAGTTCTGGAGAAGGAATTGAATAGAGGTTAAGTGAGCGAGCTCGTCGGCGTTGTCGCTGGACTTGGAGAAGATGGTGAACGACGAACTGGGGCTACACAACAACGCAAGTTAAAAGCTCTGGACTACACCATCTAGGGGATACAGGGAAGGTGTAGGTGGCTTCAATTTGGGGAGAACTGCAGCGAGGCACGCCGGCGACGTGCGACGTCCACGGTGGAGCGCGAAAATTGGAAAATCACGCGGCACTGCACCAATTTGAAAATTGGCTAAGCAGGCTTGCTAAGAATTGGCTAAGGATCATTTCATTCTACAGAAAGGGGTGGTGAAAATGACTGGAGTGGGTTTAATTTCAGAAACAGGGATTTTTGGTTTTCCGGCGATCACCGGCGATGGAGATCACCTGAATCCAATTGATTGCTTGGACACGGGAAGATAGGTGTGGGGAGCTTACTGGTGAGCTTAGATTGGAGAGAGGAGCAACGATTTGCTCTGGTGACGGTGGCCTCAAAATTGGCTCACCGGGGAAGAAGAAGAAATGGCGAGAAACTGGAAATTTGGCTAAGTCCTGGAGTTGTGGTTTCTTCACAGTGTTGGAGGGTTTAAATAGGCACAACGATGGAGCCAACGAGGGAAAACAGTGAGGGGATTTGCGCCGGGGACGAGACCGGCCGGGCTCATGCACGACAGCAGCGAACGGCGACGTGATGGCGCGCAGGCGGTGCGCCAGCTTTGCCAACTTTGTCGAGTGCATTGGGACTGTTCTTGGGATGGCGCAGATGCGGAGGCAACAGCGCAGCTCCGGCGATGACACGTAACCGCATGCAAGTGCCATGGCCACGGGCGTGTGCGCACGAAAACGGTGCTGGAGCGCGGGCGTTTATCCGCTGGTTTCTACGGGGCTCTGGTTGTTGGCACGTGCGCGCGGGGTGGCTCAGTTGATCACTAGCACAGGCGACAAGAGGCGATGGCCGGCAGCGAGGAAGCGCGGCGAGAAGACACGGCGCGGCTCCGGTCGAACGGTGAAACAACACTGGTCGAAGCAACGACCAGTCCTGGTCAAAAATTGGGCTGAAAAGAATAGAAGGGCCAATTTGTAATTACAGAATTTGATTCCAGGGACTAATCTGTGAATTTGGTGAATGGCTTAGATGAAAATGGCTTTGACTTTGCTGAATTAATCCACAAAGTCCAAGATATTGATTAGCAACTAGGGATGGTAAAATTTGGAGATTTAGACATGTTTTGGGATGAACTGAAAACAGAGTAATCTGGGTAATTGGAACTTTGAAATTTTGATAAGGCTGAAACTAGGGTTTCGAGCGAGATTTGGAAATTCCTCCCGAAGGGAAAATGTTCAGAAAAGTGAAGGGGAGATGTTCACTGAATGAAATTAGAATTTGGAGATGATCTACAACTTTTAGCCTTTTTGGGCTTCTCAGAAATCTAAAAAGGATTGATTTGTGAAACTTTTGGACTGATCTGCGAAAATGACCTGAATGAAGGAGTTTGGCTGCCAAATTTTCAGGGTAACATTCTGGCATAACCAAGATCTCATCCTGAAATGTAGATAGCCAAGGCAGGCTAAGGTTGGGAAAAATAGGGGTGTTACAAAAACCGCCGATGTGGCCCCAGAGGAAGTCACCACGAACTTCCTCAGGGCTTTGGAGTTCACCTCGGGGGCCTTGGAGTCCCTCGTGGAGCAGGGGGTCCTCGCAGACAGGGACGTCCAGATCCCCCCGAAGAAGGAGACCACGCCTCGCCCCCAGGCCGGGGAGGTGGCTGTTTTCGAGGCCTTCATAGAGGCCGGCCTCCGGCTCCCGGTACATCCGTTGCTTCGGGAGTTCCTCCGGGAATATGGGGTGGCGCTCAACCACCTGACGCCCAACACCCTTGTCCGGATGTGTCGACGATTCAGACTCGGGGTCCTTAGTCGAACTTATGCAAAATTTGTAGTTCGTAAGACCTTTCAGGGTGTCCCTCTGGGAAGGTATGTAGAATTATGGAGAACTAGAGCACAGAGAGATTTATACAGGTTCAGGCCCTCGATGGTGGGAGTAATAGCCCTACGTCCTGTTGGGATTTCACTATGTGTAGTAAAAGAGTTACAAAGTGACGGAAAGATCTTCACAGGCGAAGATTTTTCTCTGTCTAATTGTATAAGATGAAGCCTGGGAGGCTTATAGAATCTATCTAGTCTAGACTATAGTCTTTGAGTTGTTTGATCAATTGATCTTTGATGAGATGTTACGTATCTCGTCCCTGTATGATGTGATCCCTCCTTGTTTGATGCACCATGCTGCCCTTTTATACTGGTCGAAAGGGTGCCAAGTCATAATGGCATCAAACGGTTGCTTGGATGCGGTTTAGAGAACCGCTCTTAACTCCCACGCATGTTTAGCACGTGTTATTCGTGGATAACTGCACGTATTAACCCCCTGACGATTGTTCCTCTACGTGGAAGAATCTTCGGGATACTTGGGATATTCCTGCTACAGGGATAGATTAATCCCACGTTCTCCGGTCAAAAAGTGCTCTGACCTCGTGATGTTGGCTGACCGCGCAACATCTTCAGCCTTCTGTCCGCGCATAGCATACGAACTCTTGACCGCGCACTAGCTGTGATCTGATCGCGTAAGGCCTGCGACCTCGGGCTGGCACTTCTCAGAATGACTTGAGTTCGCACCGCCAGGCACATGTCTGGCTCGAATCTATCCTGAACCACTCGTGCATTTATTTGAACTGACTCGGGTGTCAATCCTCGTCAGCTAGCCCCCAAATTCGAAGAGAACGAAGGGACGTGTTTACTTCAAATTTCAAGACATACATTGGATTTTTAACCCGACGCTTCAAATCCCCCACTTAGTGCCGCGCTAAGTGTGGCGGTTCGTTCCCCGAGACGGGCTCTGGGTAATATGTGACGGGTAATGATGGCACTATTGAAATATTTTTCAACCCGAGGTGAAATTGTAAATGCCTTTTAAAAACTCGAGGCGTTCGGAAGGCGAACCGTCACCCTAGCGGCTATAAATATCGAAGCCTTCGAATTACAAAGCTCCACAACTTCTCCTCTTGGCTAAGTTTCCTTTGAAACCATCTTAATTCTTCTTCTCATACACTTCCCGATGGCAGACCATAACATCATCGAGATTGAGAGTGATGAGGATGAAGTCTTCGAGCAAGAACTGCAGATGCCTGAAGATCCATCTCCTTCAAGGAAGAAGCCCAAGGTTGACGAGGGATCCTCCAGCAGAACAAAGGTGAAAGACTCATCATCGTTCTTTCTTCCTTCTGTTCCTCTAGTTCTTCCTACCCAAGCACCTCGGCAGGTCGAACTTTCATCTCCACCTTTGGAGGGGCGTTCTTCTCAGTTTTCTCCATTTCATCCCAATACTCCCCACTTTTGTTCGGGTGATCAATTTTCTGGTAGGCAAGCTGCTCTCTCACGACCAGATGGTCCTCAACTTGTGTTGGGGAAGCAATCTTACAGTGAGAAGGTCGCACTTCCACCATATGATGATCCTCGTACTTTATCGGGTGATCTACTTTCCAGGATGCCTATATCAACCTGTCACTTGCGAGGATTGGTAATTACTTCTATCTCCCTTTGCTTGTTATCATAGTTAGTAAAACTAACATTTACAAATGTAGGAGACGAAAATTGTTGGAGCCCCCAGCGACCAGCCTGCTGAGACTCCATCTCCTTCCCTCGGACAGACTCTCCAAGGAGAAAAAGAGGCCCTGGAGAAGAAGACCGAAGAGATGTCTTCGGCGATTCTGCACCTGGCAGAATGTTTTGAAAGATCCCGTGAAGAGGCGCGTCAGTTCCGTCAGGAGAGGGACCACGCTCAGCAACAGCGAGAACTCTCCGACTTGATTAGGAACAATAGTGCATCTCTTGTTAGGGATGATGTAGATAGGCTTAGATTAGTTGCTAGTTCCCTGGGGGTTGTCAGTGTAGATCCTACTGACAACAACATGTCCCTAGGAGAACTTTGCAAACTACTTTCGGATCAGGTCGACTCTCTGGTCGCCGGTATCCCTTTTGTATGTAAAGAATGTCAGAAATAAAACTTTATTTTTCTTCATATTATATGAATATTCTTTACATCTTCTGTGCGAAAACATGGCCATAAGCAATGTCTTTATGACCACTCATACACAGGCAAAATTCAATTCAGTGACCAGAATCGCATTTTATTGTTGTACCGCGACCAGCACTGATACTGCAATCAGACTTAAAGCCGCGGTTAGAACCGAAGTTCGATTTGAAAGATTACTGCGATCAGAACCGAAACTCGATCAGACCATTACCTCGATTAGAATCGGAGTTTAGTCGAAGACATGGTTCCGACCATACCGCAATCTAATCAAAACATATCCGTACGTCCAAAAACTAGGTCATGGGATATTTTCACGAAAGTTTACAAGAAACATGAAGGAAAATGTCCTCCGAAAACCCTTGAAAAACTTTTCATGCTTTTGTATCTTCAAATCTTGAAACAAAGAAGTCCTTTTGTTTCGGATTCGATACCAGGAACACTTAATGGGTCCGCCAGAGATAGTATCCATTATGGGAAATGAATAAAATATTAAGTGGAACGTTTGAGTGGAACGTTACTCACAGTAGTGCGCCTCCTCGGGTCTATAATAGGAGCAGTTAGCTTCTTGAGGAAGCCACACAGCCAAAAACCCTTCCTCAACACTTCCGCCGCACAAAACCCTCATTTTCCACAGCCTTCATCTTCCCCAAAGTTGCCAACTTTCCTCCCGATTTCTCATAAGAAATGGCGTCCTGGAGCAGATCAGTCCACCACTCTGATGAGAGTCTTCTGGAGTTGCAGAAGGAGGAGATCCTTTCTCCGCGGTTGCTAATCAACTGGCGACCTACGGAGAAGGACCAAGAAACCCCAATCGTCGGAGAGGGCGAACTGGTGGTCTTTGAGGAGTACATGCGCTGCAGGTTCTGATTCCCTGAAGTTGGTTCCTGAAGGACATTCTGGAGCATTACGGGTTGGAGTTGATAAATCTCCACCCGAATGCAATCTTGATCCTGGCGGTGTTCCAGCACTTGTGTGAAGCCTACGTTAGAGCGTATCCCAGCGTGGATCTCTTCCAGCGTTTCTACTATTCGGCGTGGTCGAAGAGCACCAACACCACCGGATGCATATACTTCCGGATAAGGGAGAAGAAAGAGTATCCCTTGCCACCCCTGCGAGATTCATTGCACGGGTGGCACCAGAAATGGTTTTACTGCACCCCTCCGTCTGAGAGCGGGTTGTTGTTTGAGAACTCGCGGCCAGAGAAGCCGAGCAAGTTGGACTCCCTCCCGGCGTTGAATGCTGAGTTCATGAAGCACGCCGAGGTGATTCTTCACTTGGTCCAACAGGGACTGACGGCTCGCGACATCATTCGCGTCTTCGTGAAGAATCGGGTGAGCCCCCTGCGTGAAAGGGCTCATCCGGCTTGGGAGATCAAGTCCATGGCGGACAACACCCTGGACTACAACGATGGTACGCGATTTTGACACCGAAACCTCATACTCCTGTTATATGTTTTCTAATTGGTCTTCTGGGAACAGTCCTGCCTTCCTCCGAGATCGAGAGGCGGACAAATTACCTTCTCAGGGCCTACAATGCTGAAGTGGAGGGCCCCAAGGGATCGCCTCGCCCACAGAGCTTAGTTCACGCCGGCGACGACCTCAAACAGGAGCACCGAAAGGAGTGTCACCTTTCACTTAATTCCCATTCACAAGTCTGATGTACACTCAGTACTGACAAATTCGTCGAAACGACATAGCTCTTGGGGAGATTCGCCGAGGCGACGTTCCCGAGTGAAAACGTCGGTTTCCTGGGAAAGCCGACGGTGAAGAACGTGAAGAAGATCTCCTCGAAGCCCAGGACGAGGAATCCTGCCCCCAAGCAATCCAAGAAGATTCTTGGGGAAGGGTCTTCACGGAGCGGTCCTCCTACCGCAAGGAAAACTGCGGTAAGATATCACGTACCTCTTGTTCTTCCAGGTACAAACTGGAATCATTTCTTCGTCGTACAGGGGGAGAGGAGAGAGGAGGAGGAGGAAGATGATGTTCCCCGGATCCGCCGGAAGAGGAAAACTGCAGACTCTCCATCCGGCGAGACTCCACCTCGTCCTGTGGGAACAAAAGCAACCGCAGCGGGCCCCGTGGCCACCGGGAATCCCGTGGTCACGGGTGAGATTCCTGCTCCCGAAGCCCCAGAGGCTTCAGGGTCAGTTGCTTCTCCCTCCCTGGTCGAAGGGACGACCATGGTAAGACTTCCTCGTAGTCTTAACTTCTCAATTTTCTCTGTACGTGTGTTTATCGAATTTACACTTATATAGGGAGAAGAACTTCCCCCTGTGACTCCTGTGAGTCCTAGGGCGGCAAACCCTCCACCCCTCGGGACAGGAGAGGAGGTAACAGAACAAGACTCCGCAACCAACGCCAGGGTCGCGGATGAGGTGCCGGCTCCAGCAATTCAGGAGCCACCCAGGCCTTTAGGCGTATCCCCGTCGACCAAACAGGTTACCCCGGTGTGAATCCTTACCACATAGGTTTTTATCATTCCTTATGCATATGCTTACAGGAGAACATACATAGGTAGAAAAGGCCCTGTTCACAAAGAGAAAAACCAGAGTGGACAACGATTGTCCTTTCTCTCTCGGGGAGCCACCTTCGAAATCCAAGAAGTTAATGGGATTTCAATTGAGGTAAGAATCCTGGTTGGTTTTGCTTTGAGTTAGAATGTGGCGACCATCAATGTGATCGTCAACTCCGATTTTCATTGTAGGCGTAAAGACGTAGCACCGAGCCCCTCAACTGCCCCGGGGAGGGCTGAAGTCGCTGCCGGTGCTGAGGCCTCCGGTGAGGAGTGCTCTGTCCCTCTGGTCCAGGAAGTCGTCCGGACCGTCAGGGACGAGTCGGGCGCGGAGACCCAGTTGCAGGCAGTAGAACCTGCGACTGAGGCCCAGCAGGGGCATCCACCTGCTGCTCCTGTCAAGGATGAGACGGGTCCCTTGACCAGACCTCCCGCCATCCCGGAGGATAGTTCATTTCGGGAGTACACAGAGGTACAATGAGCATCTCTTATGGTACCTGAAATGTGCATAGTACACCACTAATTTTTGTTTGCATCACATGAACTATCCCGTATAACGACCAGATTGATCACTATGGTGGCGAGCATCGAGGCCATACAAAAAGAGAGAGACTGCTTGCGAAAGTAAGGATAAATGCCCTTCAATTTGTATAGATACAAACTCGTTATGACAGTCATCTTTTCGGTCACAGGGAGGTTGCTTCTCTGAAGAGGGACCTGGCCGCTCACAAGCTCATGTCGATCTCCATGATTTTGAAACAAGAGGTTGAGCTTAATGATCTGCGGTCATAGCTCTCTGGTAAGTCGATTCCTGACTAGGAAGACTTGACTTTATAGTTTAGACTGTTAGTAACAATCTTCTTACTACAGCGCAAGCAAGTCAAATAAAACGGCTTGATCAGGACAAGGCAATCCTCCAGCTCTCCATTAACTCTACCTGAAGGCCGAACAGAGACCTGAGCCAATCCATCTTCGAAAAGCTAAAGATGGTGGCCCGTCTCCTGAGGGCTGATGTGGTTGAGGCCACAAAGGATGACCTCAGTTCGAGCAACTGGTCTACACTGGTCGTAGCCCAAGCGGAGTCACTTCTCTAGTATCTTCCTGAAGATACACGACGACGGCAAGAGGCGATCAGAACCAGGGTTCAATCAGCAGCCTCCGCCATTCTCTGCCAGTTTCATCTCCACCATGGCTCAGATATGGATCTGAATCCATTGGTGGGAACGGTAGAGATCGAGAGTGAAGAGCAACTGGAGAGGATCATGGAGGAAGTCAATCCCCTTGTAGATAGACTCCTAACCGAGCTCGGGATTGTGTAATCCCTACAATTGTATAGATATAAACTATATAATGCAATGCATGTACTTTTTGGGTTTGGAAGAAAGTACTTTTTTGTTGTTTCATATTATAAGCATATCCCCCTAGCCCCCACCTGTGATTATAGATACTGAAGGCTTAGTATTATAAACACAGGGAGAAATACGAGTGTAACGACCAGGGGTGTCCAATCAGACCAACAATTATGATCAATATAACGCCTAACCTTGTTGCAAACCGGCAGCCACTCAGATGACCAAGGACATACTAGCAAGCCCCGTATGCATTGAGAAACGGCTTATTAAGGAGTGACTTGTCTGGCAGTGGTCATGAGATTGGCCAGCGAATCCGATTAGAACGCTGTAGTGATATAACCGCCGGTGACCAGCCCCCGAGTCGAGTTCGTAACGCACGGGCGTGAAAGGAGATGTTCATCGTATGAAACCAGAAGATTTTTTATTTTATTAAAAGATGATAATTGAAAAGGAAAAGGGATTGGATACTTGCACGTAGAACTTGCGTAGTTGATCGATGTTCCATGTATTGGACAAAATTCGACCATCCTCCATGGCTAATCGTGCTGATCCTGGTCGCGGTACTGAAACGACAGTGTAAGGACCTTCCCATTTTGGGGAGAATTTGTTGCGATTAGACTGGTCTTGAATTTTTCGTAAAACCAGATCGCCCACGTGAAGACTACGTGGTTGCACCCTTTTGTTATGGTACTTGCGCAAAGCTTGCAAGTATACCGCGGACTTGATCAAAGCGCGATCACGCCTTTCTTCTAAGAGGATGAGGTCCTGTGACCGCTATTCTGTCTGATCAACTCGTTCGAATTGCTCTGTCCGGACAGATCCAATACTAACTTCCATAGGCAGTACGGCCTCGGCCCCATAGACTAGATGGAAGGGCGTCTCACCGGTGGCTCGACTAGAGGTAGTTCGCAGTGCCCATAGAATGGTGTAGAGCTCGTCTGCCCAAGCCCCCGAGCGAGTCTTAAGGCGATCAAAAACACGTTTCTTGATGCCTTGCAATATCTGCCCGTTGGCCCATTCCACGGCACCATTGCTCTGTGGATGTGCCACAGAAGCAAAGCACACCTTGGTCCCCATCTGGTCGCAGTAGTCCAGAAAAAGGACACTGGCGAACTGAGAACCATTGTCCGTGATGAGACAGTTTGGAACACTAAATTGAGCAACAATGTTCTTATGGAAGAACTTCTGTGCTGCTGATGCGGTAATATTTCGTACCGGCTCGGCCTCAATCCACTTGGTAAATGTGTCAATAGCTACAAACAGGAATTTGTATCCATTGACCGCTTGTGGCATAGGGCCGACAATATCCATCCCCCAGACCGCAAAAGGCCATGCAAGGGGAATGGTTTGTAACGCATAGGCGGGTTGATGAACCTGTCTTGCGTGGAACTGACACTGAGGACACATCTTGAGCATATGCTTGGCATCCTTAAGTGCCGAAGACCAGTAGAACCCTTGTCAAAAAGCTTTTCCGACCAGTGTCCGATATGACGCGTGCTGTAACATCCTGAGTTTTGGGGTGAAAAGTTTCTTTCTTAAAAGTCATGCATGCATATGTCTCTTCTAGATCAACCAAATCAGCCTCAGCTTTATTCTGTTCTAGCCCTAAACCTCCAAATCCATCCTGTGACCCCAAGTCAAGATCTGACTTGCCAGATTTGATCTATCAGTTATCCTAAACCTAAAAGCCTTCAGAACCTGGATTCAATTCTATCCCTAACTTCCAGAATTTTCAACTCTTTTCTGTTTTCGAAAACAGAATATCTGTTATTACCTTTTACCCTATGTTTCAGCATTTCAGATTTAATCAAATCTTAGCCAAGATCAGACCAGATTGTTCTTGGATTATGATCAAGGGTATGCCAATACCTTAATCCAAAAAGTTGGCAGCCAGATTTCACCATCTAGACTCTTTTCGCAAATCAGTCCAAGAGTATCGCAGATAAGTCCTTTTCCAGATTTTCCAGAAGCCTAAAAAGGCAAAATGTTGCAAATCACCTCCAAACTTTGATCTGATTCAGTGAATATCTCCCATTCACTATTCTGAACATTTTTCCCTTCTGGAAGAATTTCCAAATCCTGCCCTAAACCTAAGTTTCGACCCTCGCCGTTTTTGAAACCCTAATTACCCTGTTTTACCCTAAAGTCGTTTTCCCCCACTTTTGTCGAAACCCTCCAGATCTTGCCCGATCTTGTCGAACTTTGGCTAGATGAGTCCCATTAATCTTATGCAACTCATTCCTGAAATCAGATTTCAGATCAGCCCTCCAGATCTCCAGATTTGCAATCAGATCCTTTTCCTATTCAAACTTTTCCTCGCAGATCAGTCCCTGGAGCAAGTTTCAATATTTCAAATCAGCCCGAGCATTCTTTTCCAGTCCCTGTTCGACCAGTTGCGCACGACCAGAGAACTCCTGTGCGCGACCTCGACTAGCTGCCGTGCTCACTCCGCCGTGGCAGTCGCCTGTGCCCCTGCCGCCATGTGTGCCCTCGCCGTTCGCCACCGTGGAAGCCACCTCGACCGCGCAATCGCTGCCAGTTTTCCCCGCGCACAGCGCGCGCGCTAGCTGCAGCAGCGCAGCACCGCAGAGAACGCTCGACACGTCGCAGCCATGCTCAAGCTAGATGTCTCCTCGCCGTCGCCTTCGTCGCCTGCACCTGCACCGTCCAGCTGCAAAGCTGCAGCGCCGCGCCGTCAGTCGCCTCGCCATCACCACCCCGTCCCGTCGCTTCAAGATCACCTCATGGCAGCAACACTCCAAATTGTCGGCCCTCTTGCCTCGCCCGTGCCTATATAAAGCCTCCTGTAGCCGTTGCATCTTCACCCAGCGCCAGAAACCACCGAAGCTCGCAGCTCCGCGGTGAAATCTTCTTCCCCGGCGAGCCATTTTCGGAGCTCTCGGTGCCAGCCTCACCCGTTTCTCCCCTCAGCAATCCAAGCCTCCCAGTAAGTTCCCCATCACCTCTTGAGTGTATCTAGGCTTGGAATCGAGTTCTCTCGCCTTCTGTCGCCGGTGATCGCCGGTTTCCCCAAAAACCTCCAGTGAGAAATTAAACTCTAACCAAGCCCTTTTAGCTCTCGAGCCAGTGATCAAATAGGATCAGTAAACCTAGCTTAACACATCTAAGCAACCAGAATCACCAATTTTGCTAAAACTTGGAAAACCCCAAATTTACACCGTGCATGCAAACTGGGACTCGCCGTTAAGCTTCTGTGGTGATTTTCCAGTTAAATTGACTTCATACCTAGCTTTGTTATGCCCCAGAGACTCTCCTCAAGCAAAGACTCGAGTTCATTTGCCCTAGAACAGAAATACCCAAATCAGGATTTAGTTCATCCTTCCTCCAGCCAATATCTTCTAAATTCAGCCACTCCAACTCAAACCATCTTGCCATCTAGATGTTTTGGACCATTTTGAGCAACTTTGTCTTCTACCACGACCCCTAATTCGGCCTAGAACAGGAGTTATGGCTATGCCCTAGTTGCTGCACTGTTTGTGCTGCAGGTACTCCAGGCCAGTCAACTTCTTCGCTGGTTTTCATCATTTTCCAGCCATTTTCAGCCTTGGATCCTGTTGAATGAATTGTTCCTGTTATCAATGCCTACCTCCCAGACAAAGTGGTGCATCATTTGGAGCTCTAGATCAAAAGATATGGCAAGCCCTAGTTTCTGGTCATGTCAAGATCAATGCCAGAGCATGTCAGCCAGTGGCATTAGCTCTTTTCACCTCTTTTCAGTTGTGCAAACTGGAAATAACCTTGTCCCTTAGACTTGTGGAGTTGTGCTCTACATTTTATTCTACTGCCACAAGTTGAGATAACCCCTCTATCATCCATCGACCCTATGTCGATGCCTTGAACCGAATGTCGACCTAAAGACGTTCGCTGTTTTTGAGCGAACCAGTCGCAACCTTGATACCATTCTGATATTTTGAGACATTTGGAACCTTGTAAACCTTCAACAACTAACCTAATCCTAATCAATTTCTAACCTAATCATCTCAGAATCATCAAGACTTCATCTTTGCATTATTGCATATAGTATAATAATGTATTGAAAAGATTGTGATTATTGGTTATTTGTTTGATTGAAGAGCAGATCAAGAGCCCCAGTTCGAGGACTTCACTGTTGACCCGACATCAGCTGCTGTATTTTACGACGCGGAAGGCAAGTCATATTCTTGGTCACCTTGAACCTATATTTTAAGAGTTGCTATAACATAACCTTGAATATAGATAATATTGCATGAGAAAGATTGGAAATGGTTGATTTATGAATTGGCAGTACTGGACTGGTTATCTGTGAAATGTGAAATAAACAAGTTTTGAGCCATGAACTATTATATATATTTATATACTTATATTCATGAAATAAAACCCCTAGCCGTGACCAGGAAATGGTATGGAATGGTGGTAGCACTGGAGGTGCTAGACTGCAAAGGATGTGCAGGCACTGAAGGTGCAGGGTTGTGGATGGTCTGGTCACTGGCATATAAGGACTAGAACCTTGTGTTGTGCGTCTAGTGGCATGAACAAACGTACTAACCGCAAGCCTGGTATGGGACAGGCCTGAACAAGTACTTATGTGAATCGTACATGAAACCCCTGCATGAGATGGAAAGTAATACACTAAACTCACGGGGTTCAGCTCCTCCACGTATCACTGAATGTGATTTGATCAAGCACGTTGACCCAGTAATGGGAAGAGGCTTATGGGTGGGGGTATAGCCCGCCACAACTGCGGTTTGTGTGAAGAAAACTGCAGGGTCAGGGGTGAATTGTAAGTGAAACATAACAAAAGTTCCTGTTATTTCCACCTTGCCGCTCACAGTATGAAGTGAGTCAGGGGTCTAATCATTCTGATAGGATGGGCTTGAAAGTGGAATATCTTGCGGGTAAATTGGTACCTCTCTGCAGAGTTAAAAATGTATTCGAATACTTCGTGCTCCCGAGTTTTAGGAGTCTGCTGCGGTGGATTAAATCCACGGGGTGTGACACAAGTATTATTTTCTAAATAAAATATATTAAATCAAGATTACCCAATGACATGTGTTGTCATGATAAGGAGTGCTGCCGTGGGCGGTCATGTGTTGACGTGTCGCAGTAGTGCTATAATTTAGTGAACATGAATGACGATATTATATTATAGAAAGGTGCTGCCATGAGTTGAGCCAGGAAAGAGAAAGATTATTTTACAAATATCCATAATTCTTGACTAGTCTAGGTTCATATCATCTCTACTATATGTATCTACTCTTACCTATGACTTGCTGAGTACGAAAAGTGCTCACTCTTGCAACTTACAATTCAGTAGATGGAGCGTTCTACAACCAAGACGAAAGCATAGAGTACTTCGTGGATCCAGAAGGAGGAGCGTCAGTCCCGTCATTTCCCTGATGTGTGTTGTTCTGCCGTCCACTTCTCTTTGTGGGTGGGTCACCTACCTTCTGCTGTGTAGATGTTACTTTGCTAAACCTGTATGCCGCGAAGGCATTGTAACCTCCTTACGTAATATTAAGGCCAGCAGGCCACACTGCTTAAATATTTTGTAAGTGACTCTGTTGCAATGTGATATACTCCTATGCTTGACTTATCCTGGGAAGTCAAGGGTATGTGTATGCTATGCATATATGGGACTAGCTGCAGCGAGCTAGGTCTCTACAGGAGTAGTCGTTGTCCCAGTTTCGGGGCGCGACACGTGCGCACCGCATACACCGTCATGTATTTCTTTCAAGAGGGATTTACCTTCCTCCTGAGATATACAGCGCATGAATACTCCTTGAGTACTCTTTCTATACAAAACTCCTATGAGCTTGTATAGACGCGCTTTTCGAATCAACCAATCACTTTCGGTTTCATCCTCGGGTAGGGTCCCATGTTCAAGATAGACTCTCAATGGATGAGTCCAATCTTGTTCCTGACCGAGGTTGGTAACGCAGGCCGTTACTGGATCGTCCTCGACCGAAGTCATGATCGAAGGACGTTCCAAGTGTTCAACAAACACTCCTGCCAGAGCGGATGTGCGTGAGGACCCAATTTTGGATAATTGGTCTGCGAGAATGTTGTCCTTTCGCTGGATGTATTGGACTTCAAAATGACTGAAGTGTTTTTCCAATCTCCTCACTTCCCCCAAGTAATGAACCATTGTCTCATCGGAGGTGCTGTACTCCTTGTTTACCTGGTTTACGACCAGCTGTGAGTCTCCCCTCACCACTAATCGACGGACTCCGAGGAATTTTGCTGCCCGGAGCCCTGCAAGAAGACCTTCATACTCTGCTGCATTGTTGGTCGCAAAAAAGTGTAGTTGGATGACATACTTAAGCTGTTCGCCCTGGAGCGTAACTAAGACCACTCCAGCCCCAGAGTGTTGAAAACTACGGGAACCGTCAAAGTACATTGTCCAATGATCGGGGCATTTCAATTCCTCAGGCACCTGCACAGGTGGCTCAGGGTTGGTCCATTCGACCACAAAGTCGGCCAAGACCTGAGACTTAACCGCCGTGCGGGGCGTGAAATGGATATCGAAAGCACCGAGTTCGACCGCCCATTTGGCGATTCGACCAGATTTCTCTGGATTTCGGACAACATCCCCCCGAGGAAAGGAGGAGGGTACTGTGATCTTGTGAGCTTGAAAGGAATGTCGTAGCTTACGGGAAGCCATCAGTAGCGCGTAAAGTATCTTCTGGACCTCAGGGTATCACTCCTTAGGACCATGAAGTACCTCGCTTCCATAGTAGACGGGTCTGTGTATTCCTTCCCTATCCGCGATCAGGACAGCGCTGACCGCGTGCGGGGTGGCCGCCAAATAAAGAAGTAATGGTTCTCCTTTGTCGGGAGATACCAAAACTGGCGGACTGGATAGATATGTCTTTACCTCCTGAAATGCTTTTTCAACCTCATCGGACCATGTGAAATTGTGATGCTTCCGCAGGGCCTTGAAGAAAGATAATCCTCTTTCGCCTAGTCGCGATATGAACCGACTCAAGGCCGCTATGCGACCAGCCAGGCGTTGAACATCTTTCATGGTCGAGGGAGACCTCATCTGTTCGATGGCCCTGATTTTCTCAGGATTGACTTCAATGCCTCTGGAACAAACAAGGAAACCAAGAAGTTTTCCTGAAGAAACCCCGAAAGAACATTTCTCTGGGTCAATTTTATTCCAAAGCGATTCAAGTTACAGAAGGTTTCAGCGAGATCGTCCAAATGAGACAATCTCTTAGTGCTTTTTACAACCAAATCGTCTACATATGCTTCAAGATTACGCCCTATCTGGGAAAAAAAGGTCTTTTGCATCAAGCGCTGGTACGTGGAACCTGCGTTCTTGAGACCGAACGGCATTCTGACGTAGCAGTAGGTACCGAACGGGGTGATGAAGGCAGTTTTCTCTTCATCTTCTTCTGCCATGCTAATTTGATGGTATCCTGAGTAAGCGTCCAGGAAGCTCATCAGTTCGCAACCCGCGGTTGAGTCGACCAGCTGGTCGATGCGGGGAAGGGGAAAGTCATCCTTCGGACAGGCACTGTTGAGGCTAGTGTAGTCGACGCACATGCGCCACTTGCCATTTGACTTGCAGACCATGACCGGATTGGCGAGCCATTCCGGGTGATCGACCTCGCGAATAAACCCGGCCTTTAGGAGTTTGTGCAACTCCTCTCGGATGGCTTCCTGTCGGTCAACAGCAAAACGCCTGAGCTTTTGCTTTATTGGTCGTTGTCCAGGTCGAATTGCTAACCTGTGCTCGATTACTTCCCTTGGGACACCGGGCATGTCGGATGGTTTCCATGCAAACACATCTGCGTTAGCCCGGAGGAAAGTAATGAGTTCGAGTTCCTATTTGTCATCCAGGCCTGATCCGACCCGAATTGTCTTGGATGAATCATCTGGGTACAATGGAACTAGTTTGAGTTTCTCATCTGGTCGGGGAGCAGCTTTGATCGCGTCGGTGGCGATAGTGGTGACCTGAGCGTCCTGGAGGGGAAGTTGGCCGACCATCTCCAGAGATAGCCATTCCGGGTGATTGACCTCGCGAATAAACCCGGCTTTTAGGGGTTTGTCTAACTCCTCTGGGATGGCTTCTTGTCGGTCGACAGCAAAACGCCTAAGTTTTTGCTTTATTGGTCGTTGTCTAGGTCGAATTGCTAATTTGTGCTCGATTACCTCCCTTGGGACACCGGGCATGTCGGACGGTTTACACGCAAACACATTTGCATTAGCCCGGAGGAAAGTAATGAGCTCGAGTTCCTATTTGTCATCCAGGCCTGATCCGACCCGAATTGTCTTGGATGGATCATCTGGGTACAAAGGAACTAGTTTGAGTTTCTCATCTGGTCGACGAGCAGCCTTGATCGCGTCAGCGCCGACGGTGGCGACGGTGGCGACCTAAGCGTCTCGGAGGGGAAGCTGGTTGACCATCTTGAGAGATAGCCGGTCACACGTTAGTGCCACGTTGCGACTGCCTCGGATCGAGATGACAGCTTTGGGGCTAGGCAATTTGCCGCACTAATAAGCATAGTGTGTTGCCATCATGAACTTAGCAAGAGTTGGCCTGCCAAAGATGGCATTGTAAGCCGAATCACCATCAATTACATCAAAGGTAACTAATTCTGTTCGGAAGTTGTCCGGTTCTCCCAGTGTGACCGGGAGGACCACCTGTCCCAACGGCATCATGGAGGGACCAGGGATTATCCCATAAAACGGATGGATTATGGGCTTAATCTTCGAACGAGGAATTTACATCTCATCGAGCGCCTTGACCAATAAAATGTCCAAGGAGCTTCCTCCGTCGATCAGGACTCTTTCGACTCTCGCATTACTGATGACCGGGGTAATGACCAGAGGAAGCCTCAATGGTTGAGTAAGCCCTGCAGGACAATCAGTGCGATCAAACGTCAAAGGTGTATCCGACCAACGGGGGTACTGAGGTTCACCAAGGGATGTCTCCGTTTGGTTAACCTCTCGATAAAAGGCCTTAAACTACCTTTTGGAAACAAAAGAGGAGGAACCTCCAAAAATAACATTAATATGATTATGAGGTACCTGGTAAGACATCTCTTCGTCCCCGTCGGCATCCCTAAGCCCGCATGCTTGTTCCTTAGTTGGGAAGGTCGGCATCGGTCCAATCCCTTGGTAGAAGTCATCTAACTGCTTCAACCAACTCCTGCAGTTCTTGAGGTCGTGGCCTGCGGAGTTGTGGAGTGGACACCACTTCTTGCCTTCCTGCGGGTTAGTCGACTTTTCTGGCTGGTCGGCACCACGACCACCAGAGGCAATTTTATTCTTAAACGAAGGCTTGTTACCTTTGGTCGAAGGAGGCTTCTCTGCAACTGCGACCTCGCAGTACTGTCCAGAGCGATTCCTTTTCGACTTCTTCGACTTCCCGCCCGACGAAGATTCTGGCTTCTTGCTCGAATCTTCTTTCCTAGTGTCCTTGAGACTTGGCTGAGGCGGTAGGTTACCTTTATCGACCATCCAGTTCCATTCGACCGCTTCGGCTGCGTCGGAGTATCGATCAGCCATATCAAAGAGATCGGCTATTGATCGAGGAGGATGGATGAGCAAGTCTTCGGTGAATCTTCGATACCGAACGGCATGTTTAAATGCCCTAATAACGGAGCCGTCAGATATGTTCGGGATGGTATTCCTCACCCCGACAAACCTCTTGACAAGCTGACGAAGGGTTTCGGTCAAAGTTTGTCGTAGTTGATGGAGGTCGTCCTCTTTACCCGGCTTTTGATAACAATTCTGGAAATTACTGAGGATAGCGTCGCACAGCATTTCCCAATTGTAGATAGAACCTTCGGGCTGATTAAACAACCAGCTTCTTGCCAGTCCTTCAAGGACTGTAGGCAGGTAGTTGGCCATGACTCGATCATCGCCTCCTGCCGCTTGGATGGCAGTAATATAGATTTGAAGGAACTAGGATGGGTTCTGAGTCCCGTCAAACCTTTCTATGGCCCCTGGTCGAAACTTGTCTGGCCAAACGACCACACGAAGGCCGGCTGAGAAAGCTTTACAACCTACGTAGGGACCGTGAACTGTCCTGTGACTCTCGACCGGATCACGAGCGACTTCACGCAATGGAGAAGTCACTCGTGGTCCTAAGCGTGAGTGGACAGGGACTCGATCCCTACCACGAGAATCCTGTGCCCGCCTGAACTTGTCCTGGCGGCATGGTACAGGCGGTGGGTAACTTCGTCGACCAGAACCAGAGTGAGAACACTCTCGGTCGCGGGAACGTGGTACTGACCGGGAAGAGGCCGTAGGGGTCGCCTCTGACGCGACCTCATCCAACCTCTCCGCCAGGATTCTTGTGAAGGCCAGTTTCTGTGCATCCGTGACCGTAGGAGGGAAATTACGCATGACTTCCGCGATAGATCGCAGTCGACCATGTGCACTTCTCCTAGGGGCACCAGCTGTTACCGTTTCTTCGTCCGCCGGGAAACGCTCTGGAGGCAAAGAAGAGTCCGGTCGCGTCCGTGACCACGTGATCATCGGGAAGAACTCGGAGCAGCATCGTAACGAGCCTGCGCATCGTGAAGAGCCTCTAGGGCAGTTCTGCGCAGTTCGTTGTTTTGTTGCTCGAGATCTTGATCCTCCTTCTGTTTGCGTTCCTGTTCTTCCCTGGCAGCCCGTTGATCAGGAGTCTCCTCCGATAAGGCAGCAAACTGTCTAGGGAGAGAGGTCACCGATGGAAAAAACATCTTAGTTTGTTCTGAGTCGGACTCGAAATCAAAGAGACGGTGGAGGTTATCAGGGGCGAACCTGCCCGGGCTGATTTCCTAGTCGTTATCATCTTTCCCCTTGACGGGGTCGTATGACGGACCGGACTCACCCTCTAGCGCATTAAGAACCTCAGTGGGTTCTGACCTTGCGCTAGTCGCCCCCTGGTCGATGGACATGACCTGGAGAGACGATTCGACCTCTGGGAGATTTTCGCCTCCAACTTCCTCTATCGGAACAGGATCGCTAGGAGAAGGCATCGAAATGTGAGTATAATCCTCGAGATCGAAATCGTTCTCAAAATCATATACTCCAGCCATCATTCAACGAACCTCCGAATGAAAATTAGGACTCCTTAAGAAAGGCCCCACGGTGGGCGCCAGCTGTCGACGATTCGGACTCGGGGTCCTTAGTCGAACTTATGCAAAATTTGTAGTTCGTAAGACCTTTCAGGGTGTCCCTCCGGGAAGGTATGTAGAATTATGGAGAACTAGAGCACAGAGAGATTTATACAGGTTCGGGCCCTCGATGGTGGGAGTAATAGCCCTACGTCCTGTTGGGATTCCACTATGTGTAGTAAAAGAGTTACAAAGTGACAGAAAGATCTTCACAGGCGAAGATTTTTCTCTATCTAATTGTACAAGATGAAGCCTGGGAGGCTTATAGAATCTATCTAGTCTAGACTATAGTCTTTGAGTTGTTGGATTAGTTGATCTTTGAATGAGATGTTACGTATCTCGTCCCTATATGATGTGATCCCTCCTTGTTTGATGCACCATGAGATTAATCCCTTGTTCCCTGGTAGAAAAGTGCTCTGACCGTGCGATGTTGGCTGACCGCACAACATCTTCAGCCTTCTGTCCGCGCATAGCATACGAACTCCTGACAACGCACTAGCTGCGATCTGATCGCGTAAGGCCTGAGACCTCGGGCTGGCACTTCTCAGAATGACTTGAGTTCGCACCGCCAGGTACGTGTCTGGCTTGAATCTATCCTGAACCAGTCGTGCATTTATTTGAATTGACTCAGGTGTCAATCCTCGTCAGGATGGGCCTTTTTATTTGGTTTTCCGAGATAGGCACCAGATGGGAGTCGACGCTTCGGCTCCTCTGGTACTTCTACGAGCCCTCGGTGAGGGGCTCGTACATGGTCAAGGGAGGGCCGAAGTCTGCCTTCGGCTCCATCATGATGCAGCTCCTACCGGCCCAGGTGGAGGAGTACCTGGTGGCGGCCTCCCGGGATCACTGGGGGGACTGGCTCCGGAGATAGTTCTATCTCCATGTCCGGGACTCCGGGGTGATGTACTCCCCGGAGCCCCCCTCCTACTGTCGCTCGTCTGCGCCCAAGCCCCTGGTTTGGACCACCGAGGAGTTGAAGCTCCTCAGCAAGATGGTGGGCGTCTGGGCCTAGAGGTCCATGAGGGACCTTGCGGAGGAGCTGGCGCTCCTCAAGCTCTACCCCTTCTCGCACGGGAAGAGGGGGATCGGGATGTGCCCGACGCACCGGCCCTCGCAGAGGTTGGTGGCCCGACGTAAGTATCTGGTGACCCCTATCCATAGTCTTCGATATTTTGGCTAACCCTTTTTCTTTGTAGTCCGGCCGTATCCGGCCGCCTGGGAGAAGGCGAAGAACCTCCTCAGGAGGTACTACGCCGACGAGCGCGAGCGCATCGCGCACATCATCAGGGAGGGCTCTCCCCGTAACTTGGTGGCGGAAGCCTTCGGGCTGAAGCTACCGACGAGGGAACCTCTCCCCACCACCGGCTCCCACAAGCGGGGGAAGGAGGCCGCCGGGGGCCCCGAGCCAAAGCACGCCAAGGTGTGGAAGGCCCCCGGTGCGGCCGCAACGCCGGGCACTACGCCCGGCAAGGCCCGTGAGGTGGCCCCTGGGTCGGGGTGCGCGCAATCTACCCCGAGGCTTGGGGCGATGTCACCTCTCCCAGTGATCCCGGGCAGTTGCAGAGGCGGGGGAGTTCATGCGCCTCCTCGACATGCCCACCGAATCGGGCGAGAGGGGGAAGGCGACTTGCGACGGGGGCGACTCCGACTCGGTGAATTACAACCCCTCGCCCTCTCCGGTGGCCACGCCTCCGGTGGTCCCGGAGCCGCTGAACGTGGAGCGCCCAGAGGTGCAATTCGCGGAGACGTCTCCTCCGCGTTTGGACTGGCTGGTGGACGAGGGGGCGAGCCCTTCGGCGGTCCACGGGGCCTTGGGGGCCCCGCAACCCGGGAGGGGAAAGGGGCTCCTTGTCCCCCCCATAGGCCATGTTCCCTCCGGGAGTTCGTCCTCTGACTCCTCGGAGATAGAGTCCCCGGTGGCCGAGGGTGTGATCCAGACTGAACAGGTCCAAATCACCTCGGGGACGGCTGGAGGGGGCCCACCGGAGGGGACGGATCCGGTGCCGTTAGGAGGGAGACTCCCATGCTGTCCCCGGGCGAGGCTCAGAGGTTTGCCGCGGGCCTCCAAACCTGGAAGGTCTAGGCTTATGTCCAGCAGGGGACCATCTGGGAGTGGAGCTCCGAGTTGGTCTCGCTCCATCTCCAAGTGAGTTCACCTTCAAGTCACCCTGCTACTTTTTCCGGGGGGTCGTCTAACCCTTTGGTCTACAAGGGGCGGCCGTCGCTCAGGGCATCAAGGACCGCTTCGAGGCGGCGCTGAAGGAGGCAGAGGACAAGGCCGGCGCCTTTTGCGCCGAGAGGGACGAAGCCCTCAGGGAGCTGGCTAGGGTCCGGGCCTAGCTCCTCGCCTCAGAGGACGCCAACACCCGTCTCCAAAGGGAGGCGAAGGCAAAGGAGAGCACCGGCCGGGAGATCGAGGACTCCAGCTCCCGGGCAGTTGCAGAGGCGGGTCGCTCGGTCCGCTCAGCCCTTGAGGGGCTTGGGCCTAGCCTTGGTCCGGGTGGTGGCTCCGATGTGGCTCCGGCTACGTTCACGGAGACTATGCGCTTTCTCAACGCGCAAGTTTCCATGATCCCAGAGGCCGCCGACGGACGGGCCTGGGGCCGGGTGGTCCCGGTGGTGGTCGCGGCCATGGCCCTTGTGGGGCACCGGGGGATCGGGGCCCGGGCGATTGGAGGCCGGCTCCCTCGAAGCTTCCCCGACTTCTTCGAGTCGCAGCGGTCGGAGCTTGAGGAGTCGGCGGGGGCCTTCTATGACCGAATCGTTCGGGCCTGGTTCCCAGCTTTGGCACCCCCGAGGGCGGACACACTGCCGGCTGGAGCGGCCTCCCGAGAGGGGGACGACAATGAGAAAGTATGAATCTCCCTCCCGGGCCTTTAGATAGGTCTTTTTTCTTTTGCTTAGGATTTTTGATTCCAGTAGCTTCCTAGAGGAAGCCCCGGAGACTTGTAAAGAATTTTTTTGCTCAATGAATGAAATGAAGATTTTCTCGCTTAGTCTTGACTCGTCGTGAACAGGTCCCCCGGGAGCTTGCTCCTGGGGGAGAGTTTCCGAGGCTTTAACGCCTTAACACATGGGGACTCCCTGGTGGCCCGGGGGCTTGCTTTGCTATGCCTCGCCACCGGGGGGCGTGGTGAAAATGCTTCCCGGGAGCCGATCCTGTTGTGATGGCTCCCAGAGTGACACCTGGATAACTTCGACAATAGTCACACCTAGTTGTCCCCTTCGAGACCAGGGTCCCAGAGGGTCCCTCCACTTAGGATACACCCTCCGGCCGGCTATGAGTATTGGCCCACATACTTGCTTCGAGAAGCCCAGAGGCGCATAAGGAGCTTGTACTGGGACCTTTCATGAGAACTATCACAAGGCCTCCGAGAGTACTAGGTGTAACCACCTCCCGGAGGGGGTTGTCCTCCGGAGTAGTTTCCCACGGGAGCTTAGCTCCCCGGATCGTATCTTGTATTTGCCCGGGGCTTGTCGGTCCCGGGACATCTTGGCCCACCGGGGGGGTTGTCCCCCGGTTAAATGTTGTATCAATACCCACGGGGGGGGGGGGATGTCCCACGGTTAAATGTATCAATAAAGCTATCTGAGTTTGCTTGTTCCTTGAACTTGTCTTTGAAATTTTCCAAAAATAAAATATTCACCTGTCCGAGCACGAGTTACCCCCCCCCCCCCCCCGCAGCGGGGTGCTGAGCCCTGGGAGGGAACTTTCCAGAGATCCCAGTGAGAAATCCCCCGGTCGCCATTAGAACGGGGAGCCAGGTAAAGGGCCTCTGGGAGGGGACTTTCCGGAGATCCCGGTGAGAAATCCCCCGGTCGCCGTGAGAACGGGGAGGCGAGTAAATAATTTTTAAGAAGCCGAGAATTCCGTGTCTCACTAAGGAGACAGTTTGCTCTCGGAGGAGGATAAGCGCGATGACGGGTCTGAGTGTTTGAGGGGGGACTAGTCTCTCAAATTGACTCGTTACTGCAGTCCTTGAGAACTGGATTGCCGCTTACCCCCTCAGTCCACGAGGGGTGATTGTAAGCCGCCCTACGGAAGCGGGGCTCCCGTCGTAGGGGCTTTTGGGCTACGATAGCCTACGTCCTCACGGAGAGGGCATCCTCACGTGGTGGGCATTGTCTCAGGAGACGGTAAATCAAGAACTTGTGAAAAATTCCAGTTGACCAAAAAGCCATTTGTATTGATAGAAATTGAAATACAACGCCTCCCCCCGCAACGCTGCGGTGGGGGTGGGAATAGTGAATACAACACCTCCCCCCTCGTAATCGCGGCGGGGGAGGGAGTGATGAATACAACGCCTCCCCCTGCGAAGTGACGGTGGGGGAGGGGGTAAGCCCGGAGGCAAGATGTAGT
This sequence comes from Pharus latifolius, assembly GCA_019359835.1. Lineage (NCBI taxonomy): Eukaryota > Viridiplantae > Streptophyta > Magnoliopsida > Poales > Poaceae > Pharus > Pharus latifolius. The sequence goes on from CM033330.1 coordinate 61,832,361, forward strand.
GCTTGCGAAGCAAGCCTACATGCCATGTATGCTTCAGTTCTTCATCTTGGAGGTTGGAGAGCTTATAAGCCCCTGAGCCTAAGACCGCAGAGACCCTGTAGGGGCCTTCCCACTTGGGGGAAAGTTTGCCCTGGGCTTGGGGGTCAGTCACGCGCTTGAGGACAAGGTCCCCAAGGTGGAAAGCTCTTGCGCGGATGCGCGGGTTGTACGCGCGCGCCATTTCGCGCTCATAGATGGCGTGGCGAAGGAGCGCTCCTCCTCAACGAGGTCGACTTCCCGCTGCTTGTTCGCTTTGTTGGCTTGGTACGCTGTGGTCATAGCTCTGTCTAAGAGCTCGCCCCACAGTGACCGGAAGCCAATCTCCTAGGGGACAACTACTTCAGCCCTGTACACAAGCTAAAAGGGTGTGCACCCCGCCGCCCCGCTCGGGGTTGTGCGCATAGAACAGAGGATGCTCAGAAGCTCCTCTGCCGATGCACCCTGCCTAGAGGTGGCCTGCTCAAGTCACCGATATAACCCCTGTAGGATCACGTCGTTGCCCCTTTCGATGGCACGGTTGCTCTAGGGGTGAGCTACAGAGGCGAAGTGGAGGGTAGCCCCCAAGCCTTCGCAGAATTCCCAGAAGTACACGGAGTCGAATTGGGTCCCGTTGTCAATAGTGATTTCCTGGGGGTCCCCAAAGCGACACACAATGTTCTTCCAGAAAAACCGCTGTACAGCTAGTGAGGTGATGCTGGCCAAGGGCTCAGCCTCCACCCACATGGAGAAGTAGTCCACTGCGACCACCGCATACTTGAAGCCCCCGGCTCGGGCGCCGGGGGGAAGGGACCTAAGAGATCCATCCCCCAGCGCGCGAAGGGCCAAGTGATGGGGATAGTTTGCAGCGCTGTGGAGGGCAGATTGAAGCCCTTCGCCATCTTTTGGCAGGCCTCACACGCGGAGATGAGATCTCGCGTGTTGCGGACCACTGTGGGCCAATAGAACCCTAGGCGAATGACTTTTGCCATGACAGAAGGTGGAGCCAGGTGAGAGCCACAGCTCCCCGAGTGAATGTCCTCAAGGAGTTGAAGTCCTTCTGCCCACGGGAGGCAGCGAAGCAGGGCGGAGGCCCCCCGCTTGTAGAGTTTCCCTTCAAGTATGAAGTAAGCCCGTGCCTTGGCACGGAGGCATTTTGCCTCAGTCTCACTGGGAGGGTCCCCCTCCCCCTTATAAAGCAGATGAGGGGATCCATCCAGGACGCTACTCGGGCGATTTTGAAGATCTCTGGGGCATGGGACTCGTGGTCCACGTTCGGAAAGGTCACCGAGGGCTTCGCGATGATTTCTAGGAAGGCCCTCCCTGTAGCTTCTAGGCCCCTAAAAAGTGTTTTGGTAATTAATGACTATTACAAATATTGAACTAACGATACCTGTTAAGTTTTGTCAAGGAAAAAATTCAAAAGACAGGATAATGAAAGGTAAAGAAAGAGCTAAATGTTGAAGAAAGGATATTGAGCAAAGAGGCAAAGGTACGGAATATGACTCTTTTCCTTTTTACCGGTCTAAGGTGATTAGAGAAGAATTTTGACCGGATTGTAGGATAGTTGCCGTACTATTAAGAGGAGCATGTGGTGTATCATTAAATAGTTCATCTGTGTGCCACAAGTCATAAAAACAACTTGCATTGCATACTAGAAGGTTATATCTTTTGAAAATGCTTTTATCCTCTCAAATCAGCCAAGTTCAGTCTCTGTCGGTCTGACCATGTTAGCCGGTCTGACAGCAGAAACGGTCTGACCGAGAGTTGTTTCGGACTGATCGTCAGTTATGGTGAAGTGTTTTTATTTCCTAAAATGGTCGGTCTGTCCGTAGTTAAACATTGGGTCAGACTCCTGGAGCTTCATGATCATATTTTATGAAACTTAGTGTGCTAGTCGGTTTGATCGTAAGTTGGTCTGGTCTGACCGCTAAACCGGTCTGACTGAGTTTTTGTACTGCGGTCTGACCGAAGTTTTTGGCCTGACCATAAATTGTGTCCAGAAACAATGTTGTCTCTGGATGGGTTCACGGTCTGACCGTCGTTGGCTCCGGTCTAACCGTGAGAGTGCCTGACACTGGTAGGTGAGCATTTATTGCGCCAGTTTAATACCGTTGTAATTGCGGTGATCTGACCAGGCTTATACCTGCGGTCTGATTGTCAGGTGATCTTTTTCATCCAACAGCTTGTAACGGCTATATTTATTGAGGGGAGTATATATATACTCCCATGCATGGTCCTGTTTCATACCTTTGGCATATGTGTGAACATTGACTTCATTCTTGAGAGCTCAAACACGTTTCATACACTCTAGTGTTAAATTTCTTGAAATTTAGAGAGTGTGAAAACAAAATCTTCTAGTGCATTGCATTTAGTTCACTAAATCAATCTTGTGGCACTAGAAGAGCATTAAGTGATCAGCACCGTCTTGTTACTCTTGGAGTTTGCCGGCTCCTAGACAGCTAGGTGGATGGTTTTGGAGAGCTCTTCAAGGAAGATTGTGAAGAAGCCTCAAAACAACTTGTGAAGTGGTTGAGCACACCTTGCCGGAGCGGTAAAGTGCGTCTCTAGTGGAATCGAGGTTTGGATAACTCATCATACTAATCCGGCTCGAGATCTAGGTCAATTCTTGAGAGGAAGTCGACTAGATAGAGGAGCAGTTAGAGATTTGAGTTTGCCTCAACATGGATTAGAGGTGATCGGCAAATCACCGAGACTACGGGTTATATCCTTGTGTCACGTTGCTTGATATTTATCTTGTTTTTAGCTATTTGCTCTTAATTGTTGTTAATTGCTTGATTAGTTGTAGAATTGCTAAAATCGCCTACTCACCCCCCTCTAGTCGATGTCCTAGATCCTTTTCACTACCAGGGAGAGGTTCCCGGGTGCTAGCCTCCCGGGCCAAGGCGTCAACCCAGTCGTTGTCCCTCCGGGGATGTGTCGGGCCTCCAAACCCTCGAAGTGCTTCTCCATCTTGCGCACCTCCCCCAGATACAGTCTCAGGTTGGCATCATGGCACAAGTAAGACTTGTCTATTTGGCAAACCACGAGCTAGGAATCTCCTTTGACGAGGAGGCAACGGATCCCCAGGGAGCGCGCGAGGCGCAGCCCAGGAGCAGGGCCTCGTATTCGGCGACGTTGTTTGTAGTAGGGAACTCAAGCCTCGATGCGTACTCGAGTGCCCTCCCCTCGGGGCTTCGGAGGACCACCCTCGCGCCTGCTCCAGCGACACACAAGGAGCCATCGAACATGAGCGTCCAATGGTCGTCGTGCCGGGGCGGCTCGGGGAGACTCTCTCCCTCCGTCCCGGAGACGGGGGTCCATTCCGCCACGAAGTCAGCGAGGACCTATGACTTGATGGTGGAACGGCCCGTGAGTGAGAGGGAGAAGGGAGCAAGCTCAGCTCCCCACTTTCCTATCCAGCCGGTGGCTTCTTTATGCCACAGCACATCCCCCAAGGGGAGAGATGACGGGACCATGATCGGGTGCCCCAGGAAGTAGTGACAGAGCTTCCTGGACGCCATGCGGAGGGCGTAGCAAATCTTCTCCATCTCCGTGTACTGCATCTTAGCCCCTTGGAGGGCTTCGCTCATGTAGTACACGGGTGCTACTGCCCGTCCTGCTCCTTCACTAGCACCGCACTTATAGTGATCGGAGTCGCGGCGAGGTAGAGGAGCAGAGGTTCTCCCAGAGATGGGCTCACGAGCATTGCGGGGATCGTGAGATACCTCTTCAAGTCATCAAAGGCTACTTGGGCCTCGGGGGTCCACCGGAACCCCTCGAGGCCTTGAAGGATCTTGAAGAATTGGAGGCCGCGTTCCCCCGACCACAAGACAAAGCGGCTTTGTGCGGCCATGCGGCCGGTAAGCCACTGTACATCTTTGACGGAGCACGGAGGGGGCATGTCCAGCAAGGCCCGAGTTTTTTCGGGGTTAGCCTCTATGCCCCGCTGGGACACGAGGAAGCCCAGCAGCTTCCCCCCGCGTACTCCGAATGGGCATTTTTTCGAGTTGAGCTTCAACCCGTACCCACAGAGGTGGGGGAAGGTCTCCGCTAATTCGTCGATGTGAGCGGGTGCGCGAAGGCTTTTGACAACCATGTCGTCAACGTAGACTTCAATGTTGCGGCCAATTTGGTCCTTAAAGACCAACGACATAAGTCACCAGAATGTTGCTCCAGCATTCTTTAGCCCGAAGGGCATATGGACGTTGCAGAAGGTACCGTGGGGGGTTATAAAACTCGTCTTTTCCTCGTCTCCTTCCACCATCCGGACCTGGTGATAGCCCGAATACACGTCCAAGAAGCTCATAAGCTCCCACTTTGTGGTCGAATCAACTAGCTGGTTAATCCGTGGGAGTGGGAAGTCATCTTTTGGACAAGCCTTGTTGAGGTCGGCGAAGTCAACACACATCCTCCACTGGCCGTTCGACTTCTTCGTGAGAACAGGGTTTGCCAGCCACTCGAGGTGCAAGACCTCCCGAATGAACCCTGCCTCTTGGAGCTTGGCGATTTCCGCCTTGATGGCCTCTTGGCGCTCAAGGGAGAGCTTCCTCAGCTTCTGCTTGATCGGGGGATGGTCGGGCGTCACAGCGAGCTTATGCTCGATGACGTGCCGAGCGACACCTCGCATGTCAGCGGGCTTCCATGCAAAGATGTCAGGGTTTTTGCGTAGAAAGGCCGCGAGTTGCTCCGTGTGCTCTTCAGAGAGGTCCGCCCCAATCTTGACGGTCCTACCCCCATCGTTCGGGGACAGGGGGACTTTTCGGAGGTCCCCCTCCGAGTGCAGTTTGGGGGGAGACCTCCTGGAGGGGACAGTCGGGGCCTCCGGCATTAGGGGAGAACCCTCTCCCCCCGGGGCCTTGATCAGGTTAACGCTCCCGATCATTGCAGTAGCATGCTCATAAAGAGCGCGGGCCACGTCCAGGTCACCTCGGGCGGTGATCATGCCACGGGGCCCAGGGATCTTCACATAGATGTAGCTTTGATGGATTGCGGCCCCCAGACGGTTGATAGTGGTCCTCCCCATGATGGCGTTGTATGAAGAGGGGAGGTCCACCACGTCATACTGGACTAGCTCGGTCCAGTAGTTGTCTGGGGAGCCGAAGGTCATGGGGAGATCGACCTTCCCCACCGGGTAGATGGTCTTCCCGGGGACGAAGCCTTGCAAGGGCCCGGCTGCGGGTTGCAGCAGTTTTTTGTTGACCTGCATTTCCGTGATAGCCTTCAGGTACAGGATGTCGGCGGAACTCCCGCCGTCGATGAGGATGCGTGCCAGTTGGCAATTGTAGACGGTAGCAGAGACGATGAGTGCGTCATCATGGGGGAAGCGAACCCCGCGCGTGTCTTCCGCTGTGAAGGTGAGAGGGACGTCCGACCACTTTGGTGGCCGGGGCGTGTGTAGACCCCTACCACCTTTACCTTTCGTGCGTACTCCTTACGCTGGCACCTGGAGTCTCATCCTGAGGCAGTTCCCCTCGTGATGACCTTCACACGCCTTTGGGAGGTTTGGAAGGGGAGCTCTTCGGTTGAGCCCCCTTCTCGCGCCTGTCTCTGCTGCTCCCCCGAGGGAGCAGGGAGAGCCGACAAGGCCGGCTGAGGGGCCAAGGAGGCAGAGTTCCCTCCCCCCTGCCCACACTGGTCGAGGAATGCAGCGAAGTGTTGGAGAAGCTGGTGGCATTCCTGGGTAGCGTGGGTATTGGACATATGGAAGGTACACCACAAATTAGCTGTGCCTTCCTTGCCTCCCATCGTGGTGCCTTCCCGGCTGCGGGATGACTGTCCCCCCCCATGGCCTTTCGGCTTGGGGAAGGGGCGGTTGCCCTTGCGGCCATCGCGCAAGCCGCCTCCGCCCTCGAGGACAAAGGTGTCCCGAGGCCGTGGCTCGCTGCGGCTGCCCCTCTTGGGATGCTTGAGAGGGTCCTTAGCCTCTCGATTAGTGGGGGCGGGGACCCCCAGGTTCTTCTTCCATAGGTCGTCTCCTCCGCCCGAGCGTACTTCTCAAGTATGGTGAATAGCTCGTCGGCGGAGGAGGGGTAGCTCCAGGGGAGTCTCCGATGGAGCTCCCCGGGGAGTACTCCACTCTTGCACACCTCGATGACTGTGGAGTCAAGGACGTGAGCCACTTTACTCTTAACCTAAGTGAAGTGCTTGAAGAAGCTGCGGATGGTCTCCCCCATCCTCTGCCGGACAGTATAGAGCTAGGACGAGTCCAGGGGACTCACGTAGTTCCCCTGGAAATTCGCGCAAAACTCACACTTGAGTTGCCCAAAGGTCTTGATGGAACCAGCCCTCAGGTTGTAAAACCACGAACGGGTGATCCCGATGAGGTAGAGGGGGAAGACATTGCACTGCACTGTCTCATCCCCCCCGGCCGCTGAAATGGCCGTGGAGTACACCTGCACAAACTCATAAGGATCAGCCTCACCGTTGTAGTGCTCGATGTGTGTGGGCGGTAGGGTCGCGGCCAGTGGATGCATCGGAGTTGGCGGCACAGTGGTTGGTTGGCCCCCTCCACCTCCCGCGGGGAGTCCCAGTTGCTGTCCCATTTAAAGGGGGACGGGCGTTCGTTATCGGAGTCAGCGAGGGGTCCAAGCGGTCCGCCAATGCGTCGATAGTGCCTCTTCTCCTCTGAGTTGGTCAAACTAACCTCCTGGACGTCCGGGTACCCCCCGGAGGTAGCGGTCGCTTCTTCGGCGGGTCTCTTCCCCCGGTTAGGATGGGAGCATGGCTCCCCGTGACCGCGGGTTGAGGGGAGCTCCGATCGGTAGCGAGAGGGAGCCTCCCCGGATTTCGTGGTACGCATTTGGTCGACCTCCTCCCAGGTAAAGTGGACCTGAAGGGTGTTGTCGGGGCATGGGTGGGACCTGCCGCCGGGCAGGCCCTCGGAGCAACTTCTAGAATAGGTGAGGGGGGTCCCTCATGAGGGAGATCCCGCGGTAGCATGGCGGTCGTCCTAGGCGTAATGGGTCCCATTCTCCCGGGGACCGCCTCTGCCGCGGTGGATGCGGTTGGCGGGGTAGGGCCGGCCCCCGACACGAGGAAAGCTCCAGGAGCGGGATGTGCCCCCGATCTAGGGAAGGTTCCCTACGCGAGATAATACCCCGGCGTTCAGAAGGCTCTGGGCATGGGGTAAGCCCCCAGTGCGGGGAAGGCTCCCGACGTGGGAAACACTTGGGATGACAGGCCCGCCGGGGGGACGGAGCCCCCGACGGGGTCATAGGTCCCCGTGATGGCCGAGCCTCTGGGAATCGGGGAGGCTACCGGGTGCCCCATAAACGGGGGCAAGGCCCCCATGAATGGGAACTATGGCGGATAGAAGGGGGCCGGCGGCCACGCCAAGAAGCGGAGCAGCTCCTTCATGGTGCGCTGGGTGTGGAGTTGGCCCTCGACAAGAGCTTTGAGCAACGTGTCCCGGGGAATCAGGGGCACAGTCATGGGGACGCTAGTCCCCGCCGAGGAGGTCGTGGTGACCGGGCCTGGTCTGGAAGCCTGTCCACCGAAAGTAACCGGGAGGGTAAGAGGTGATACCTCGGTGTGGTCGCGTCCGGTCGAAAGCGCCGGGGCGATCGTGTCTCCAGGGGGTGGCACCGGGTCACTGGGACCGGCGTCACCGGGTAGGGCGCGAGCCCTCGTTCTTGGGGGAGCCATGACGATTTGTCATGAGTCCCCACAGATGGCGCCAACTGTCGTGGTATTGCGAATACCCCGACAAGTTCTATAGAGGTTCCTAGAGAATCAAAAGCGATGCGAGCTGACCGTGTGACCAGTCCTCTCCCGTCGCTCCAACACAGAGAGTGATGCAAGGGTTTATACAGGTTCGGGCCTCAGTGGAGACCCTAGTCTTGCCGACGTGCTCCCGACAAAGGTCGGTTTGGGGGAGCTCTCTCGTGGGGAGAGTGCTCTCGACGGAACTGGTGCGCCTCTTCACGGGACCTTTCAAAACATTCTGCCAGGTGCAGAATTGCCGAAGACATCTCTTCGGTCTTCTTTTCCAGGGCTTCTTTTTCCCCTTGGGGAGTCTGTCCGAGGGGAGGAGGTGGAATCTCAGCAGGCTGATCGCTGGGGGCTCCAACAATTTTCGTCTCCTGCATTTGTAAATGTTAGTTTTACTAACTATGACAAACAAGCAAAGGGAGACAGAAGCAATTACCAATCCTCGCAAGCGACGGGTTGGTATATGCATCTTGGAAGGTAGATCATCCGATAAAAGCAGATGATCACTGCATGGTGGAAGTGCAACCTTCCCACCATAAGATTGCTTCCCCAACACAAGTTGAGGGTCATCTGGTCGGATAGTCACCGCTTGCCGACCAGAAAATCGATCACCAAAACAAAAATGGGGAGTATTGGGATGAAATGGAAAAGACTGAGGAGAATGTCCCTCCAAAGGTGGAGATGAAAGTTCAATCTGCCTAGGTGCATGAGGAACAGAAGGAAGAAAGAACGACGTTGTGTCTTCTACCTTTGCTCTGCTGGAGGATCCCTCGTCAATCTTGGGTTTCTTCCTTGAAGGAGATGGATCTTCAGGCATCTGAGGCCCTTGTTCGAAAACTTCCTCTTCATCACTCTCAATCTCGATGATGTCGTGATCTGCCATCGGGGAGTATATGAAGAGAAGCATGAAGGTAGCTTTGGAAGAAACTTAGCCGTGAGAAGAAGTTGTGGAGCTTTGTAATTCGAAGGCTTCGGTATTTATAGCCGCCAAGGAGACGGTTCGTCTTCCGAACGCCTCGGGTTTTTTTTTTTAAAAAAAGCATTTACAATTTCACCTCGGGTTAAAAAATATTTCAACAGCGCCATCATTACCTGTCACATAATACCCAGAGCCCGTCTCAGGGAACCAACCATCACACTTAGCGCGCCACTAAGCGGGGGATTTGAAGCGTCGGGTTAAAAATCCGATGCATGTTTTAAAATTCGAAATAAACACATCCCTTCGTTTTCTTCGAATTTGGGGGATAGCTGACGAGGATTGACACCTGAGTCAGTTCAAATGAATGCACAACTGGTTCAGGATAGATTCGAACCAGACAAGTGCTTGGCGGTGCGAACTCAAGTCATTCTGAGGAGTACCAGCCCGAGGTCGCAGTCCTTATGCGATCAGATCGCAGCTAATGCGCGGTCAGAAGTCCATATGCTATGCATGGATAGAAGGCTGAAAATGTTGCACGGTCAGCCAACATTGCGCGGTCAGAACAACTTTCCAACAGGGAACGTGGGATTAATCTATTTCTGCTACAGGAATATCCCAAGTATCCCAAAGATTCTTCCACGTAGAAGAACAACCGTCAGGAGGTTAATACGTGCAGTTATCTACAAATAACACGTGTTAAACCTGCGTGGGAGTTAAGAGCGGTTCTCTAAACCGCATCCAAGCAACCGTTTGACGCCGTTACGACTTGGCGCCCTTTCGACTAGTATAAAAGGGCGGCATGGTGTATCAAACAGGAGAGATCGAAAGATCGAAAGATCGAAGGATCACGAGACACAACACATCTCACCTGAAGAATCAAACAGCCAAGGCTACGGCTTAGATTAGATAGCTTTCATAAGCCTCCCAAGCTTCATTTTGTACACTCATACAGGGAAAACCTTCGCCTGTGAAGGTCTTTTCCCGTCACTTTGTAACTCTTTACTACACATAGTGCAATCCCAACAGGACGTAGGGCTATTACTCCCACTATCGTGGGCCCGAACCTGTATAAACTTCTCTGTGCTTCAGTTCTCCATAATTCTACATACCTTCCTGGAGGGTCACCCTGAAAGGTCTCACTATTTACAAATTCTGCATAAGTTCGGCTAAGGACCCCAACGAGGTCGCATCTGAGGCGACCCCAACGGCCTCTTCCCGGTCGGTAACACGTTCCCGCGAATGAGAGTATTCTCTCTCTGGTTTTGGTTGACGAAGTTACCCCTCGCCTGTACCATCCCGCCAGGACAAGTACAGGCGGGCTCAGGATTCTCGGGGTAGGGATCGAGTCCCTGTCCACTCTCGTCTGGGACCGCGGATAACTTCACCATTGCGTGAAGTCGCTCGTGATCCGGTCGAGAGTCACAGGGCAGTTCACAGTCCCTACGTTGGTTCTAAAGCTTTCTCGCCCAGCCTTCGTGTGATCGTTTGGCCTGATAAGTTTCAACCAGGGGCCATTGAAAGGTTCGACGGAACTCGGAACCCATCCGAGTTCCTTCAAATCTATATCACTGCCATCCAAGCGGCAGGAGGCGATGACCGGGTCATGGACAACTACCTGCCTATAGTCCTTGAAGGACCGGCTAGAACTTGGTTGTTTAATCAGCCCGAGGGTTCTATCTATAATTGGGAAATGCTGTGCGACGCTATCCTCAGCAATTTCCAAAATTGTTATCAAAAGCCGGGTAAAGAGGACGATCTCCATCGACTACGACAAACTTCGACCGAAACCCTTCGTCAGTTTGTCAAGAGGTTTGTTGGGGTGAGGAATACCATCCTGAACATATCCGACAACTCCGTTATTAGGGCATTCAAACATGCCGTTCGATATCGGAGATTCACTGAAGACCTGCTCATCCATCCCCCTCGATCAGTGGCCGATCATTTTGATATGGCTGATCGATACTCCGACGCGGCCGAAGTGGTCGAATGGAACCGGATGGTCGATTAATGTGACCTACCGCCCCAACCAGGTTTTAAGGACGTTGGGAAAGAAGATTCAAGAAAGAAGCCGGAATCTTCGTCGGGTGGGAAGTCGAAGAAGTTGAAGACGAACCGCTCTGGACAATACCGCGAGGTCGCAGTTGCAGAGAAGCCTCCTTCAACCAAAGGTAACAAGCCTTCATTTAAGAATAAAACTGCTTCTGGTGGTCGTAGTGCCGACCAGCCAGAAAAGTCGACTAATCCGCAGGAAAGCAAGAAGTGGTGTCCACTCCACAACTCCGCAGGCCACGACCTCAAGAACTGCAGGAGTTGGTTGAAGCAGTTGGATGACTTCTACCAGGGAGTTGGACCAATGCCGACCTTACCGGCTAAAGAACAAGCATGCGGACTTAGAGACGCTGACGGAGACAAAGAGATGTCCTACCAGGTACCTCATAATCACGTTAATGTTATTTTCGGAGGTTCCTCCTCTTTTGTTTCCAAAAGGCAGTTTAAGGCCTTTTATCGAGAGGTTGACCAAACGGAGACATCCCTTGGTGAATCTCAATACCCCCGCTGGTCGGATACACCTTTGACATTTGATCGCACTGATTGTCCTGCGGGGCTTACTCGGCCATTGAGGCTCCCTCTGGTCATTACCCCGATCATCAGTAATGCGAGAGTCGAAAGAGTCCTGATCGACGGAGGGAGCTCCCTTGACATTTTATTGGTCAAGGTACTCGACGAGATGCAAATTCCTCGTTCGAAGATTAAGCCCATAATCCATCCGTTTTATGGGATAATCCCTGGCCCCTCCATGATGCCGTTGGGACAGGTGGTCCTCCCGGTCACACTGGGAGAACCGGATAACTTCCGAACAGAATTGGTTACTTTTGACGTAATTGATTGTGAATTGGCTTACAATGCAATCTTTGGCAGGCCAACTCTTGCTAAGTTCATGATGGCAACGCACTATGCTTATCAGTGTGGCAAATTACCTGGCCCCAAAGGTGTCATCTCGGTCCAAAGCAGTCGCAACGTGGCACTAACGTGCGACTGGCTATCTGTGGAGATGGTCGGCCAACTTCCCCTCTGGGACGCTCAGGTCGCCACTATCGCCACCGACGCGATCAAAGCTGCTCCCCGACCAGATGAGAAACTCAAACTAGTTCCATTGTACCCAGATGATCCATCCAAGACAATTCGGGTCGGATCAGGCCTGGATGACAAATAGGAACTCGAACTCATTACTTTCCTCCGGGCTAACGCAGATGTGTTTGCATGGAAACCATCCGACATGCCCGGTGTCCCAAGGGAAGTAATCGAGCACAGGTTAGCAATTCAACCTGGACAACGACCAATAAAGAAAAAGCTCAGGCGTTTTGCTGTTGACCGACAGGAAGCCATCCGAGAGGAGTTGCACAAACTCCTAAAGGCCCGGTTTATTCGTGTAACACCCTAGTTTTGGGGGTGAAAAGTTTTTGCATAAAATCCTGCATGCATGTATCCCTGTAGCAGTAGCCAGATCAGCTGAACCCTAATCTCTCCCAAACCCTAAAAATCTCCAAATCTATTCTCTAGATCCAGATCAAGATCAGACCATCCAGATTTAACCTACCAGTTATTCTGAAGATAAAAGTCTTCAGAAGCCAGATTGAATTCTAACCCTAACTCCCAGTATCTAAGTCTATTTCTGTTTTCGAAAACAGGAAATTGAGATTTACCCTAAGTACCCCAGATCCCAGATAACTGAGTTATCATGGTTTAACCCTATCCAGACTCATGTATCTTTTGGAATATGTTCCTAGGTATACCCTCAACTTACTCCAAAAAGTTGGGAACCAGATTGTTTCATCTAAACACTTTTCGCAGTTTAGTCCAAATTTTACTGCGAATAAGTCCTTTTCTGTTTACCTGGAAGCCTGAAAAGGCTAAAATTCACAAATCAACTCCAACTCCAGAATTTCTTTAGGGAACACCTCCCAAATACTATTTGATACATATTTCCCTTCTGTTTAAACTTCAAAATCTCTCCCCAATCACCAGAATTAAAGATCGACAAAATCCAAATCTATTTTACCCAAATTTTACCCTATTTTCGAAAATAGGTGAAATCCCTCAAACCTTATCAAATTTTCTCCAGATTTGAGCTAAATGAGTATTAATAGAAATATTATACTCATCCATTCAATCAAATTCCAGATTAAACCTCTCGAAGACCAGAATTACAAATCAGTCCACTTTTCAACCGAAATCATTACACTTATGCCCCTGGTTCGATCAGCCCCTCAGTTCACGACCAACCAGCGCAAACGACCAGAAGCTGTCTTCGACCAGCTCTACTGTTTTCGACCGCAGCTCCTCAGCCAAATCGACCACGACCTGGAACAGCGCACGAGCACGGGAGCCTTCGACCTCGAGCGCGCCACTGCTGGTTGCTTCGCCTGCCGCCGCGTGTGTGCTCGCCATTTGCCACTGTGGATCTTCTCCAGCGAGGATCGCGACCAGCTGGTTTCTCCCATTTGCACGCCACCGGCAACGGCTACAGCAGGAAAGCATAGCCACGTGGAGAACTCGCCGCGGCCAGCCATCAGTTCGCCTTCACATCGCAGCAGCTCCAGCTGCAAAAGCCCTCACGGCCGCTGAACTGAGTCGTTTCGCCGCCTGTCTTCGCCGTGAAGTCGCATCCCGTCTTTTCCTTGCCGGCTACAACTCCCCGAGCTTTTCCAACCGTTGAAGCACCTCCAGCTTACCTATTTAAACCCCCTGGGACTTAGCCAACTTCACCACACTCTAAAACACCAGAAAACCAGCAGCAGCACTGTGTCTTCTTCTTCCCCGGTGAGCAGCAAAGAGGGAGCACGGTGCCAAGCTTCTCCACTGCTTCCTTCTTCAATCCAACACCCCCAGTGAGCTTCCCTCATCCCCCTCATGCTTCTCGAGCTTGGAATTTAGTCTAAATACCCTCAGTCGCCGGCAATTTTAGTTTTACTCCAGTAGCTCCGGTGAGCAATTAACCTTATTCCAGAACGAATTGATCTTCGAGCCAGTAGTGAAAGATGCTTAGAATAGCTCACTTAAGACCCCTGAGCTATTGTTTTGAACAAATTCGTTGTAAAACAAAAACCCCAAATTTCCAGCCATGAACATGAACTTGTACTTGCTGATTTAGCTTCTCTGTTGAGCAATCTGTTAATCTAACTTCACCAATGCATTTCTAGTACCCTGAGGACCATACTCAAGCAAGGAATTGAGTTCAATCACTTTAAATCAGAAATGCCCAAAACAGATTTGAGTTCATCTTTTCTCCAGCCAGTATCTTCCAAATCCTGCCACTCCAGCTCAAACCACTTTGCCATTTAGATGTTTTGGACCATTCTAAGCAACTTTGTCTTCTATCACGACTTCCAATTCGGCCTAGATTGTGAGATATAGCTATGCCCTAGTTGGCTGCACTGTTTATGTTGCATGTGCTCCAGGCCAGTCAACTTCCTTGCCAATTTTCATCACTTTCCGGCCATCTCCTGCCCTAAATTCTGTGGAGACATTTGTTCCTGTTACAAATGCCTAACTACCAGACAAAGTGGTGCATCATTTGGAGCCCTAGATCAAAAGGTATGGCAAACTCTAATTTCTGGCCATGTCAACCCTATGTCGATGCCTTGAACCGAATGTCGACCTAAAGGCGTTCGATGTTTTTGGGCGAACCAGCAGCAGCCTTGATATCATTCTGATATTTTGGAACATTTGGAACCTTGCAAACCCTTGACAACTAATCTTAACCTTGGTTTCCATAGTTTAACCCTAATCGCTTCCAAATCTTGTATCGCCTAAGTGTTTCTCCTTGCATTATCGCATATAGTGGAATAGTAAGAGTATGATTGATTGTAATGCCTGTTTGCTTGTTTGATCCTTGTTCAGAGCAAGAGTCCGAGTTCGAAGACTTCGTCGCAAACCCGACATCAACTGCTGTTTCTTACGACGCGGAAGGCAAGTCATATTCTTGAACATCTTGAACCTATATTTTATGAAATGCTAGAATATACCTTGATTATAAAATAGTATTGCATGGATTGAGAAAAGAGATGAAATGGCAGCATCATGCTGATTGCCTGTGGAAAGATAAACTGTTTAGCAATGAGCCATGAATTGATAAGTATATGTATATAAATCTATATTCATGAAATAAAACCCCTAGCGGTGACCAGTATTTTGGTATGGAATGGTGGTAGCACTGGAGGTGCTTGGCTGCACTGGTTGTGCGGGCACTGAAGGTGCATAGATTGTGGTATGATCTGGTCACTGGCATATAAGGACCTAGAACCTTGTGTTGTGCGTCTAGTGGCATGATTAACGTGCCGACCGCAAGCCTGGTATGGGACAGGCCTGAACAAGTAGTATGTGGATCACACATGAAACCCCTATATGACAAACTCACGATTAACACGGGGTGGGCTCCAACACATATCACAGGATGTGATCATGCACGCTGACCCTGAGGGGAAGACGCCAATTAGTGGGGGTTGTGAAACCCTGCCACAACTGTGGTTTGCGTGAAGAAAACCACGGGGTCTGGGGTGAATTGTGTATGAAACATGGCAAAAGTTCTTGTTATCTCCACCTTGCCACTCACAGTATGAAGTGAGTCAGGGGTCCAATCCTTGTGATAGGAAGGGCATGAAAGTGGATATATCTTGCGGGTAAATTGGTACCCCTCTGCAGAGTTAAAAATGTATTCGAATACTTCGTGCTCCCGAGTTTTAGGAGTATGCCGCGGTGGATTAAATCCACGGGGTGTGACACAAGTATTGTTTTATAAATTAAAATTTGTTAGTTCAAGATTACCCAAGTGACATGTGTTGTCATGATAAGGGGTGCTGCCGTGGGCTGTCATGTGTTGACGTGTCGCGGTAGTACCATAATTTAGTGATCATATGATATCTAAGAGGCATGTGGATTGTGCCCTAAGTATATGAAATGCTGCCATGAGCATGAGATTTGAAAAGCTTGGAAGAAAAGTATTTATGGAAAAACCCTCTCACCTCTTTCCCTCAATAGCATAGGATCATGTCATCTCTACTATACGTATCTCTACTCTTACCTATGACTTGCTGAGTACGTAAGTGCTCACCCTTGCAACTTATCAACAATAGATGGAGTGCTACAATACCAAGACGAAGGCTTGGAAGATTTCGTGGATCCAGAAGGAAGAAAGCCAGTTCTGCCAGAACCCTGAAGTGTGCTGTTCTGCTGTCAACTTCTTACGACTGTGGGGGTTTCGCCTAGCTTCCGCCGAGTAGTTGTCTTTTGTTTTAATTAGACCATTTGTGCCGTGAAGGCATTGTATTACTCTTGTTGTATCAGGCCAGCAGGCCATACTGTTTATCAATGATATTTTGTAAGTTACTCTGCTGCAATGATCTCCTGTGCTTGACTTATCCTGGGAAGTCAGTGGTATGTATGTATGAGGCCAGCTGCAGCGAGCTAGGTCTCCACGGGAGTAGTCGTGGTACCCTGTGCGGGGCGCGACAGATAAAAAGTGGTATCAGAGCAGCATGAGAACTTGACTGTAGGACGACACCTTTAGGAATTGGCTCGCCAGGAAGGCGTATTTTATTTAAAAATCTATTTTCTAAAAACACTATTTTTGAAAACAGGAGCCTTGTAGCTTCTAAAAGTTTCGGATTTCAAAAGTCTTACTTGGCTTTTCTAAAAATTCGGCAAGATGTCGAGAGAGTGTTCTGCTTTTATAGAGTGCCTCAGGAGTTGGGCTACGTTGCTACGGCACATAGCCTAGTTCTTTTGGTAGAACCTTGTTCGAGTAGTTAGTCGACCGTCGTGGAGGATTAGCTGGGAAAGGGTAGTATAGATTGAGCAGGTGGATGCTCTTGCTAGCTTTTGTGCTCTGCCGTTGCTTTCGCAATGGTTAATTTGTTTACTATGGCTAGAAGCCTAAGTGTTTTGTGCATTAAATAGTTGCATTAATTTCCGCATTAGTGCCCGAGTTCTCTCTCTTAGTTAGTTAGACCTATCTGCTCTTTCTTCAGAAGAATCAGTATGGTGTACACGAAGAGAAGACCGCAAGGTAGTCAAGAGGACAGGGAGCAAGCTTCGCCCAGGGAAGACCCTGCAAGGGGAGGACTTTCATCTCAACAGAGACCCCAGGAATCAAACCTTTCTCAGGAAGATCAGCCAACCCTCCAAGAAATTCTTCTCTCCATGGAAAAGAGCAGGCAGGAGGCACAAGCTGCCCACACCCAGTTGTTGGCTCAGATCATTCAAAAGATGCCAGGAGGGACATCTGAAGGAACTGCTGTTGGAACCAGGCTATCGGATTTTCAGAAGACCCGACCACCAACATTTGCTAGTGCAACTGATCCCATCGTCGCCGATGATTGGCTTAGGGACATCGAGAGGAAGTTGGATACAGTTCGTTGTAACGACCGAGAGAAAGTTTTATTCGGATCACACCAACTTACAGGAGCAGCAGCCGCATGGTGGATAAACTATCAAGAGGCTCACCCTGACAAGGATAACATATCCTGGACGGAATTTAAAGAACAATTCCGGAAATTTCATGTACCCATCGGTGTCATAGCCGCCAAACGCCGAGAGTTCCGAAACTTGGTACAAGGGAGCCAGACCGTTACAGAATATCTGCACCGATTCAGCCATCTAGCTCGCTACGCGCCAGGAGACATCGACACGGAGGACAAAAAGATTGAGCGCTTCACCGAAGGACTTCAGCACTATCTGCAGTACCAGATTGCCTCCCACGAATTTTCAAAGTTCCAAACCTTAGTCAATCGGGTATTGAAGGTGGAAGAAAAGAGGAGCATAGGAGAAGAAAGTCGAAAAAGAAAGATGCTACAGCAAGCACGGCCGCCAGCCAACCCAACCAGGGGAAGAGTCCCAACATCTCCCAACTTCCGACCAGTCTACCAAGCACCAAGATCACCAGCAACACCGTCATGTCCAAGCTGCAAAGGAGCTCACTACCAAAAGGACTACCCTCATGCTAGAACTCAGTGTTTTCACTGTGGGCAGTATGGACACTGCAAAGACAGCTGTCCTTGGATTCAGCTCTCAACGTCAATAGCAAGATCGCAAGCTGGAACACCGACGATGACATCCAGAACCACAGCTTCACCACCATTGCAGAGCCCCAGAGGAAGTTCGCCCAATAGAGGAGGAACCATAGCAGGCCGAGAACGAGGAAGAGGAAGAGGACAGATGGGAAGCCGAGGAGGCCGATTAAACTTCACCTCTCTTCAAGAAGCAAACAACGCCACCAACATTCTCCTAGGTAGATTCTTGATCCAGTCTGCATATGCTTTAATACTGTTGATCCTGGAGTTAGAAATTCATTCATATCAGTGGAATACATATGGTACCTCTAGAGTACTCTATGGATATACAGACACCAGGAGCTAAGCTGCCTGTATATTCAGCTTGCCATCATATATAACCTTCAGAGTAGAAGGGGAAGAGTTTATGGCTAGCCTATTAGTCCTAAAACTGCAAGGCCTAGATATTATATTGGGAATGGATTGGTTATCCCAACATAAAAGTCTAGTGGATTGTGAGAGGAAAACTCTGAGCCTTGTTAGTAACCAGGGAAAGAAAGTCTTGTTTCACCTGGACAAGTCGTCAGTCGAGAAACCACAAGGGTCTATTCAAGCACTTTAGAAGATATGCTTGGATCAATTGCCCATAGTACAGGAATACTCGGACGTATTCCCAAAAAGAACTCCCAGGGATGCCACCTGATAGGGAGATAAAGTTTACCATTGAGCTTAAACCAGGAGCGGCACCTATAGCTAAAAGACCATATAGGATGCCGGTAGCAGACTTAGAAGAGTTGAAAAGTCAGCTAGAGGAGCTAGAGAGTAAAGGATTTATCTGACCTAGTGCTTTACCTTGGGGAGCCCCAATACTGTTGAAGAAAGATGGAACTCTAAGGATGTGTGTGGATTACCAAGCGCTGAATGAGGTGACCATTAAGGACAAGAATCCACTGCCAAGGAATGATGAACTATTCGACCAACTTCGATGAGCCAGAATATTCTCCAAGATAGCCCAAAAGCCCGGCTATCACCAACTGGAAATCAGGAAGAAGGACATAACCAAGACTGCTTTCACTACAAGATACGGGCTGTACGAGTTTACTGCAGCCTTCATGAACATCTTGAACAACACATTCATGGATCATCTCGATAAGTTGTCATTGTGCTCATAGACGACACCCTCATCTACTCCAGAAGTCCAGAGGAACATAAGCGGCACTTGCACAAAGACTTGAGAAGACCAAGAGAGTGCAAGTTCTATGCCAAATCCGACAAGTGCGAATTTTTCGATGACGAAAATTGCATTTCTCGGCCATGTTTTGACAGAAAAAGGAATTTTAGTGGACTCGGCCAAGATCGCTGTGATCAAGGAATGGAAGCAACCTACCAGCGTGTCACAGATCAGAAGCTTTTTGGGATTAGCAGGTTACTATCAGAGATTTATTGGAGGATCTTCTCAGATTGCTAAATCCCTTACCAATCGGTTTAGGAAGGAAGTCACATTCGAATGGACCGCCAAGTGCGAGGAAAGTTTCCAGAAACTTAAGGAAAATTTAACAACCACACCAGTCCTCACATTGCCAGATAGTAAGGATGACTTCGAAGTGTTCTGTGATGCTTTGAAGACTAAGCATAGGCTGTGTGTTGATACAAAAAGGCCAAGTGGTAGCTTATGCTTCACGACAGCTAAAGCTGCACTACCCTATTCATAACTTGGAGTTAGCAGCGGTAGTACATGCCTTGAGGATATGGCAACATTACTTACTTGGGAATAAGTGTGAAATCTACACGGATCATAAGAATTGCAAGTATATTTTCACCCAGGCAAAACTCAACATGCGCCCACATCGTTGGCTAGAGCTAATCAAGGACTATGACCTCAGCATTCTCTACCACCCAAGAAAAGCCAATGTGGTAGCAGACGCTTTGAGTAGAAAGGCCTACACTTTACAAGAAGTTGTGTTGAATAACCCACACTTACAGCAAGAATTGCAAGGACTAGAGATAGAAGTGGTACCGTCAGGGAGGTTAGCCAATCTCACAGTAATATCCTGACTCAAGGGACAAATAGAGAGTGCTCAAAAGGAAAATAAAGAGATCTGCAAGATCAAGAGCCGAATCAGGTTAGGTAAGGCTCGGGATTTTTCTGAGGACGAACAAGGAATTGTATGGTAACAAGGAAGGAGCTGTGTACCTCAAAGCGCAGACCTCAAGGAGTTGATTCTGCGTGAAGCTCATAAAACACCATACTCAATACACCCTGGTAACATCAAGGTGTATCAGGACTTGAAAACTTGATTTTGGTAGGTCGATATTGCGGCATACATTATAAAAGGTGACACGTGCCATAGGATCAAGGCCGACCCTCAGAAGATAGTCTCAGATCGTGGAAGTCAGTTTACATCAAAGTTTTGGGACCAACTTCATGAAACCTTGGGAACCTAGATGCAGTCCAGCACTGCATATCATCCACAGACGGGGAAACAAACTGAGAGAGTCAATCAGATCCTGGAAGAATTGCTAAGAGCTTGCATTTTGAATAATGGGACTTCATGGGAAAAATGCTTACCATTTGCAGAATTTACCTATAACCACAGTTATCAGGCTAGCACCATTTGGAGCTTTATATGGACATAAGTGCAGAACCCCATTACATTGGAACGAGTCAGGAGGAAGGAACGTATCGGACCATTCAAGATACTCAAGAGAAAGAGGAGAAGTGTCCTATAAACTGGAACTACCATCAGAACTTGGAGGAGTACATGATGTGTTCCATGTCCCTCAACTTCGGAAATACCTGGAAGAACCCGCGGATCAGGTAGAAACTCTTGGTATTTTATTGCAGAAGAACCTCACCTAGCTTGAGCAACCACTCCGGATTGTAGCCAGAGATGAGCGTCAACTTCAAAGAAAGAAGATCAAGCTGTGCAAAGTTCAATGGAAAAAGAGGAAGATTTGCTTCAGACCTATCCCCATCTTTTCTCTTCTCTAGGTAAATCTCGGGGCGAGATTTCTTTAAGGAGGGTAGGCTTGTAACACCCTGGTTTTGGGGGTGAAAAGTTTTTGCATAAAATCCTGCATGCATGTATCCCTGTAGCAGTAGCCAGATCAGCTGAACCCTAATCTCTCCCAAACCCTAAAAATCTCCAAATCTATTCTCTAGATCCAGATCAAGATCAGACCATCCAGATTTAACCTACCAGTTATTCTGAAGATAAAAGTCTTCAGGAGCCAGATTGAATTCTAACCCTAACTCCCAGTATCTAAGTCTATTTCTGTTTTTGAAAACAGGAAATTGAGATTTACCCTAAGTACCCCAGATCCCAGATAACTGAGTTATCATGGTTTAACCCTATCCAGACTCATGTATCTTTTGGAATATGTTCCTAGGTATACCCTCAACTTACTCCAAAAAGTTGGGAACCAGATTGTTTCATCTAAACACTTTTCGCAGTTTAGTCCAAATTTTACTGCGAATAAGTCCTTTTCTGTTTACCTGGAAGCCTGAAAAGGCTAAAATTCACAAATCAACTCCAACTCCAGAATTTCTTTAGGGAACACCTCCCAAATACTATTTGATACATATTTCCCTTCTGTTTAAACTTCAAAATCTCTCCCCAATCACCAGAATTCAAGATCGACAAAATCCAAATCTATTTTACCCAAATTTTACCCTATTTTCGAAAATAGGTGAAATCCCTCAAACCTTATCAAATTTTCTCCAAATTTGAGCTAAATGAGTATTAATAGAAATATTATACTCATCCATTCAATCAAATTCCAGATTAAACCTCTCTAAGACCAGAATTACAAATCAGTCCACTTTTCAACCGAAATCATTACACTTATGCCCCTGGTTCGACCAGCCCCTCAGTTCACGACCAACCAGCGCAAACGACCAGAAGCTGTCTTTGACCAGCTCTACTGTTTTCGACCGCAGCTCCTCAGCCAAATCGACCACGACCTGGAACAGCGCACGAGCACGCGAGCCTTCGACCTCGAGCGCGCCACTGCTGGTTGCTTCGCCTGCCGCCGCGTGTGTGCTCGCCATTTGCCACTGTGGATCTTCTCCAGCGAGGATCGCGACCAGCTGGTTTCTCCATTTGCACGCCACCGGCAACGGCTACAGCAGGAAAGCATAGCCACGTGGAGAACTCGCCGCGGCCAGCCATCAGTTCGCCTTCACATCGCAGCAGCTCCAGCTGCAAAAGCCCTCACGACCGCTGAACCGAGTCGTTTCGCCGCCTGTCTTCGCCGTGAAGTCGCATCCCGTCTTTTCCTTGCCGGCTACAACTCCCCGAGCTTTTCCAACCGTTGAAGCACCTCCAGCTTACCTATTTAAACCCCCTGGGACTTAGCCAACTTCACCACACTCTAAAACACCAGAAAACCAGCAGCAGCACTGTGTCTTCTTCTTCCCCGGTGAGCAGCAAAGAGGGAGCACAGTGCCAAGCTTCTCCACTGCTTCCTTCTTCAATCCAACACCCCCAGTGAGCTTCCCTCATCCCCCTCATGCTTCTCGAGCTTGGAATTTAGTCTAAATACCCTCAGTCGCCGGCAATTTTAGTTTTACTCCAGTAGCTCCGGCGAGCAATTAACCTTATTCCAGAACGAATTGATCTTCGAGCCAGTAGTGAAAGATGCTTAGAATAGCTCACTTAAGACCCCTGAGCTATTGTTTTGAACAAATTCGTTGTAAAACAAAAACCCCCAATTTCCAGCCATGAACATGAACTTGTACTTGCTGATTTAGCTTCTCTGTTGAGCAATCTGTTAATCTAACTTCACCAATGCATTTCTAGTACCCTGAGGACCATACTCAAGCAAGGAATTGAGTTCAATCACTTTAAATCAGAAATGCCCAAAACAGATTTGAGTTCATCTTTTCTCCAGCCAGTATCTTCCAAATCCAGCCACTCCAGCTCAAACCACTTTGCCATTTAGATGTTTTGGACCAATTCGGCCTAGATTGTGAGATATAGCTATGCCCTAGTTGGCTGCACTGTTTATGTTGCATGTGCTCCAGGCCAGTCAACTTCCTTGCCAGTTTTCATCACTTTCCGGCCATCTCCTGCCCTAAATCCTGTGGAGACATTTGTTCCTGTTACAAATGCCTGACTACCAGACAAAGTGGTGCATCATTTGGAGCCCTAGATCAAAAGGTATGGCAAACCCTAATTTCTGGCCATGTCAACCCTATGTCGATGCCTTGAACCGAATGTCGACCTAAAGGCGTTCGATGTTTTTGAGCGAACCAGCAGCAGCCTTGATATCATTCTGATATTTTGGAACATTTGGAACCTTGCAAACCCTTGACAACTAATCTTAACCTTGGTTTCCATAGTTTAACCCTAATCGCTTCCAAATCTTGTATCGCCTAAGTGTTTCTCCTTGCATTATCGCATATAGTGGAATAGTAAGAGTATGATTGATTGTAATGCCTGTTTGCTTGTTTGATCCTTGTTCAGAGCAAGAGTCCGAGTTCGAAGACTTCGTCGCAGACCCGACATCAACTGCTGTTTCTTACGACGCGGAAGGCAAGTCATATTCTTGAACATCTTGAACCTATATTTTATGAAATGCTAGAATATACCTTGATTATAAAATAGTATTGCATGGATTGAGAAAAGAGATGAAATGGCAGCATCAAGCTGATTGCCTGTGGAATGATAAACTGTTTAGCAATGAGCCATGAATTGATAAGTATATGTATATAAATCTATATTCATGAAATAAAACCCCTAGCCGTGACTAGTATTTTGGTATGGAATGGTGGTAGCACTGGAGGTGCTTGGCTGCACTGGTTGTGCGGGCACTGAAGGTGCATAGATTGTGGTATGATCTGGTCACTGGCATATAAGGACCTAGAACCTTGTGTTGTGCGTCTAGTGGCATGATTAACGTGCCGACCGCAAGCCTGGTATGGGACAGGCCTGAACAAGTAGTATGTGGATCACACATGAAACCCCTATATGACAAACTCACGATTAACACGGGGTGGGCTCCAACACATATCACAGGATGTGATCATGCACGCTGACCCTGAGGGGAAGACGCCAATTAGTGGGGGTTGTGAAACCCTGCCACAACTGTGGTTTGCGTGAAGAAAACCACGGGGTCTGGGGTGAATTGTGTGTGAAACATGGCAAAAGTTCTTGTTATCTCCACCTTGCCACTCACAGTATGAAGTGAGTCAGGGGTCCAATCCTTGTGATAGGAAGGGCATGAAAGTGGATATATCTTGCGGGTAAATTGGTACCCCTCTACAGAGTTAAAAATGTATTCGAATACTTCGTGCTCCCGAGTTTTAGGAGTATGCCGCGGTGGATTAAATCCACGGGGTGTGACACAAGTATTGTTTTATAAATTAAAATTTGTTAGTTCAAGATTACCCAAGTGACATGTGTTGTCATGATAAGGGGTGCTGCCGTGGACTGTCATGTGTTGACGTGTCGCGGTAGTACCATAATTTAGTGATCATATGATATCTAAGAGGCATGTGGATTGTGCCCTAAGTATATGAAATGTTGCCATGAGCATGAGATTTGAAAAGCTTGGAAGAAAAGTATTTATAGAAAAACCCTCTCACCTCTTTCCCTCAATAGCATAGGATCATGTCATCTCTACTATACGTATCTCTACTCTTACCTATGACTTGCTGAGTACGTAAGTGCTCACCCTTGCAACTTATCAACAATAGATGGAGTGCTACAATACCAAGACGAAGGCTTGGAAGATTTCGTGGATCCAGAAGGAAGAAAGCCAGTTCTGCCAGAACCCTGAAGTGTGCTGTTCTGCTGTCAACTTCTTACGACTGTGGGGGTTTCGCCTAGCTTCCGCCGAGTAGTTGTCTTTTGTTTTAATTAGACCATTTGTGCCGTGAAGGCATTGTATTACTCTTGTTGTATCAGGCCAGCAGGCCATACTGTTTATCAATGATATTTTGTAAGTTACTCTGCTGCAATGAACTCCTGTGCTTGACTTATCCTGGGAAGTCAGTGGTATGTATGTATGAGGCCAGCTGCAGCGAGCTAGATCTCCACGGGAGTAGTCGTGGTACCCTGTGCGGGGCGCGACAATTCGCGAAGTCGATCACCCGGAATGGCTCGCCAATCCGGTCATGGTCCGCAAGTCAAATGGCAAGTGGCGCATGTGCGTCGACTACACTAGCCTCAACAGTGCCTATCCGAAGGATGACTTCCCCTTCCCCGCATCGACCAACTAGTCGACTCAACTGCGGGTTGCGAACTGATGAGTTTCCTGGACGCTTACTCAGGAGATCATCAAATTAGCATGGCAGAAGAAGATGAAGAGAAAACTGCCTTCATCACCCCGTTCGGCACCTACTACTACGTCAGAATGCCGTTCGGTCTCAAGAACGCAGGTTCCACGTACCAGCGCTTGATGCAAAAGACCTTTCTTTCCCAGATAGGCTGGTCACCGGCGGTTAGATCATTACAACGTTCTAATCGGATTCGCTGGCCGATCTCATGACCACTTCCAGATAAGTCACTCCTAAATAAGCCGTTTCTCAATGCATAAGGGACTTTCTAGTAAGTCCTTGGTCACCTGAGTGGCTGCCGGTTTGCAACAAGGTTAGGCGTTACATTGATCATAATTGCTGGTCCGATCGGACACCCCTGGTCGTTGCACTTCTTTTTCTCCTGTGTTTATAATACTAAGCCTTCAGTATCTATAATCACAGGCGGGGGCTAAGGGGATATGCTTATAATATGAAATAACAAAAAACAAGAATATATTTATTTTATTTCAAAAAACAATTTGTACATGCATTGCATTCTACATGTTATATCTGTACAGTTGTAGGGATTATCCAATCCCAAGCTCAGTCAGGAGTTTATTTACAAGGGGGTGATCTCCTCTATGATCAACTCCAGTTGTTCTTCACTCTCGATCTCTACCGGTCCCACCAGTGGATTCAGATCCATATCTGGGCCATGGTGGAGACGAAACCGGCAGAGAATGGCGGAGGCTGCTGATCGAACCCTTGTTCTGATCGCCTCTTCCCGTCGCCGTGTATCTTCAGGAAGATACTCGAGAAGTGACTCTGCTTGGGCCATGACTAGTGTAGACCAGTCATTCGAACTGAGGTCGTCCTTTGTGGTCTCAACCACATCAGCCCTCAGGAGACGAGCCACCATCTTTAGCTTTTCAAAGATGGATTGGCTTAGCTCTCTGTTCGCCTTTTGGGTAGAGTTAATGGAGCGCTGGAGGATCGCCTTGTCCTGACCAAGTCGTTTATTTGACTTGCTTGCACTGCAGTAAGAACAATGTTACTCACAAATTATGAATTCAAGTCTTCCTAGTCGGGAATTGACTTACCAGAGAGTTCTGACCGTAGCTTATTAAGCTCGACCTCTTGCTTCGAAACCACAGAGATCGACATGAGCTTGGTCGCGGCCAGCTCCCTCTTCAGAGATGCAACCTCCCTGTGACAGAAGAAATGGTTGTCATAACAAATTTGTATCTATACAAATTGGAGAGTATTGATCCTTACCTACGCAAGCTGTCTCTTTCTTTTTGTACGGCCTCGATGCTCGCCACCATAGCAATTGATCTGGCTGATACACGGGATAATTCCTGTGATACAAAGAGAAGTCAAAGGTGTCCTATGCACAATTCAGGTACCAAAAGAGAAGTTCAACATACCTCTGTATACTCCCGGAATGAAATATCCTCCGGGATGGCGGGAGGTCTGGGAGAGGGACCTGTCATAGCCTCGACAGGAGTAGCAGGGGGATGTGCCTGCTGGGCCTCAGTCGTAGCTTATGTGGTTTGCGGCTAGGTCTCCGCGCCTGATTCATCCCTTACGGTCCGGATGACTTCCTGGACCAGAGGGACAGAGCGCTCCTCACTGGAGGCTCCAGCACCAGTAGTAACTTCAACCCTCCCCGGGGCGGTTGAAGGGCTCGGTGCTACCTCTTTTCGCCTGCCAAGAAAAGAGGAACTGACGATTACGTTGATGATCGTCACAATGCAATCTAGTATATCCAGAATAGGGTTCTTACCTTATTTGAAATCCCATCAGCTTTTGGGATTTCAGGGAAGGCTCTCCCTGAGAAAGAGGACAGTCACTGTCTGTCCTGGTCTTCCTCTTTGTGAACAGGGCTTTTTCTCCCTATGAATGTTCTCCTGTAAGTATATTCTTAAGGGATAGTAAAGACTTGAGTGGTAAGAATTCATACCTGGGTAACCTGCCCGGTTGGCAGGGGTGCGTCCGAAGGCCTGGGTGGCTCCTGGACTGCTGGAGCTGGCACTTCATCCGCGACTCTCGCGGGGTCTTGTTCGGACACTTCCTCTCCTGTCTGCAGGAGTGGAGGATTTTCCTCCCTGGGACTCACAAGAGTTGCAGGGGGAAGTTCTTCTCCTTGTATAAGTGTTAATTCGATAAACACGACTACAGAGGAAATTGATAAGATAAGACCATGAGGAAATCTTACCGTGGTCGTCCCTTCGACCAGGGAGGGAGAAGCAACTGACCCTGAAGCCTCGAGGGCTTCGGGAGCAAGGATTTCGCCCGCGACCACGGGACTTTCGGTGGCTGCGAGGTCCACTGCAGTTACTTCTGTTTTTGCGGGACGAGGTGGAGTATCGCCGAATGGAGAGTCCGCTATCTTCCTCCTCCGGCGGATCAGGCGGATATTATCTTCCTCCTCTTCCTCGCTCCTCTCGCCCTGTACGACGAAGAAATGATTCCAGTTTGTACCTGGAAGAATGGGAGGTACGTGATATCTTACTGCAGTCTTCCTTGCGGTAGGAGGAACGCTCCGTGAAGACCCTTCCCCAAGAACTTGCTTGGGTTTCTTGGGGGCAGGATTCCTTGTCCTGGGCTTCGAGGAGATCTTCTTCACGTTCTTCATCGTCAGCTTTCCCAGGAAACCGACGTTCTAACTCGGGAATATCGCCTCGACGAATCTCCCTAAGAGCTGTTTCGTTCTGACAAATTCGTCAGCGCTGGGCATACATAAGACCTACGAATAGGAGCCGAGTGGAAGATGACATACCTTTCGGCGCTCCTGTTTGAGGTCGTCGCCGACGTGAACCAAGCTCTGGGGGCGAGGCGATCCCTTGGGGCCCTCCACTTCAGCATTGTAGGCCCTGAGGAGGTAATTTGTCCGCCTCTCGACCTCGAAGGAAGGCAGGACTGTTCCCAGAAGATCAGTTAGAAAACATATAACAAGAATATGGGGTTTCGGTGTCGAAATCGCATACCTTCGTTGTAGTCCAGGGTATTGTCTACCATGGACTTAATCTCCCAAGCCGGATGAGCCCTTTCACGCAGGGGGCTCACCCGGTTCTTCACAAATTCGCGGATGACGTCGCGAGCCGTTAGTCCCTGTTGGACTAGGTGAAGAATTACCTCGGCGTGCTTCATGAAC
This sequence comes from Pharus latifolius, assembly GCA_019359835.1. Classification (NCBI taxonomy): domain Eukaryota; kingdom Viridiplantae; phylum Streptophyta; class Magnoliopsida; order Poales; family Poaceae; genus Pharus; species Pharus latifolius. Next base: position 61,860,455 of record CM033330.1, read on the forward strand.
TCAGCGTTCATCACCGGGGGGGAGTCCAACTCGCTCGGCTTCTCTGGCCGCGAGTTCTCGAACCACAACCCGCTCTTAGACGGAGGGGTGCAGTAAAACCACTTCTGGTGCCACCCGTGCACCGAATCCCGCAGGGGTGGGAAGGGATACTCCTTCTCCCTTACCCGGAAGTAAATACATCCGGCGGCATTGGCGCTCTTCGACCACGCCGAATAGTAGAAACGTCGGAAGAGATCCACGCTGGGATACACTCCGACGTATGCTTCACATAGATGCTGGAACACCGCCAGAATCAGGACCGCATTTGGGTGGAGGTTGATCAACTCCAACCCATAATGCTCGAGGATGTCCTTGAGGAACCGACTCTCGGGGAATCGGAACACACAGCGCATGTATTCCTCGAAGACCACCAGTTCGCCATCTCCGACGACTGGGGTTTCTTGGTCCTTCTCCGCGGGTCGCCAGTTGATTAGCAGCCGCGGAGGAAGGATCTCCTCCTTCTCCAGCGCCAGCAGACTCTCCTCGGAATGGTGGATCGATCTGCTCCAAGACGCCATTTCTTGTGAGAAATCGAGAGAAAAGTTGGCGACTTTGGGGAAGACGGAGGTTGAGAAGAATGAGGGTTTTGTGCGGCAGAAGTATTGAGGAAGTGTTTTTTGCTGTGTGGCTTCCTCAAGAAGCTAACTGTTCCTTTTATAGACCCAAGGAGGCGCACTAATGTGAGTAACAGTCCACTCAAACGTTTCACTTAATATTTTATTCATTTCCCATAATGGATACTATTTCTGGCGGACCCGGTAAGTGTTCCTAGTATCGGATCTGAAACAAAAAGGACTTCTTTGTTTCAAGGTTTGAAGATACAAAAACATGAAAAGTATTTCAAGGGTTTTCGGAGGGCATTTTCCTTCATGTGCCTTGTAAATTTTCATGAAAATATCCTATGACCAAGTTTTTGGACGTACGGATATGTTTGATCAGATTGTAGTATGATCGGAACCATGTCTTCAACTAAGCTCTGATTCTAATCGAAGTGATGGTCTGCTTGAGTTTCGATTCTGATCGCAGTAATCTTTCAAAGTGAACTTCGGTTCTAACCGTGGCTTTAAGTTTGATCGTGGTATCAATGCTGGTCGCAGTGCTACGATAAAAACGTGATTCTGGTCGCAGAACTGATGTTTACCTGTGTATGAGTGGTCGTAAAGACATTGCTTATGGCCATATTTTCGCACAGAAGATGTAAAGAATATTTATATGAAGAAAAAGAGAATTTTATTTCTTGCATTCTTTACATACAAAAGGGATACCGGCGACCAGAGCGTCGACCTGATCCGAAAGAAGTTTGCAAAGTTCTCCTAGGGACATGTTGTTGTCATTAGGATATACGCTGACAACCCCCAGAGAACTAGCAATTAATCTAAGTCTATCTACATCATCCCTAACAAGAGATGCACTATTGTTCCTAATCAAATCAAAGAGTTCTCGCTGTTGCTGAGCGTGGTCCCTCTCTCGACGGAACTGGTGCGCCTCTTCACGGGACCTTTCAAAACATTCTGCCTGGTGCAGAATTGCCGAAGACATCTCTTCAGTCTTCTTTTCCAGGGCTTCTTTTTCCCCTTGGGGAGTCTGTCCGAGGGGAGGAGGTGGAATCTCAGTAGGCTGGTCGCTGGGGGCTCCAACAATTTTCATCTCCTGCATTTGCAAATGTTAGTTTTACTAACTATGACAAACAAGCAAAGGGAGATAGAAGCAATTACCAATCCTCGCAAGCGACGGGTTGATATATGCATCTTGGAAGGTAGATCATCCGATAAAAGCAGATGATCACTGGATGGTGGAAGTGCAACCTTCCCACCATAAGATTGCTTCCCCAACACAAGTTGAGGGTCATCTAGTCGGATAGTCACCGCTTGCCGACCAGAAAATCGATCACCCAAACAAAAATGGGGAGTATTGGGATGAAATGGAAAAGACTGAGGAGAATGTCCCTCCAAAGGTGGAGATGAAAGTTCAATCTGCCTAGGTGCATGAGGAACAGAAGGAAGAAAGAACGACGTTGTGTCTTCTACCTTTGCTCTGCTGGAGAATCCCTCGTCAATCTTGGGTTTCTTCCTTGAAGGAGATGGATCTTCAGGCATCTGAGGCCCTTGTTCGAAAACTTCCTCTTCATCACTCTCAATTTCGATGACGTTGTGATCTGCCATCGGGGAGTGTATGAAGAGAAGGATGAAGGTAGCTTTGGAAGAAACTTAGCCGTGAGAAGAAGTTGTGGAGCTTTGTAATTCGAAGGCTTCGGTATTTATAGCCGCCAAGGTGACGGTTCGTCTTCCGAACGCCTCGGGTTTTTTTTTTTTTAAAAAAAAGCATTTACAATTTCACCTTGGGTTAAAAAATATTTCAACAGCGCCATCATTACCCGTCACATAATACCCGGAGCCCGTCTCGGGAAACCAACCGTCACACTTACTGCGCCACTAAGTGGGGGATTTGAAGCGTCGGGTTAAAAATCCGATGCATGTTTTCAAATTTGAAATAAACACGTCCCTTCGTTTTCTTCAAATTTGGGAGATAGCTGACGAGGATTGACACCCGAGTCAGTTCAAATGAATGCACAACTGGTTTAGGATAGATTCGAACCAGAAAAGTGCTTGGCGGTGCGAACTCAAGTCATTCTGAGGAGTACCAGCCCGAGGTCGCAGTCCTTACGCGATCAGATCGCAGCTAATGCGCGGTCAGAAGTTCGTATGCTATGCGCGGACAGAAGGCTGAAGATGTTGCGCGGTCAGCCAACATCACGCCGTCAGAACAACTTTCCAACAGGGAACGTGGGATTAATCTATTTCTGCTACAGGAATATCCCAAGTATCCCGAAGATTCTTCCATGTAGAAGAACAACCGTCAGGAGGTTAATATGTGCAGTTATCCACAAATAACATGTGTTAAACCTGTGTGGGAGTTAAGAGCGGTTCTCTAAACCGCATCCAAGCAACCGTTTGATGCCGTTACGACTTGGCGCCCTTTCGACCAGTATAAAAGGGCGGCATGGTGTATCAAACAAGAGAGATTGAAAGATCGAAAGATCGAAGGATCACGAGACACAACACATCTCACTTCAAGAATCAAACAGCCAAGGCTACGGCTTAGATTAGATAGCTTCCATAAGCCTCCCAGGCTTCATTTTGTACACTCATACAAGGAAAACCTTCGCCTGTGAAGGTCTTTTCCCGTCACTTTGTAACTCTTTACTACACATAGTGCAATCCCAACAGGACGTAGGGCTATTACTCCCACCATCAAGGGCCCGAACCTGTATAAACTTCTCTGTGCTTTAGTTCGCCATAATTCTACATACCTTTCCGGAGGGTCACCCTGAAAGGTCTCACTATTTACAAATTCTGCATAAGTTTGGCTAAGGACCCCGAGTCTGAATCGTTGACAGATCTCTCTAGTTGATGAAACTAAAAGCTCCGTTGAACGTCAACGAAGACTAAACCCAAACTTAAAGGAAACTATAAAAACTGAAATTTCTGAACGACTATATGAGGGTATATTTTATCCTATCTCTAATAGTAATTGGGTTAGTCCTGTTCATGTGGTTCCTAAGAAAGGAGGTATGACTGTGGTTAAGAATGCTAACAGTGAGTTGATCCCTACTAGACTTGTTACTGGATGGCGCATGTACATTGATTATTGTAAATTGAATAGCATCACTAGGAAGGATCACTTTCCATTACCTTTCATTGATCAAATGTTGGAAAGACTAGCCAACCATGCATATTTTTGTTTTCTTGGCAGATATTCAAGATTCTTTCAAATCCCGATTCATCCCAATGATCAAGATAAGACGACATTTACATGCCCCTTGGGTACTTTTGCTTACCGGAGAATGCTGTTTGGGTTATGTAACACGCTTGCAACCTTTCAACGATGTATGATGGCTATCTTTTCGGACTTAATTGATCAAATAATGGAAGTCTTTATGGATGATTTTAGCATTTATGGTTCCTCTTTTGATGCCTATCTACAAAATCTTTCTTGAGTTTTAAGCAGGTGCGAATAAGTCAACCTAGTGCTAAATTGGGAAAAGTGCCAATTCATGGTTCAAGAAGGCATGGTACTTGGCCACGTGATTTCTGAATGAGGAATTGAAGTCGACAAGGCAAAAATCGAGTTCATAGCAAGTCTTCCACCACCAATGAATGTGAAGGGAATACGCAGTTTCTTGGGACATGTAGGTTTCTACCATCATTTCATTAAGGATTTTTCCAAAACTGCTAAACCTCTCACTCATTTACTTGGTAAAGATGTGTCTTTTGATTTTGATGATAAATGTCTTGATGCCTTTAATCAGTTGAAACATGCATTGACTAATGTTCCCATCATACAGCTGATGAGGATTGTTACCCAAGCTAGTTTGAAATAATGCACATTTGGTTCAAGATGGATTCGAACCAGATGAGTGTCTGAAGGTCCGCTGTTATGGTCTCAGACGACCTGAGAAGCGTGGACACAAGAATGACTTATGGTCGCAGGCTTTGTGCGATCATTGGATCGCAAACATTACGTGCTCAGGAGGCCGCAGACAATGCGCGGTCAGAAGGTCATTGACTATCCTCGACCAGAGTAACTCGGGATTGCTTAGCTCTGCAACAGGCATATCCCCAGGATCGTGATGATTCCTCCACATGTAAAGACAACTACCAGGAGGTTAACATGTGCGGTTATCCCTTGATTGCACATGTTAAGCCTGCGTGGGAGTTAAGTGCGGTTACCAAAACTGCACTTCTACAACCGTTCAAAACCGTCGTGCATTGGCGCCCTTTTGACCGGTATAAAAGGGTGAGCAAATGTACAAGACAAGACAAGATCGGAGACGACGACAGATCAAGCACAAGCTTTCATAAGTTAGTTTAGTCGTTTTTAGACAACAACACAGAAAAGATCTTCGCCTGTGATGATCTTTTCTCCAACTTTGTAAACCTTTTTCCACACATAGTGAAATCACAATAGGACGTAGGGCTGTTACTCCCACCACCGAGGGCCCGAACCTGTATAAATCTTTCTGTGACCCAACAGACATTGCTCATCATCCCTTTCTGGAGGAACACCTCGAAAGGCCTCACAACTCACAAATTCTGCATAAGATCGACTAAGGACCCCTAGTCCGAATCGTCGACAGCTGGCGCCCACCGTAGGGCCTTTCTCAAGGCGTTCTTTTTCTATCTGGAGGTTCGGTGAGCCATGTCTGGGGCATATGATTCCGAGAACGACTTTGATCTCGAGGATTATGCCCATATACAAATGCCTTCACCTAGTGATCCTGTTCCAATGGAGGAAACCGGAGGCGAAGACATCCCAGAGGTCAATTCGACCACTCAGGTCATGTCTATCGACCAGGAGACAACCGACGCAGAACCGGAACCCAATGTTGTTTCTACTGTGTTAGGGATTGAATCCGGCCCATCGCACGACCCTGCTGAGGGCAAAGGCAATGTTGACCAGGAATTTAGTCAGGGGAGGTTTGATCCTGATAACCTCTATCGTATTTTTGATTTCGAGTATGACTCAGAACAAACAGAAATGTTCTCTCCATCAGCGACCTCGTTCCCGCAGGAAGGCAAGAGGTGGTGTCCGCTCGACAACTCTGCAGGTCACAACCTCAAGAATTGCCGGAGTTGGTTGAAGCAGTTGGATGACTTCTACCAGGGGATTGGACCTATGCCGACCTTGCCACCAAAAGAACAGACTTGCGGGCTAAGAGACACCAGCGGGGACGAAGAGATGTCCTACCAGGTACCTCGTAGTCATGTCAATATCATTTTCGGAGGTTCCTCCTCTTTTGTTTCTAAACGGCAATTTAAAGCTTTTTACCGAGAGGTGAACCAAGCGGAGACTGCCCTTGGTGAACCTCAGTACCCCCATTGGTCGGATACACCTTTGATGTTTGATCGCTCTGATTGCCTCGTGGGGCTCACTCGACCATTGAGGCTACCTTTGGTCATTACCCCAATTATCAGCAATGCGAGAGTCGAAAGGGTCCTAATCGACGGAGGTAGTTCCTTGGACATTTTATTGGTCAAGGCACTACACGAGATGCAAATTCCTTGTTCGAAAATCAAACCCATAATTCATCCTTTTATGGGATAATTCCTGGTCCCTCTATGTTGCCATTGGGACAGGTGATGCTCCTGGTCACGCTGGGCGAACCAGATAACTTCCGAACAGAATTGGTTATCTTCGATGTAATTGATTGTGATTCGGCTTATAACGCAATCTTTGGCAGGCCAACTCTTGCTAAATTCATGATGGCTACGCACTACGCTTACCAGTGCGGCAAGTTGCCTAGCCCCAAGGGCGTTATTTCGGTCCGAGACAGTCGCAACGTGGCATTGACGTGTGATCGGTTATCCCTGGAGATGGTAGATCAGCTTCCCCTCTGAGAAGCCCAGATTGCCACAATGTCTACTGATACGATCAAAGCTGCTCCTCGACCAGATGAAACATTAAAATTGGTTCCGTTGTACCCAAATGATCCATCCAGGACAGTTCAGATTGGATCAGGCCTAGATGACAAATAGGAACTCGAGCTCATTGCTTTCCTCCGAGCTAACGCAGATGTGTTTGCGTGGAAACCATCCATCATGCCTGGTGTCCCAAGGGAGGTAATTGAGCACAGGTTAGCAATTCGACCTGGACAGCGACCAATAAAGCAGAAGCTCAGGTGTTTTGCTATTGATCGGCAGGAAGCCATCCAAGAGGAGTTAGATAAGCTCCAAAAGGCCGGATTTATTCGCGAAGTCGATCATCCGAAATAGCTTGCAAATCTAGTCATGGTGCGCAAGTCAAATGGCAAGTGGCGCATGTGCGTCGACTACAGCAGCCTAAATAGTGCCTGTCCGAAGGATGATTTTCCCCTTCCTCGCATCGACCAGCTGGTCAATTCTACTACGGGTTGTGAACTGATGAGTTTCCTAGCGCTTACTCAGGATATCATCAAATTAGCATGGTGGAAGAAGATGAAGAGAAGATTGCCTTCATCACGCCATTCGGCACCTACTACTACGTCAGAATGCTGTTTGGTCTCAAGAGTCCTGGTTCCATGTACCAGCGCTTGATGCAAAAGACCTTTCTTTCCCAGATGGGGCGTAATCTTGAAGCTTATGTAGATGACTTAGTTGTAAAAAGCTTAAAAAGTTTGTCTCATTTAGACGATCTTGCTGAAATCTTCTGTAACTTGAATCGATTTGGCGCGGTCAGAAGGTCATTGACTATCCTCGACCAGAGTAACTCGGGATTGCTTAGCTCTGCAACAGGCATATCCCCAGGATCGTGATGATTCCTCCACATCTAAAGACAACTACCAGGAGGTTAACATGTGCGGTTATCCCTTGATTGCACATGTTAAGCCTGTGTGGGAGTTAAGTGCGATTACCAAAACTGCACTTCTACAACCGTTCAAAACCGTTGTGCATTGGTGCCCTTTTGACCGGTATAAAAGGGTGAGCAAATGTACAAGACAAGAAGAGATCGGAGACGACGACAGATCAAGCACAAGCTTTCATAAGTTAGTTTAGTCATTTTTAGACAACAACACAGAAAAGATCTTCGCCTGTGATGATCTTTTCTCCAACTTTGTAAACCTTTTTCCACACATAGTGAAATCACAACAGGACGTAGGGCTGTTACTCCCACCATCGAGGGCCCGAACCTGTATAAATCTCTTTGTGCCCCAACAGACATTGCTCATCATACCTTTCCGGAGGAACACCTCGAAAGGCCTCACAACTCACAAATTCTGCATAAGATCGACTAAGGACCCCGAGTCCAAATCGTCGACAACAACCTCCTAATTGGAATGAAACTTTCGAATTGATGTGTGATGCTAGTGATTATGCAATTGGTGCTGTTATAGGGAAAAGAACAAATAAGGTTTTACATGCTATATACTATGTAAGCAAAACTTTTGATGATGCTCAAAATAATTACACTACAACTGAAAAAGAATTGCTTACTGTAGTATTTGCCCTAGATAAATTTTGTTCATATTTAATTGGTTCAAAAGTTATTGTGCATACTGATCATGCTGCTCTTAAGTATCTTTTGACCAAGATAGAAACTAAGCCATGACTTGCACGATGGATCCTACTACTGCAGGAATTTGATTTAGAGATCAAAGATAAAAGTGATATGAACACGCTGATGAAGGACACATTCACGGAGGGTGGCCCGATCTTCACGATGTAGAACCTGGATAACTAGTATCTGAAGATACCTAGATAACTAGGATGACCTGACAAAATGAGATAGCCAACCATTTGCAGAGCAAGGACCTGCGTATTAATGAATTCTCCCGACCACACTCTGAATTACCTATCCACACGGCCACGCACGGAGTTGGCGCACAGATAGGGTGATCATGAAAATTGTTCAAGCAATTCCAAAGGAAATCACAAGAACAAAGGATGAAGAGATTCAACTCTTAACTAAAACTAAGGCTTCAATCTGAAATTTCAATATCAATGTCTTATATCTTGTATCTTGTATATTAAAAACTATGACCATGCCTCTCTTTTACAGATGGTGGTATGTACAAAAGATAGAAGAATTAAACTAGAATTCTAATCTGAATCTAATTCAAAACGGAATACAATAAGTTCAGAATAAATCTTCTCCGAGCTGGATTCGGATTCTGATGAGACTTTTTCCTTCTATACAGTCATTACTCATTTCAGTCTCTTGGTTGCATACTATGTCAGAATTTAATAATTCTTGATGCGTTGGAAAGCTCTTTCGAATAAATTTCCATCAAGTACTCACACAACCAAATTGGGTATCTGTGATGAGAATGGTACTTAGTTGAAGTTGGACTATCGTTTGGATGCTAGACTGCATGCCGAGCAAAATTCTTTTGGTTGTAGCGGTTGTAATCCTTAACGGAATCGAGTGATCTTGTGCTCGTTGGAAAGCTTAGGAAATCATCTTTCCACTCAGTAGGTGTATGACTAGATTCAATGAAGTGATTTGGCCCATATTTCGCTATGTTCTTTCTGTTATGCTCTCCCTCTCTATTCCTGATCAATGTTAAACAAGAACTATTATGTAGCAGTATATTCTCATCATACTTTAATTCTTTAAGCAACAAAGTCACCTATTGATATAGTTGTATGGCCTTTGCTTGAGTGATTGGTCCTCGATATTCATTGGGTCGAGTTCTAGTACTACTTGTGCTAGAGATGCCCTCATCATTCTCCCCCTTTTGAAAAGGACTTGTCCTTGAGTCTGACAACGTAGAACCGAAGAACAGAGAAAGGTCCAAAATATTGAATGTAGCACATACTCCATATTCCCCTGGTAGCCTTGTAAGCATTGTCATTAATCTTCTGCTTTAGTCTAGTGGTCGAATGTAACTCCCTGTTTTACACAAAACTTCATGTGCGGCAAAAAATCTTCCCACTCTTTCAAGTTCTTTTTTATCACTGTCAGTGGTCGGTTTGGCAGTGCTGCTCCAGGTGTTAGATCAATTTGATGCTCGATTCCTCGTAAAGGAGAAAGTTCAGATGGTACATCTGCTGGAAATACGTTGTTATAAGACTGCAAAACAGTGGTAGCAACACTAGGAAGAGCGGTTAAGTCATTAGTAGAAATCAAGGATTCTTTGTATAAGAGTACAAAAAATCCGACAATAGGTTGCTCACAACTCTCAAATCTGATTTTGTAGCTAGTAAATAATGGGAACGGGGATGCCCGAACTTCCGTCAGGTGGAGGATAAGTCGATTAGGCGGCGCGAGACACACACGATCCGGCTTCTTGATCGGCACGATCAAAACCCCTGCAATCGCAGCACCACGCGTCCTCTGGTTATCAACCGTGCGCTGCCCGGTTGACCTCGCCACGAAGGCTAATCCCTGCCAGTGAATCGAGAACACAAGCAAGAACAAGAAAGATGCAACTGAATTTGCAATTGAGAATGAAACTCACGAGTTGGGGTCTCACAAACCGATGAACGGCGACACTGTTCAAAGACAGAATTGATCTAAGCAAAACCCAAGTCTAAACGGCAGCCATGGCGGCCATATATATACTGTATGGGGCGGCCATGGGGTGGAGGAGGAAACCCTAGGGGTACATGGGCCTTGGGCCCAAAGTGGAGCGTCGCAGCGCACGTCAGATTCTGGTCATAATCTTGTTTTGACGATTCCTGTTGATCCGTAAGGAATTTGGACATGGGACTGGATCCGTTGGAAAGCTCTCGTTGTTCTCTTGTCCGTAGAGTCCAAGAACATCGAAAACGGACTTCGTATGTGGCCTGTACGTCCGTTTGAAGTTGAACTACGCGCAGATGGCCGAACCGAACTCGCGGATGAATTGAGCTCACTTGTGGGCTGGCCTTGGAGCGACGTGGCTTGTGCGACCTTAGAGGTGTAGAGGCGCCTTTCTTGAGCACGTCTTGTGTTTGGGGAGGTGGCCAAGGTGGAGGCCGAACTTGTGGCGGCGACAGCACAAAATCCAGACGACGTACGTGCTGCCAGCTTTCGCGTCCTGGCCAAGGTGGCGGACGATGACATCTTGATGACCACCATGTTGATGTCGTCTTGGTCATAACCATGATATACATGGTCTCATCATTCTCCCTTTCTTGATGTGGAGTCGTCCTCGACTCCATTGTGTTTTTCTGCAAAATGTTAGCACCAACAGAGAGCACAGCAATATGCATATCTTTGATAATCAAATCATTAGACACAGAACCATTAACATTTATATACTCCCTTTCTTGAAAACTATCATATACCTTGAAAATTGAATTAGAGTGACATGGCAAGACATGATTAGTGGCATTTTCATTAATTGCAGCAGGATCAGATTTTGTAGCAAGCAAGACGGGATTCCTCAATTTAATTTGGTTGGCTACATGCTGAATTTCAGATTTTTCATCAATGGTTTTCTTGTCATTAGCAAGCCGCTCCCTATCGGATTTAACAATTTCAGTGGGGGTCAAAGGTAGAAGTGTAATTTTCTTTCCCTTATGCATAAAAGTGTATTTATTACTTCTACCGTGGTGAAGTGCATCAGTGTCATATTCCCATGGGCGACCCAATAAAAGAGAGCAAGCTTGCATCGGCACCACATCACAATCAGCAAAATCAGAATAGGAACCAATGGAAAAATGAACCCGAACTGTTTGTGTTACCTTAGCTCTGCCGGAATCATTCAGCCACTGAATGTGGTATGGATGTGGGTGCGGGCGTGTGGTCAAGCCAAGCTTCTTGACCAAATCTGTACTCACCAAGTTGTTGCAGCTGCCGGAGTCAATGATCACGCGCGCTCGTCGGTTGTTGATGACGAAGAAAATCTGGAACAAGTTGTGGCGCTGCTGCTGCTCGGCTTGCTCCATTTGTGCGCTAAGGACACGCTGGACAATGATGGACCTGTACGCAGCGGTATCCTCGGCGCCAAAGGTGGCAGCATCATCAACCTCATCGTCGTCCACCCTGGTGTCGTCGATCTCATCCTCAACATCGGAGGCGCTGATGTAACCTCCGTCGTCTGTGGCGATGTATGCCCGCTGGCTGGGGCACTCTTTCTTGACGTGGCCAATCCCTTGGCACTTGTGGCAGCGAATTCCCGTCGATGTACGGCCCGTGGAAGCGACGGAGGAGGAGCTCTTGACCGGTGTTGGCGGGGTCGACTTGCTGCTGTCCGCGGCACGGGCGGGCGGTGCCGTCGATGCCGGTCGTGTGCTCGTCGAAGGTGGCGGTGCAGCTGGTCGGAAGGTGGAAGAAGGCACTGTCTTCGCTTGTCCCGTAGTCATTCGGGGCGTGAAGGTGCTGCCGGTGTTGCTCCTGCTCTTAGAATGGCGTCCCTGCAACTCCTTCTCTGCTAACATAGCAAGTTGAAACAAGCGATTGACAGTTGTATATTCTTTATAATCAACAATATCCTGAATTTCTGGACGCAAACCACCGTAAAAACGAGCGCTTTTATCCTCAGGTTCTGCTACTACCCCACAACGTAACGTACCCTTTTGAAGCTCTTGGTAATATTCCTGAACAGTCATACTACCTTGATCTAATCGTTGCAATCTCTTGCGCATATCACGTTGGTAGGAAGGAGGAACAAATCTATTACGCATAGCATCTTTTAATCTCGCCCAAGAATCAGGTTGTAAACGGGCATTTACTAGTTCATTCCACCAGATTATAGCAAAATCTTTAAATTCACTAGTGGCTTGTCTAACTCTATGAATCTCGGGAACTAGATGGGAATTAAATTTCTGCTCGACCGTCATCTCCAAACAGTAAAGAAACAATGCAAAGGCTCAAAAGTCTTGGACAATGGATGCAAATATTTTTGTGTGGCAATTTTCTGGACTCTAGGACGAACGCAAAACTAAATCAAACTAAGGGAAAAGGCGAACCTGACGGTAACCTTGCTCTGATTACCACTTAATGGGAACGGGGATGCCCGAACTTCCGTCAGGTGGAGGATAAGTCGATTAGGCGGCGCGAGACACACACGATCCGGCTTCTTGATCGGCACGATCAAAACCCCTGCAATCGCAGCACCACGCGTCCTCTGGTTATCAACCGTGCGCTGCCCGGTTGACCTCGCCACGAAGGCTAATCCCTGCCAGTGAATCGAGAACACAAGCAAGAACAAGAAAGATGCAACTGAATTTGCAATTGAGAATGAAACTCACGAGTTGGGGTCTCACAAACCGATGAACGGCGACACTGTTCAAAGACAGAATTGATCTAAGCAAAACTCAAGTCTAAACGGCAGCCATGACGGCCATATATATACTGTATGGGGCGGCCATGGGGTGGAGGAGGAAACCCTAGGGGTACATGGGCCTTGGGCCCAAAGTGGAGTGTCGCAGCGCACGTCAGATTCTGGTCGTAATCTTGTTTTGACGATTCCTGTTGATTCGTAAGGAATTTGGACATGGGACTGGATCCGTTGGAAAGCTCTCGTCGTTCTCTTGTCCGTAGAGTCCAAGAACGTCGAAAACGGACTTCGTATGTGGCCTGTACGTCCGTTTTAAGTTGGACTACGCGCAGATGACCGAACCGGACTCGCGGATGAATTGAGCTCACTTGTGGGCTGGCCTTGGAGCGACGTGGCTTGTGCGACCTTAGAGGTGTAGAGGCGCCTTTCTTGAGCACGTCTTATGTTTGGGGAGGTGGCCAAGGTGGAGGCCGAACTTGTGGCGGCGACAGCACAAAATCCAGACGACGTACGTGCTGCCAGCTTTCGCGTCCTGGCCAAGGTGGCGGACGATGACATCTTGATGACCACCATGTTGATGTCGTCTTGGTCATAACCATGATGTACATGGTCTCATCAGTAAAGCTAAGCTATCTTTCTCTCTTTTCTTTTGCTCACTCATATTTGGTTTGTGGCTCTCTTGCACCGATATGTGGCACTCACTCATATGTTCACTCACACCATCAACCGTACTGTCAGAAATTTTTTGCATCTCTTCCGATATGATTTGCTCAGGAGTCATAGGAAGAAGAGTGATGTCCTTGCCCTTGAACTTGAAGAAATATGTGTTAGTCCTATCACAATGCTGTGAATTGCGATCATATTGCCATGGTCATCCCAACAGTAAGTGGCAAACTTGCATAGGAACCACGTCGCACATGACATCATCAGTATACCCCTTAATGGTAAACTGAACCTTCACTATGAAAGTAATTTTGATCTCACCACAAGAGTTAAGCCAACTAATGCGGTATGGATGAGGATGTTTGAGCACTGTAAGTCCAAGTTTGTCCACCATCTCCTTACTAGCAAGATTATGACAACTACCTCCATCAATGATGAGCTTGCATACCTTGTCTTGGACCTTACATCGAGTTTGAAAAAGATTATATCACTGTCCTCGTTCAGCTTCCATCATTTGAACACTGAGCACAGTCTTGACCACAAGAGTTTGACCTTGCTCGAAAGAAAAACCTCCATCTATGTCAACTTCTTTTGCGATGTCTTCGATAACGTCTTCGTCACTTTGAGAATCATATTCTCCATCTTCTTGCACAATCATAGCTCACTGGTTAGGACACTGAGATGCCACATGTCCTCGCCCTAGGCATCTAAAACATATAATTTGTCTTGATCGAGTAGAACCAACAAATGAGGTACTAGCTGTAGGCTTCTTCTCGTTGGTCGAAGCATTGTTGTTTGGTCGAAATATTGAAGAGGAAAAATTCAACTTGTTCGAAACATTGTCATCTGGTCGACGCACTGTAGACGACGGATTGGACTTGGTCGAAGAATTGTTGTTTGGTAAACCCATTAGAGAAGTTGAGGTCGAAGCATTATTGCTCGGTCAACACCACGTAGAGGTATTGGCTGTCCGCGAAGACATCTTGTCTTCAGCTAATTGCATTTCCGCTTTCTTGATATATGTACAAGTTTCTTGAGATCCTGGTATTGCTGATAATTGACAATCCTCTGGATGTCTCTATTCAAGCTATTATAAAACTGATCAATGGACTGGTTAGGTGTCTCCCTAACGTCACATCTCATCAGAAGAATCTCCATCTCCTGGTGTATTCATCAACACTTCATGGACCTTGTTTAAGACCTTGCAGCTTGCTGAACAAGTCTCGAGTGTAGTAAGATGGCACAAACCTATTTTTCATGACATTCTTCATCTCATCCCATGTAGCAATTCGAGGTCGATTTTCTTGTCTCCTCAACTCATGATATTGATGCCACCAAATCAACGCATAGCCTTCAAATTCGGATGAAGCAGCATCTACCTTTTCTTGTTCACTATCATTGCACATGAGAAGAATTTTATCCATCTTTAGCTCCCAATCCAGATAGACTTCTGGATTCGATGAACCATTAAACTTATGAATGGTGAGCTTGAGCTTTGCAAGTCTTCTGCCATCATGGTCATGATGACGATCTCCGCCATGATGTCAGTTATGAGCATGGTACCCTGGTCGATAATCGACATCCGCGTGCGACGGCTACCAGTTACCATAATAATAGTTGTCGCCTTCAGGGTGGTAGTCGTACTGGAAGTTGTCATCATAGTCATGACCACCTCTGCCACGTTGACCACAAGAGTTTGACCTTGTTCGAAAGAAAAACCTCCTTCTGCTTCAACTTCTGCAGTAGCGTCTTCGATAATGTCTTCGTCACTTTGAGAATCATATTCTCCATCTTCATGCACAATCATAGCTCGTTGGTTAGGACACTGAGATGCCACATGTCCTCACCCTTGGCATCTAAAGCATATAATTTGGCTTGAGCGAGCAGAAGAACCAACGGATGAGGTGCTGGCTGTAGGCTTCTTCACGGTGGTCAAAGCATTGTTGTTTGGTCAAAGCAGTGTAGATGACGAATTGGGCTTGGTCAAAGAATTGTTGTGTGGTTGACCCATTAGAGTAATCGGGGTTGGAGCATTATTGCTTGGTGGATGCCACGTAGAAGTATTGGTTGCCCGCGAATACATCTTGTCTTCAGCTAATTGCCGTTCCGCCTTTCTTGATAGATGGACAAGTTTCTCAAGTTCCTAGTACTGCTGATAATTGACAATCCTCTGGATGTCTCTATTCAAGCCATTATAAAATCGAGCAATGAACTGGTTAGGTGTCTCCTAACATCACATCTCATCACAAGAATCTCCATCTCCTGGTGGTATGCATCAACACTTCGCGGACCTTGTTTAAGACATTGCAGCTTGATGAACAAGTCCCAAGTGTAGTAAGATGGTACAAACCTCCTTTTCATGACATTCTTCATCCCATCCCATGTAGCAATATGAGGTCGATTTGCTTGTCTCCTTAGCTCATGATATTGATGCCACCAAATCAACGCATAACCTTCAAATTCGGATGAAGCAGAGGCTACCTTTTCTTGTTCACTGTCATTGCACATGAGAAGAAGTTTATCCATCTTTAGCTCCCAATCAAGATACACTTCTGAATCTGATGAACCATTAAACTTAGGAATGGTGAGCTTGATCTTTGCAAGTCTTCTGCCATCGTGGTCATGATGATGATCTTCACCATGATTTTGGTTATGAGCATGGTACCTTGGTCGATAATCGGCATCCGTGTGCGGTGGTTGCCAATTACCATAATAATAGTTGTTTCCTTCAGGGTGGTAGTCGGACTGGAAGTTGTCATCATAGTCATCACCACCTCCCCCATGCCGACTGAATTGGGGTGGTCGAAAAGCAGGATCATGACCAGTTTGACGTGGTCGAAAGTTGGAGAACCACGACGATTCTCGCCTTCGCGCATCTTCCCGATGTCCTTCTGGTGGTGTAGGACGTACGTTTTTCCCCCGAGGTGGAGCTTCCGGGTTTACGACCGCAACTCGGAGTTGCTGTAGTTCATCAACAACTGAATCAAACCGTCCCTCAACAAATATTCGGAATGTAGCTGACAAGGATTATCACCAGAGCTAGTTCAAAATAATACAGGTCTGGTTTAAGACAGGATCAAATTAGACGTGTGCCTATAAGTCCGTCGTTTTGGTCTACGACCTGAAGGGAGAGGACAGAAAGATGATTTATGATCACAGCCCTTACGAGATCATGAGGCCGCAGACAGTGTGCGGTGAGAAGACTGTAGACAGTGCGCGGTGAGAGGGTCATTGACTATTTTCGACCAGAATCAACTCAAGAATGTCTAAACCTTTTGAACAGGCATATCCAGAGTATCACGAGGATCTTTCCATGTATGAAGAAAACTGCTAGGAGGTTAACATGTGTGGTTATCTCTTGATTGCACGTGTTAAGCATGTGCGGAAGTTAAGTGCAATTAACAAAATTGCACCCTAGTAACCATTCAAGGTCGTTTCGCGTTGGCGCCCTTTTGGTCGATATAAAAAGGTGGTCAATGCACGTTCTAAGGGCGGTTAAGCATACACGCATTACCAGGAGTCCAAGTAACCTGAAGACTTAGACATAGTTAGATAGACACTAACATAGAAGAGATCTTCGCCTGTGATCATCTCTTCCTCCCTCTTGTAAACATGTTTTCACACATAGTGAAATCATAACAGGACGTAGGGCTATTACTCCCACCATCGAGGGCCCGAACCTGTATAAATTCTCTTGTGCCCGTACAGATATTACTCATCCTACCTTCCTGGAGGAGCGCCCTAAAAGGTCCCGCAACTCACAAATTTGCATAAGGTCGACCAAGGACCCCGAGTCCAAATCGTCGACAGCTGGCGCCCACCATGGGGCCTTTTCTCAAGGTGCTTTCCCTTCATCCGGAGGTTTGGTGAGCCATGTCTGGGGCATATAATTCTGAGAACGACTTCGATCTCGACGATTATGCCCATATACAAATGCCTTCGCCTAGCGATCCCGTTCCAATGGAAGAGATCGATTACGAAGACATTCCGAAGGAACGTCAGGAGGACATGTCTTCCCCTACCCGGGCCATGTCCATCGACTAGGGGATGGAAGAGATAGGTCCGGAACTTGATGTCAGTTCCACAATATGCAAAATCGAGTCTCGGTCACCATGCGTCCCTGTGAGAGACCAGGATGGTAGTGACCAGGAAATCAGTCCAGGGAGGTTTGATCCTGACAACCTCCACTCTCTCTTTGATTTCGAGTCTGACTTGGAGCAAACAGAGATGTTCACTCCTTCTGCATCTTCGCTCCCCAGAGAATTCGCTGCCTTGTCGGAGGAAAACCCTGATCAACGGGTTGCTAGGGAAGAACAGGAGTGCAGACAAAAGGAGGAACAAGAACGCAAACAGAAGGAGGAGCAAGACCGTGAGCGACGAGATAACGAACTCCGCAGAACAGCCCTAGACGCCCTGCAAAATGCGCAGTCTCATTATGACGCCGCCCCTAGTTCCTCCCGTCGCCCACATGGTCGCAGGTGCGACCAGACGCCTTCTTTACCCCCGGAACATTTACCGGCGGATGAAGAAACGATTACACCTGGCGCACCAAAGAGAAGTACGCATGGCCGACTTCGATCTATTGCGGAGCTCTTGCGTAATTTTCCTCCTACCCTCACAGACGCAGACAAACCGGCTTTTGCTAGGATCCTGGCGGAGAAGCTAGATGAGGTCGCATATGATGCGACCTCTACAGCTTCCTCCTGGTCTACGATACGTTCCCATGAAAAGGAGTATTCCCACTCTAGTCATGGTATACGTAATCGATTACCATCCAGATCACTTCGGCATGACAAATCCAGACGCGTGGGAAATTCTCATGATTGGGATCAAATTCCCGTGCATTCTCGTCTGGGATCACGTGGCATGTCTCCATCGCGTGAAATCACTCGTGGTTATGCTGGAAACCGCGGAACTGTCCACAGTCCCTATGTCGACTGTAAACCTTTTTCGCCAGGCCTCCGTGCGGTTGTCTGGTCGGATAAGTTCAAGCCGGGGGCTATTGAGAGGTTTGATGGGACCCAGAATCCATCAGAGTTCCTTCAAATTTACATCACCGCTATCCAAGTGGCGGGTGGGGATGATCGCGTCATGGCCAATTACTTGCCAACAGTACTTGAGGGACTAACAAAGATCTGGCTATTTAATCAGCCCGAAGGTTCGATATATAACTAAGAAATGTTGTGCGATGCTATCCTCAACTATTTCCAAAATTGTTATCAGAAACCTGGGAAAGAGGACGATCTTCATCGTCTACAATAAACCTCTACGGAGACTCTTATAGACAATTTGTCAAAAGGTTTGTCAGGGTGAGAAGTACCATCCCAAACATATCCGATAACTCCGTTATCAGGGCGTTTAAGCACGCTGTTTGATATTGGAGGTTCACGGAAGATTTACTAATCCACCCTCCTCTGTCAGTAGCCGATCTCTTTGATATGGCTGACCGTTACTCTGACGCGGCCGAGGCCGTTGAGTGGAATAGGATGGTGGATAAAGGGAATTTACCGCCCCAACCAGGTCTCAAGGACGTGAAAAAAGAAGATACAGGCAAGAAGCCGGAGTGTTCATCGAGCGGGAAATCAAAGAAGTCTAAAAAGAATCGAACCAGACAGTACCGGGAGGTCGCAGTCGCGGAAAAACCTCCACTGGCAAAAGGTAGTAAGTTTTCATTTAAAAATAAAACTGCCTCTGGTGGCCGCAACGCCGACTAGCCAGAAAAACCAACTAACTCGCAGGAAGGCAAGAAGTGGTGTCCGATCCACAACTCTCTGGGACACGACCTCAAGAATTGCCGGAGCTGGTTGAAGCAACTAGATGACTTCTACCAGGGAATTGGGCTGATGCCAGCTTTGCCATTGAAAGAGCAGACTTGCGGGCTTAGAGACGCCGACGGGGATGAAGAAATGTCCTACCAGGTACCTCGTAATTATGTTAATGTCATTGTCGACAATTTGGACTCGGGGTCCTTAGTCGAACTTATGCAATGTTTGTGAGTTGCGGGACCTTTCAGGGCGCTCCTCCGGGAAGGTAGGATGAGTAATATATGTACAGGCACAAAGGATTTTATACAGGTTCGGGCCCTCGATGGTGGGAGTAATAGCCCTACGTCCTGTTGTAATTTCACTATATTGAATAAGATGTTTACAAGAGGGAAGAAGAGATGATCACAGGCGAAGATCTCTTCAATGTTAGTGTGTATCTAATTATATCTAAGTCTTCAGGTTTGTTGGACGCCTAGTAGTGCTTGTATGCTTGACTGAATAACTAACTGTCCTTAGAACATGCATTGACTACCTTTTTATACTGGACAAAAGGGCGCCAATGCGAAACGGCCTTGGACAGTTGTCAGGATGCAATTTTGTTAACCGTACTTAACTTCCACGCAGGCTTAACACGTGCAATCAAGGCATAACCGCACATGTTAACCTCCTGGCAGTTGTCTTCATACGTGGAAAGATCTTTGTAATTCTCGGGATATGCCCATTCAAAGAGTTAGACCTTCCCGAATTATTTTGGTTGCAGATAGTCAATGACCCTCTGACCGCGCACTGTCTACAGTCTCCTGACCGCGCACTATCTGCGGCCTTATGATCGCGCAAGGGCTGCGATCATGAATTATCTCTGTGTCCGCGCCCTTTAGGTCGTCTGAGACCATAGCGACGGACTTATAGACACACATCTAATCTGGTTCTGTCTTAAACCAGACGTGTATTACTTTGAACTAGCTCGGGTGATAATCCTCGTCAGTCATTTTTGGAGGTTCATCTTCTTTTGTTTCTAAACGTCAGTTTAAAGCATTTCATCGAGAGGTTAACCAAGCAGAAGCTCCCCTTCGCGAACCTCAATACCCCCATTGGTCCGACACTCCTTTGACATTTGATCGCTCTAATTGTCCCGTTAGGATTACTCGGCCATTGAGACTACCTCTGGTCATTACCCCAATTATTAGTAACGCGAGAGTCGAAAGGGTCCTGATCGATGGAGGTAGTTCCTTGGACATTTTATTGGTCAAGGCATTGGATGAGATGCAAATCCCTCGTTCGAAAATCAAACCCATAATCCATCCGTTTTATGGGATAATCCATGGTCCCTCGATGATGCCAATGGAACAGGTGGTGCTCCCAGTAACACTGGGTGAACCAGATAATTTTCAAATAGAGTTAGTTACTTTCGACATAATTGATTGTGATTCGGCTTATAACGTGATTTTTGGCAAGCCAACTCTCGGTAAATTTATGATGGCGACGCACTATGCTTATCAGTGCAGTAAGTTACCTAGCCCCAAAGGCATTATCTTGGACCGAGGCAACCACAATGTGGCATTGACTTGCGATCGATTATCCCTGGAGATCGTAGATCAACTTTCCCTTCGGGATGTCAAGATCACCACCGCAGCTGCAGATACGATCAAGGTCGCCCCTCGACCAAAGGAAAAGCTAAAAGTGGTTCTGTTATGCCCAGATGATCCATCTAGAACAATTCGGATTGGATCAGGCCTGGATGACAAATAGGAACTCGAACTCATTACTTTCCTCCGAGCTAATGCAGATGTGTTTGCGTGGAAACCATCCGACATGCTCGGTGTCCCAAGGGGGGTTGTCGACGATTCGGACTCGAGGTCCTCAGTCGAACTTATGCAAAATTTATAAATAGTGAGACCTTTCAGGGTGACCCTCCGGGAAGGTATGTAGAATTATGGAGAACTGGAACACAAAGAAATTTATACAGGTTCGGTTCCTCGATGGTGGGAGTAAAAGCCCTACGTCCTGTTGGGATTACACTATGTGTAGTAAAGAGTTACAAAGTGGCAGGAGAAGACCTTCACAAGCGAAGGTTTTCCCTATACAAATATACAAAGTGAAGTCTAGAAGGCTTATGGAAATTATCTAGTCTAAAGCCGTAGCCTTGGCTGTTTGAGTCGTGTCTTAATCTCTTGATCGATCTCTCTCTCGTTTGATACATCACGCTGCCCTTTTATACTGTTTGAAAGGGCACCAAGTCGTAACTGCACCAAACAGTTGCTTGGATGCGGTTTGGAGAACCGCTCTTAACTCCCACACAGGTTTAACACGTGTTATTTGTGGATAACTGCACGTATTAACCTCCTGACGGTTTATCCCCACGTGGAAGAATCTTTGGGATACTTGGGATATTCCTGTTATAAGAAAAGAATACTCCCACCTTCCCTGGTCAAAGATGCTTTGACCGCGCGATATTGGCTGACCGCGCAACATCTTCGACCTTCTGTCCGCGCACAGCACACGAACTTCTAACCACGCACTAGCTGCGATCTGATCACGCAAAGCCTGCAACCTCGGGATTATGCTTCCTAGAAACGACTTGAGTTCGCACCGCCGGGCACATGTCTGGCTCGAATCTGTCCTGAACCAACAGTGCATTTATTTGAACTGACTCGGGTGTCAATCCTCGTCAGCTAGCCCCCAAATTCTAAGAAAACGAAGGGACATGTTTATTTCGAATTTAAAGACATGCATCGGATTTTTAACCCAACTCTTCAAATCCCCCACTTAGTGGCGCACTAAGTGGGACGGTTGGTTCTCCGAGACGGGCTCTGGTCATTACGTGACAGGTAATGATGGCTCCGTTGAAATATTTTTTAACCCGAGGTGAAATTGTAAATGCTTTAAAAACCCGAGGCGTTTGGAAAGTGAACCGTCACCTTGCGGCTATAAATACCGAAACCTTCGAATTGCAAATCTTCACAATTTCTCCTCACGGTTAAGTTTTTTCCAAAGTTACCTTCATTCTTCTCTTCATACACTCCCCGATGGCAGATCATAACATCATCGAGATTGAAAGTGATGAAGAGAAAATTTTCAGGCAGGAGCCTGAGATGCCTGAAGATCCATCTCCTTCAAGGAAGAAACCCAAGGTTGACGAAGGATCCTCTAGCAGAGCAAAGGTAGAAGAAATATCAACATTCTTTCTTCCTTCTGTTCTTCACTCCAACACTCCCTGTTTTTGTTTGGGTGATCGATTTTCTGGTCGGCAAGCGGTGACTACCCGACCAGAAGATCCTCAACTTGTGTTGGAGAAGCAATCACCTGGTGGGAAGGTTGCACTTCCGTCATCTGGTGATCATCCGCTTTTATCAGATGATCTACTTTCCAGGATGGCTATATCAACCTGTCACAAGCAGGGACAGGTAATAATCCTCATCTCCTTTTGCTGATAGTCATAGTTAGTACAACTAACTTTTACAAATGTAGGAGATTGGAGTCCCTGGTGATCAGCCTGCTACTATTCTGCCTCTTCCCCTCAGACAGATTCTTCAAGAAGAGAAGAATTCCCTGGAGAAAAAGACCGAAGAGATGTCTTCGGTGATTCTGCATCTGGCAAAATGTTTTGAACAATCCCGTGAAGAGGCGCACCAGTTGTGCCGAGAGAGGGACCACGCTCAGCAACAGCGGAAACTCTCCGATTTGATTAGGAACAGTAGTGCGTCTCTTGTTAGGGACGATGTAGATAGGCTTAGATTAGTTGCTAGTTCTCTGGGGGTTGTCAGTGTAGATCCTACTGACAACAACATGTCCCTTGGAGAACTTTGCAAACTTCTTTCGGATCAGGTCGACGCTTTAGTTGCCGGTATCCCTTTTGTATGTAAAGAATGCAAGAAATAAAATCTTTTTCTTTATATAAATATTCTTTACATCTTCCGTGCGAAAACATGGCCACAAGTAATGTCTTTGCAACCACTCATACACAGGGAAACTTCAGTTCTGCGACCAAAATCATGCTTTCATAAAAGTACCGCAACCAGAACTGATATAGCGATCAGACTTGAAGCCGCGATCAGAACTGAAGCTCATAGCGATCAGAACCAGTATTCGGTCAGACCGTCACTTCGACTAGAATCGGAGCTTAGTCGAAAACATGGTCCCGATCATACCATAACCCGATCAAAATATATCCGTACGTCCAAAAATTGGGCCATAGGATTTTTTTATGAAAGTTTACAAGGTACATGAAGGAAAACGTCCGCCGAAAACCCCTAAAAAACTTTTCAGGCTTTTGTACTTTCCAATTCTGAAACAAAGAAGTCTTTTTGATCCAGATCCGATGCCAGGAACACTTTAACGGGTCCGCCAGAGTGTAACACCCTGAGTTAGGGGTGAAAATTTCCTTTTTCATAAATAGCGTGCATGCATGTATCTGTAGTAATAGCCAGATCAGTATCTATCCTAGGCCCTAAAATCTCCAAAGTCTATCCTGTGACCTCAAATCAAGATCAGATTGTTCAGATGTGATCTATCAGTTACTTTGAACTTAAAAGTCTTCAGAACCTAGATCCAATTCTATCTCTAACTCCCAGAATTATCAACTTCTTCTGTTTTCGAAAACAGAAATACCTTATATTACCCAAATACTCTAAGTTTCAGAAATACAGATTTAATCTGAATCCTGACCAAGTTCAGACCAGACTATTCCTGGAATATGATCATGGGTATGTCAATACCTTAATATAAAAAGTTGACAGCCAGATTCTATCATCTAGACTTTTTTTCACAAATCAGTCCAAGAGTTATCACAAATTAGTCCTTATCTGTTATTTGAAAACCCAGAAAGGCTAAAATCTCCAGATTAACTCCAAATTGAGAATTTCTTCAGCAAATCTTTTCAAAATGCTATTTGCCACAAGTTTCTCTTCTGTGCAGATATCAAAATCGAACCCTAAATACCAGAATTCGAAATCGACGAAACTTAAACCTTATTTTACCCTAAAGTACCCTATTTTCAGTTTGTATCAAAAACTATTCAAATGTGTCAAATTTTATCAATTATCCTTGCCAAATACCTTGTTGAATATAATCTACCAGATTAGTGAAATCAATTTCAGTTTAAACCTACCAAATCTCTAGATTTACATTTCAGTCCAAAACTCAAAGAATTAAAACTGCAATTCAGTCCATTTTCGACCAGGCCGTATACTGCTGTACACGACCAGAAGCCTCGCCGTGTTTTGCTTCCTTGCGCCGTGCACGCTCGCCGCCGGCCAAGTTCCGCTTGCATTTGTGCTCGTGCATGCTTGCTCTTCCTGTTGCGCACGCGTCAGTGTCTCAGCCATCGCCGTGGCAGCGCCGCTGCAACGTCGACGACCAGCGCCTGCTTCCCCGCGTGACCAGCAGTGACTGTTGTCAGCATCTTCTTGCCACGTCGCTTGCCTTGCCAGCCGTTGTCGCCACCGCTTTGCACCGCCCGACATGGTTGAGTCCCAATGTAGCACAGCTTTGTCTCGCCAGTGCGCCGTCGCGTCACCGTTTGCCGTTGCTACATCTGCGCCCGGCAACTCATATCAACTGACATCAAATTCAATGCTGTTTAATCCTTGCAAGCTTCGCCCACTGCTCTATTTAAGCCACCAGTACCCTGTGTCATCTCCTTTCCCCAGGACTTAACCAAATTCTCAAACTTCTTCACTGTCGTCGTCTTCTCCGGCGAGCTGTCGAAGAGCTTCACGGTGCCAGCACTCTACGCAGCACCTTCTGTCAAATTAACCGCATCACTAAGTTTCCCTAATCTCCCTCATTGTGCTGTACCATTTAATTGGATTACCTTGCACCTTATCGCCGGTGATCGCCGGGATTGCTAAATGCCCTGTTCCGGCAATGCAGACCAAATCACTTCGAATTAGCCTTCGAACCTGTGAAGCAAATTGATCTGTGAGCTCTAATTAGCCAGCCTAAGCATCCAGATCCCCAGGTTGAGCTCGAATCGAAGGTATCCCCAAATCCGAGCTTCACCAGAAAACCGGCGATCGTCGCCAGGCTTCTCCAGTGATCCTCCGGCCAATACAATTGTACCAGAAGCTTCCCTATACCTCCTAGATGCTCTCCAAGCAAGGAATTAAGTTCTTGTTGCCTGTAGCAGAAACCCCCAATCAGCAGTGTTTCTTCTCCGGCGCCGATGACCGGAAAAGCTTGTTCCAGCCATTTCAGCCCTCGAAACCTTGTCATTTAGATGTGCCTTAGCCTCCTGAGCATTTTTGTCTTCTAGCTCGACACCTAGATCGGCCTAGATTGGAAGATATAGCTTTGCCAAGTTTCTGTCCAGAATTGCTCCAGTGCAGCCAGTTCATCTCAGTTCATCAGCAAATTTCTTGCTTTCCAGCCATTTCTTGCCCTAGATCCTGTTGACTTAATTGTTCCTGTTACTCAAGCCTACCTCCCAGACAAAGTGGTACATCATTTGGAGCTCCAGATCAAAAGTTATGCTAAGCCCTAGTTTTTGGCATTGTCAGCTCTATGCCAGAGCTTGTCAGCCAGTGGCATTGACCTTATTTACCCACTTCCGGTTGTGCAATTTGAAATCCACTTTGTCCACTGAATTTGTAGAGTTGTGATCTACATTTTCTTCTACTACCACAACTTGAGATAAACATCCTAGCTTTTCTTAAAGCTATGTCCAAGCTTTGATCCGAATGTCGATCTGTTGACATTCGCTGTTTTGATTAAACCAGTCACAAAATTGTTATCCCTATTGCAATCCTGAAACCCTAAGATTATCTAATCACCATCCTTAGCCAAATTCCTTGAAACCCTAGAACCTCGACTCAGTTCAGTTTGCAGTTCAACTTATCTCCAGTTTAGTTCAATCATTCTTGTTGAGCATTTCTACATATAAATCATAAAACATTTTAAATATTATAAGTAATTATTGTGCGATTGTTTGTCGTCAAGCAGATTCAGAAGCTGACTTTGAAGATTTTGCTGTTGACCCGTCATCGACTGCTGTATTTTACGACGCGGAAGGCAAGTCATATCCTTGGTCATCTTGAACCTATATTTTAAATGTTGCTAAAACATAACCTTGAATATAGGCAATATTGCATGTGAAAGATTGAGAATGGTTGATTTATGAATTGGCAGTACTAGACTGGTTATCTGTGAAATGTGAAATAAACAAGTTTTGAGCCATGAACTATTATATGTATCTATATACTTATATTCATGAAATAAAACCCCTAGCCGTGACCAGAAAAATGGTGTGGATGGCTGTAGCACTGGAGGTGCTAGACTGCAAAGGAATGCAGGCACTGAAGGTGCAGGGTTGTGGATGGTCTGGTCATTGGCATATAAGGACTAGAACCTTGTGTTGTGCGTCTAGTGGCATGAACAACGTGCTAACCGCAAGCCTGGTATGGGACAGGCCTGAACAAGTAATTATGTGGATCGCACATGAAACCCCTGCATGAGATGTGTAGTGATGCACGATAAACACGGAGCGCGGCTCCCACACATATCACTGAAGGTGATCAAGCACGCTGACCCAGTAATGGGAATAAGCAAAGGGGTGGAGGTTTGGATACAACCTGCCACAACTGTGCCTCGCTGAGAGCCACAGGGTCGGGGGTGAATTGTGAGTAAAACATAACAAAAGTTCTTGTTATTTCCACCTTACCGCTCACAGTATGAAGTGAGTCAGGGGTCCAATCATTTTGTTATGATAGGAAAGGTTTGAAAGTGGAATATCTTGCGGGTAAATTGGTACCTCTCTGCAGAGTTAAAAACGTATTCGAATACTCCGAGCTCCCGGGTTTATAGGAGTCTGCTGCGGTGGATTAAATCCACGGGGTGTGACACAAGTACTATTTTCTAAATAAAATATGTTTAATCAAGATTACCCAAATGACATGTGTTGTCATGATAAGGAGTGCTGCCGTGGGCTGTCGTGTGTCGACGTGTCGCGGTAGTGCTATAATCTAGTGAACATGAATGATGATGTTATATTATGAAAAGTGCTGCCATAAGATGAGATGAGAAAGGAAAAGATTATTTTACAAATATCCATAATTCTTGACTAGTCTAAGTTCATATCATCACTACTATATGTATCTACTCTTACCTATGACTTGCTGAGTACGTAAGTGCTCACCCTTGCAACATTCAACTCAATAGATGGAGCCTACTTTGATCAAGATGATGGCACGGAGTACTACGTGGATCCAGAAGGAGGAGAATCAGTTCCGCCAGAACCCTGAAGTGTGTTGTTCTGCCGTCAACTTCTTTTGTGGGAGGGTCACCTATCTTCTGCTGTGTAGTTAAATATTTTGCTAAACCCTGAATGCCTTGTAGGCATTGTAATCCTCTTTATGTAATATTAAGGCCAGCAGGCCACACTGCTTAATATTTTGTAAGTACTCTGTTGCAATGTAATATACTCCTGTGTTTGACTCATCCTGGGAAGTCAAAGGTTTGTGGTTTGAGACTAGCTGCAGCGAGCTAGGTCTCTACAGGAGTAGTCGTTGTCCCAGTTTCAGGGCGCGACAAGAAAAGTTGGTATCAGAGCAACATGAGAACTTGACTGTAGGACGACACCTTTAGGAAATTGGCCGCGCCAGGAAGACGTAATTTATTTAGAAACTATTTGTGGAAATTTTATTTTGGTAAAAATAATGAGCTTTGTAGCTCTTGAAAACCTTCATTTCAAAATTTTATTTGGATTTTCTAAAATTCGGTAAGATTGTGAGAGTGCGTTCTGTTGTTTCAGAGTGTCTTAGAGGTTGGTGTAGACAGAGCTAGTGGATGCTCTTAATAGCTTTGTGAATCGCTGTTGCTTTTGCAATGGTTAATTTGTGTATTACGGCTAATAGCCTAAGTAATTTTATGCATTAAAGTAGTTGCATTAATTTCTGCATTGCTGTCTTAGTTGGCCTTAGTTAGTTAGATCCGTCTAAACTTTTTCAGAGCCACCATGGTTGACATCAGAAGGAGATCTCGAAGTGGAAGAGAAGATATAGGTCAGACTCCGCAGGAAGAAGAAACTATGACAAGAGACCCTTTGTTTCAGCAAGGATCTCAGAGTTCTAATCCACCTCAGAATGAACAACCCAGTCTTCAGGAAATTTTGTTGTCAATGGAGAAAAGCCGACAAGAAGCTTAGATAGCTCATACCCAGTTGTTAGCTCAGATAGTTCAGAAATTGCCTACTGGAACAACAGAAGGAACTACTTCTGCTGTAGGAGCGAGATTAACAGATTTCCAAAAGACCCGTCCACCAACATTTTCTAGTGCGACCGATCCCATGGTTGCCGATGATTGGTTACGGGATATCGAGAGGAAACTAGACACAGTTCGATGCAGCGAACGAGAGAAAGTTTTGTTTGGATCTCATCAGTTATCAGGAGCTGCAGCTGCATGGTGGATGAATTACCAGGAAGCCCATCTTGATAAAGATAATATCTCTTGGAGGGAATTTAAGGATCAATTTCGGAAATTTCATATACCTACTGGTGTTATGGCAGCTAAGCGGCGGGAATTTCGGAATTTAACTCAAGGAAGTAAGTCAGTTACTGAGTATCTACACCAATTTACTCATTTGGCTCGATACGCACCTGGAGATGTGGATACTGAAGAGAAGAAGATAGAGCGCTTCACAGAAGGACTTCAACACTATTTACAGTATCAAATTGCTTCTCATGAACTTACAGAATTTCAAACCCTAGTGAACAGAGCTTTAAAGGTAGAAGAAAAGAAGAATATGGGAGAAGAAAGCCGAAAGAGGAGGATGTTCCAGCAAACACGACCACAGCCAAATCCAATCAGAGGAAGAGTTCCTATCACTCCCAATTTCCGACCATTCTATCAGAATCCCAGACCAGCAACGACATTATGCCCCAACTGCCGAGGAAATCATTCTCAGAAGGATTGCCCTCATCCTCGTGTTGAGTGTTATCATTGTGGACAGCGTGGGCACCGTAAAGAATTCTGTCCTTGGATACAACTTCCGATGTCCATTGCCAGATCTCAGGCAGGAACACAGCCAGTAGTTACCAGAGCATCACCATCACAGAATTTTAGAGGAAATTCAGCAGGAAGAGGAGGAAACATGGCTAATTGAGGAAGAGGAAGAGGTAGAGCACCAACTGCCACCCAAGGAGGAAGATTAAACTATACTTCAATTCAAGAAGCGGGCAACGCCACCGACATTCTTCTAGGTAGATTTCTGATTCAATCTGCATCTGCCTTAATATTGTTTGATCCTGGTGCTACAAATTCATTCATGTCAAAAGCATTTGCATCTGAAGTTGAAATGCATATAGACCAAGTACCACTAGAGTACTCTATGGTTATACAAACTCCAGGGGCTAGATTATCTGTCTACTCGATCTGCCCAAATGTAACTTTCATTATAGAAGGGGTAGAATTTGAGGCAAATCTACTAGTTCTAGAACTGCAAGGACTAGACATTATTTTGGGAATGGATTGGTTGTCCCAACATAAAGGTCTAGTAGATTGTGAAGAGAAAACCCTTAGTCTTGTCAGTAGCCAAGGGGAGAGAGTTCTATTCCATGCAGAAAGATCAGCAGTCAAGAGACCGCTAGGATCTGTTCAAGCATTGCAAAAGTTATGCCTGGAACAAGTGCCTGTAGTGCAACAATATTCTGATGTGTTTCCAGAAGAACTTCCAGGAATGCCACCTGACAGAGAAATAGAATTCAGTATTGAGCTTAAACCAGGAGCAGCACCTATAGCAAAACGTCCCTATAGGATGCCAGTTACAGATTTGGAGGAACTCAAGAATCAACTCGAAGACTTGGAAAACAAAGGATTTATCAAACCCAGTGCTTCACCATGGGGAGCCCCAGTTTTGTTTGTGAGGAAGAAAGACGGAACTCTACGAATGTGTGTAGATTACCGAGCTTTGAATGAAGTCACTATTAAAAACAAGTATCCATTACCAAGAATTGATGACTTGTTCGATCAACTTCGAGGAGCCAAAGTATTTTCTAAGATAGATTTGAAATCTGGATATCATCAGCTGAAGATCAAGAAGGAAGATATACCGAAGACTGCTTTCACTACCAGATATGGTTTATATGAGTTTACAGTAGTACCTTTTGGCTTGACCAATGCTCCGGCAGCATTCATGAATGTCATGAACAGTACATTTATGGATTTTCTTGACAAGTTTGTCATAGTATTCATAGATGACATTCTGATATATTCCAAGAGTACGGAAGAACATGAGCAACATTTACACCTAGTCTTGGAAAGGCTACGAGAGAGGCAATTTTATGCCAAGTTTGACAAATGTGAATTTTGGATGTCAAGAATTTCATTTCTTGGACATGTGTTGACAGCAGAAGGAATTTCAGTGGATTCAGCTAAAATCTCTGCAATCAAGGAGTGGAAGCAACCTACCTCAGTTTCAGAGATTAGAAGTTTCTTGGGATTAGCAGGGTATTATAGGAGATTCATTGAAAGATTTTCCCAAATTGCCAAACCTCTTACAAACCTGCTAAAGAAGGATGTTGCATTTGAATGGACCATCAAGTGTGAAGAAAGTTTTCAGAAGCTGAAGCAGAAATTGACAACAACACCAGTCCTCACCCTACCAGACAGCGAAGAAGATTTTGTAGTTTACTGTGATGCTTCAAAGCAAGGAATAGGATGTGTGTTAATGCAACAAGGTCGAGTAGTGGCTTATGCTTCACGTCAATGGAGACCACATGAGGAAAATTATTCGACCCATGATTTGGAGTTAGCAGCAGTAGTACATGCTTTAAAAATATGGCGGCATTATCTCATTGGACATAAGTGTGAGATCTTTACAGATCATAAAAGCCTCAAGTATATTTTCACACAGACAGAGCTCAACATGCGTCAACGACGATGGCTAGAATTGATCAAAGATTATGATCTTAGTATTCAGTACCATCCAGGGAAAGCTAATGTAGTAGCCGATGCCTTAAGCAGAAAAGTTTACAACCTACAAGGAATGGTTACGTTGAAGAACCCTTACCTACAACAAGAGTTGCAGAATCATCAAGTGGAAATAGTACCGCAGGGAACGGTAGCTACTTTAACAATAAAATCTCAACTTGAAGAACAGATAGGAAATGCCCAGAAGAAAGATGAAGAAATTTGTAAGATCAAGAGTCGAATCAAGTTAGGAAAGGCTCAAGGCTTTATTGAAGATAACCAAGGGATTGTATGGTATCGAGGAAGAATCTGTGTACCTCAAAACACAGATCTTAAGGAAATAATTCTCCATGAAGCACATAAAACTCCATCCTCAATACACCCTGGTAACACAAAGATGTATCAAGATTTGAAGACCAGATTCTGGTGGGATAATATGAAGAGGGAAATTGCAGAGTATATTGCAAGCTGTGATACATGTCAACGAGTTAAAGCAGAACACCAGAAAATAGCAGGAAAGCTACAACCTCTACCAATACCATTATAGAAATGGGAAGAAATTGGTATGGATTTTATTACAGGATTACCTAAAACTCAAGGAGGATATGATTCTGACGAGGATTGACACCCGGGTCACTTCTAATGAACTCTTGGTTCAAGACAGGTTCGAACCAGACATGTATCTGGTGATGCGAACTCAAGCTATTCTGAGGGGCATCACCATAGGTCGCAGCTTTACGCGGTCAGACCGTAAGCCTTGCGCGGTCAGAAGTTCGTAGGCTATACGCGAACTACACATTCGGGATATTGCGCGGTCAGCCAATATCCCGCGGTCAGAACATCCGCCGATCAGGATGTTTGGGATCTATCTATTCGGTTGCCCATGCAACAGGATATTCTAAGTATCCCGAAGATTCCTACACGTGGAGAATCAACCGTCAGAAGGTTAACACATACAGTTATCCATGAATAACACGTGTTTAACCTGTGTGGAGGTTAAGAGCAGTTCCAAAAACCGCATCCAACCGTCCGTGCAATCGATTGATGCAGTTTCCTTCACATGGCACCCTTTCAAACAGTACAAAAGGATGGCATGGAGCATCAATCAAAAAAGGAGAAAAAAATCAAGAGATCATCCGAAACATCAACCGAGGGATCGGAAGATCAAGAAACCCAAAATCATCTAAGTTAGCCAAGTCTACGGCCCACCTCATATAGCATTTCTAGTAAGCCTTCTTTGGCTTATCCTTGTACATTTTTACAGGGAAAATCCTCGCCTGTGAGGACTTTTCCGTCCATTCTGTAAATCTTTTACCACACTTAGTGAAATCTCAACAGGACGTAGGGCTTTTACTCCCACCATCGAGGGCCCGAACCTGTCTAAACTCTCTGTGCTCCTGTTCACCATTGTTCAGCATACCTTCCCGAAGGGTCATCTTGAAAGGTCTCACAATTACAAATTCTGCATAAGTTCGGCTGAGGACGCCGAGTCCGAATCGTCGACAGCTGGCGCCCACCGTGGGGCCTTTCTCAAGGCGTCCTAATTGAAATTCGGAGGTTCGCCGAAACATGGCTGGAGCATATGATTCTGAGAACGATTTCGATCTCGAGGATTATGCCCATATACCCATGCCTTCTCCGAGCGATCCTATTCCGATGGAAAAGGTCGAAGGCCAGAATCTTCCACAGGTTGAATCATCTCCCCAAGTCATGTTAATCGACCAGGAGGTAACTGGCACAAGGTTAGAACCCGCAGAGGTTCTTAATGTGCTAGGCGATGAATCCGGCCCGTCATACGATCCCGCTGAGGGAAAATATGATGATGACCCTGAAGTTAGCCCAGGAAGGTTCGACCCTGATAACCTCCATCGTCTCTTTGATTTCGAGTCTGACTCGGAACAGACCGAGATGTTCTCCCCATCGACGACCTCTCTCCCTAGGCAGTTTGCTGCGTTGTCGGAGGAAACTCCCGATCAACAGGCTGCCAGGGAAGAACAAGATCGCAGACAGAAGGAGGAGCAAGATCTCGAGCAACAGAACAACGAACTACGCAGAACTGCCCTAGAGGCTCTTCAAGATGCGCAGGCTCGTTACGATGCTGCCCCGAGTTCTTCTCAACGGTCGCGTGGTCGTAGACGTGACCAGACTCCTTCCTTACCACCGAAGCATTTCCCAATGGACGAAGAAACAGTAACACCTGGTGCCCCTAGGAGAAGTACCCATGGTCGACTGCGATCTATCGCGGAGGTCATGCGTAATTTTCCTCCTACGGTCACGGATGCGCAGAGACCGGCCTTTTTCAGGATCCTGGCGGAAAGACTGGACGAGGTTGCATCCGAGGAGACCCCAACAGCTTCTTCCCGCTCAGTGACACATCCCCGTGAACGAGATGGTCCTCATTTTGGCTCTGGCCGACGGAGTTACCTGCCACCTTTACCGTCCCAACAGGACAAATATCGGCGAATGCAGGACTCTCGTAGTAGGGATCGAGTTCCCGTTCACTCTCGTTTGGGACCCCGAGTAACCTCGCCATTAAGTGAGTTTGCTCGAAACCCGACCGAAAGTCGCAGGACGGTTCACGGTCCTTACGTTGGTTGCAAAGCTTTCTCGCCTGGCCTACGAGCAGTCATTTGGCCCGATAAGTTTCGACCAGGGGCCATTGAGAGGTTTGATGGAACTCAAAACCCATCTGAGTTCCTTCAGATCTATATTACTGCCATCCAAGCAGCAGGAGGCGATGACAAGGTCATGGCTAACTACCTGCCAACAGTCCTCGTAGGACCGGCTAGAACCTGGTTGTTCAATCAGCCTGAGGGTTCTATCTATAATTGGGAAATGCTATGCGATGCCATCCTCAGCAATTTCCAAAACTGTTACCAAAAGCCGGGTAAGGAGGACGACTTGCATAGACTGCGGCAAACTTCGACCGAAACGCTTCGGCAGTTTGTCAAGAGGTTTGTCGGGGTAAGAAATACCATCCCGAACATATCTGATGGTTCCGTAATCAGGGCATTTAAGCATGCCATTCGATACCGGAGATTCACTGAAGACTTGCTCATCCACCCTCCTCGATCAGTGGCCGATCTGTTCGATATGGCTGATCGATACTCCGATGCAGCCGAGGCAGTCGAATGGAACCGAATGGTTGACAAGGGGGACCTACCGCCCCAACCAGGCTTCAAGGACGCCAAGAAAGAAGATTCAAACAAAAAGCCGGAGTCTTCACCGGGTGGGAAGTCAAAAAAGTCGAAGAGGAACCGCTCTGGACAGTACCGTGAGGTCGCGGTCGCGGAGAAACCACCTTCGACCAAAGGTAATAAGTCTTCTTTTAAAAGTAAAACTGCTTCTGGTGGCCGGGATTCCGACCAGCCAGAAAAATCAACTAATCCGCAGGAAGGCAAAAGGTGGTGTCCACTCCACAATTCCGCAGGCCACGATCTCAAAAACTGCAGGAGTTGGTTGAAACAGCTGGATGATTTCTACCAAGGAGCTGGGCCAATGCCAACCTTACCGCCTAAAGAGCAGGCGTGCGGGGTTAGAGACGTCGATGGAGACGAAGAAATGGCTTACCAGGTACCTCAAAATCATGTTAATGTCATTTTCGGAGGTTCCACCTCTTTCGTTTCCAAAAGGCAGTTTAAAACCTTTTGCCGAGAGGTTAACCAAATGGAGACATCCCTTGGTGAACCTCAATATCCCCGTTGGTCGGATATACCTTTGACGTTCGATCGCGCTGACTGTCCTGTGGGGTTAACTCGACCATTGAGGCTACCTCTGGTTATTACCCCAATCATCAGTAACGCGAGAGTCGAAAGGGTCCTGATTGACGGGGGAAGTTCCCTTGATCTTTTATTGGTCAAGACACTCGACGAGATGCAAATTCCTCGTTCGAAGATCAAGCCCATAATCCATCCGTTTTATGGGATAATCCCAGGGCCCTCGATGATGCCATTGGGACAAGTGGTCCTCCCGGTCACTCTGGGAGAACCAGATAATTTCCGAACAGAATTGGTTACTTTCGATGTAATCGATTGTGATTCAGCTTATAATGCAATCTTTGGCAGGCCGACTCTTGCTAAGTTCATGATGGCAACGCACTATGCTTATCAGTGCGGGAAATTGCCTGGCCCCAAAGGTGTCATTTCGGTCCGAGGTAGTCGCAACGTGGCGCTCACGTGCGACCGGCTATCTTTGGAGATGGTCGATCAACTTCCCCTCCGAGACGCTCAGGTCGCCACTGTCGCCACCGATGCGATCAGGGCTGCTCCTCGACCAGATGAGAAACTCAAACAAGTTCCCTTGTACCCAGATGACCCATCCAAGACAATTCGGGTTGGGTCAGCCCTGGATGACAAATAGGAACTCGACCTCGTTACTTTCCTCCGGGCTAACGCAGATGTGTTTGCGTGGAAACCGTCCGACATGCCTGGTGTCCCAAGGGAAGTAATTGAGCACAGGTTAGCAATTTGACCTGGACAACGACCAATAAAGCAAAAGCTCAGGCGTTTTGCTACCGACCGACAGGAAGCCATCCGAGAAGAGTTAGAAAAAATCTTACAAGCCGGGTTTATCCGCGAAGTGAATCACCCGGACTGGCTCGCCAATCCGGTCATGGTCCGCAAGTCAAATGGCAAGTGGCGCATGTGCGTCGACTATACTAGCCTCAACAGTGCCTGTCCGAAGGACGACTTTCCCCTTCCCCGCATCGACCAGCTGGTTGACTCCACTGCGGGTTGCGAACTGATGAGTTTTCTGGATGCCTACTCAGGATATCATCAAATTAGCATGGCAGAAGACGATGAAGAGAAAACTGCCTTCATCACCCCGTTCGGCACATACTGCTACGTCAGAATGCCGTTCGGTCTCAAGAACGCTGGTTCCACGTACCAGCGCTTGATGCAAAAGACCTTTCTTTCCCAGATAGGGCGTAATCTCGAAGCATATGTAGACGACTTGGTTGTAAAGAGCACCAAAAGATTGTCTCATTTGGATGATCTTGCTGAAACCTTCTGTAACTTGAATCTCTTTGGAATAAAATTGAACCCGGAAAAATGTTCTTTTGGGGTTTCTTCAGGAAAGCTTCTTGGTTTTCTTGTGTGTTCCAGGGGTATTGAGGTTAATCCTGAGAAAATCAGAGCTATTGAACAAATGAGGTCGCCCTCGACCATGAAGGATGTTCAACGCCTGGCTGGTCGCATGGCGGCTTTAAGTCGCTTCATATCGCGATTAGGCGTTCTTTAAAGCCTTGCGGAAACATCATAACTTCACATGGTCCGACGAGGCCAAAAAAGCGTTTCAGGAGGTAAAAACATATCTTTCTAGTCCGCCGGTGTTGGTGTCTCCTGAAAAGGAGGAACCATTACTTCTGTATTTGGCGGCCACCCCACACGCGGTCAGCGCAGTTCTGATCGCGAAAAGGGAAGGAGTACACAGACCCGTCTACTATGTGAGCGAAGTACTTCATGGTCCTAAGGAGCGCTACCCTGAGGTCCAGAAGATACTTTACGCGCTACTGATGGCTTCCCGTAAGCTACGACATTACTTTCAAGCACACAAGATCACAGTACCCTCCTCTTTTCCTTTAGGGGATATTGTCCAAAATCCAGAAAAATCTGGTCGAATCGCCAAATGGGCGGTCGAATTCGGTGCCTTCGAGATCCATTTCACCCCTCGCACGGTGGTTAAGTCTCAGGTTTTGGCCGACTTTGTGGTCGAATGGACCAACCCTGAGCCACCCGTGCAGTTGGCAAAGGAACTGGAGTGCCCCGATTATTGGACAATGTACTTTGACGGCTCCCGTAGTTTTCAACACTCGGGGGCTGGAGTGGTCTTAGTTACGCCTCAGGGCGAACAACTTAAGTATGTTATTCAAGTACACTTTGTTGCCACCAACAATGCAGCAGAGTATGAAGGTCTTCTTGCAGGGCTCCGGGCAGCAAAATTCCTCGGAGTCCGTTGATTAGTGGTGAGGGGGGACTCACAGCTAGTCGTAAACCAGGTAAACAAGGAGTACAGCACCTCCGATGAGACAATGGCTCATTACCTGGGGGAAGTGAGGAGATTGGAAAAACACTTCAGTCACTTCGAAGTCCAATACGTCCCGCGAAAGGACAATATTCTCGCAGACCAATTATCCAAAATTGGATCCTCACGTTCATCCGCTCCGGCAGGAGTGTTCATTGAACACTTGGACCATCCTTCGATCATGACTTTGGTCGAGGATGATCCGGCAATAGCCTTCGTTGCCAACCTTGGTCAGGAACAAGATTGGACTCATCCATTGAGGGTCTATCTTGAACATGTGACCCTACCTGAGGACGAAATCAAAAGCGATCGATTAATTCGAAAGGCGCGTCTGTACAAACTCATAGATGGGGTTATGTACAGAAAGGGTACTCAAGGAGTATTCATGCGCTGCATATCTCAGGAGGAAGGAAAATCCCTCTTGAAAGAAATACATGACGGTGTATGCGGTGCACACGCGTCATACCGA
The DNA here is from genome assembly GCA_019359835.1 of Pharus latifolius. Taxonomy (NCBI): domain Eukaryota; kingdom Viridiplantae; phylum Streptophyta; class Magnoliopsida; order Poales; family Poaceae; genus Pharus; species Pharus latifolius. The sequence goes on from CM033330.1 coordinate 61,898,001, forward strand.
ACACTGGTCGGAAAAATTTTTCGACAGGGATTCTACTGGCCTTCGGCACTCGATGATGCCAAGTTCATGGTCAAGATGTGTCCACAGTGTCAGTTTCATGCGAGACAGGTTCATCAACCTGCTTATGCAGTGCAAACTATTCCTCTCGCATGGCCCTTCGCGATCTGGGGAATGGACATCGTCGGTCCTATGCCACAAGCGGTCAATGGATACAAGTTTCTGTTCGTAGCCATTGACACGTTCACAAAGTGGATTGAGGCCGAACCAGTACGAAATATTACAGCATCAGCCGCACAAAAGTTCTTTCACAAGAACATTGTGGCACGATTTGGTGTTCCAAACCGTCTCATCACAGACAACGGTTCTCAGTTCGCTAGCGGTCTTTTCCTAGACTACTGCGATCAGATTGGGACCAAGGTGTGCTTTGCTTCCGTGGCACATCCACAAAGCAATGGAGCCGTAGAACGAGCCAATGGGCAAGTATTGCAAGGCATCAAAAAACGTGTTTTTGATCGCCTCAAGACCCGCTCGGGGGCTTGGGCAGACGAGCTCTATACTGTTCTATGGGCACTACGGACTACCTCTAGTCGAGCCACCGGTGAGACACCCTTCCATTTGGTCTATGGGGCAGAGGCTGTGTTGCCTATGGAAGTCAGTATTGGATCTGTTCGCACGAATCAATTCGAACAGGTCAACCAATCCGAACAGCGATCGCAAGATCTCATCCTCCTGGAAGAACGGCGTGATCGCGCCCTGATCAAGTCCGCGGTATACTTGCAGGCTCTACGCAAGTATCACAGTAAAAAGGTGCGACCACGTGATCTCAACGTGGGCGACTTGGTTTTACGAAAAATTCAAGACCAGTCTGACCGCAATAAGTTCTCCCCAAAGTGGGAAGTACCATACACTGTCGTCTCAGTGCCGCGGCCAGGGTCTGCGCGGTTAGCCATGGAGGATGGTCGGATTTTGTCCAATACTTGGAACATCGATCAACTTCGCAAGTTTTACGTGTAAGTATTCCAATTACTTTTTCCCTGTTCAATTAGCATTTTTTCATAAAAAACATGTCTTGTTTTCATACAATGAGTGTTTTCTTTAAGCCCAAATTATACAAATTCGACCTGGGGCTGATCGCCGGCGGTTAGGTTACTACAGCATTTTTTAACCGGATTCGCTGGTCGATCTCATTATCACTTCCAGATAAGTCGCTCCTAAATAAGCCGTTTCTCAACGCACACGGGACTATCTGGCAAGTCTTCGGTCATCTGGGTGGCTACCAGTTTGCAATAAGGTTAAAATGTTATTTTAATCTTGACCATCGGCTTGAAGCGCATATCCCTGGTCATCATACTTATGTTTTCCCCTCTGCTTAAAATACTAAGGCTCCAGTATTCAAAAAACAGAGGCGGGGGCTAGAGGAGTATACTTATAGTATGAAACTTATGATGTGAATATGCACTTTCTTTTGAAAAAATAGTTTTACATACATGGCATTGTAATTACAATTGTTGGGTTACAAAATGTAAGGATCATTCGATCCTCAGCTCAGCCAAGAGTTTGTCAACGAAGGGCTTAACTTCTTCAATAACGGCGTCAAGCAGTTCTTCACTCTCGACCTCAACCGGTCCCACCAGCGCGCTCAGATTCGCATCTGGGCCATGGTGAAGTCGAACCCGGCTGAGTACGGCAGAAGCGGCTGATCGGACTCTCGTCCTGATTATCTCTTCACGTCGCCGTAAATCTCCAGGGAGATATTCGAGCAGTGATTCTGCTTGAGTTGTGAGCAGTGATGCCCAATCGCTGACACTTGGGTCGTTCTTCCTCAACTCTACCACGTTGGTATTCAAAAGGCTGGCCACGGCCTTCAGTTTTTCGAAGACCAGTAGGCTCAACTCTTTGACCGCTCGGTCGGTATGGTTGAGCGAGGACTCGAGAATCATCTTGTCCTGGCCGAGCTGTGTAATGCGACCTGCTTGCGCTGTACAGAGAAAAGAGGTTATTAACAAGAAACGGCTTTAAGTCTTCTCAAGTTGAGAATCGACTTACCAGCATTCTCAGACTGAAGTTTATTGATTTCAGTCCGTAGTTTCTTGAACTCTGTAACTGAGTTCAGCCTCATCTTGGCTAACTCTTTTTTCAAGAATGTAACCTCTCTGCAGCAAAATCAGGTCAGTCACAATTAAAACCTACTTATATTAACAGAAGAATGACGATCCTCACTTGCGCAAGCCGTCACGATCTTTTTGAACAGCCGCCATGCTAGCCATTGCAGCATGTGACTGACTCGTCACCCATGACAAGCCCTGTGATACCAAGCAAGAGAGTTAAGTATGCTCTAAAGGCGATTCAAGCGCCGAAACAGGGGTGATCATACCTTCATAAACTTATTTAAAGCGGCATCATCCATGCTAGCAGGAATCCTTGCTAGCGCGCCGGAAGTGCCTGCGACAGGGACAGTTGATGGGAGTGCCGGCCGGACGCCACCCCCAGAGACTACTGGTTGTGACCCGATCCCTGTACTTGTTTCACCTCCCGCGGTCCGGACAACTTCCTGAACCGCGGGAGCAGAGCGCTCTTCATTAGAGGCTCCCTCACTAGCCCTAATTTCAACCTCCCCAGTGGCGATTGAAGGGTTAGGCGCTGTCTTCTTTTGCCTAACAGGAAGAATGGGTCAGGCAACTTTTATTTAAGATTGCTGTCAAGTAAGAGCTCTTACCTTATTTGAAATCCTATTCGTTCCTGGGACTTCTGGGAAAATTCCCCTGGCGAAGGAGAGCCGTCTCCGGTTCTTGCCTTCCTTATGGTAAACAAGGCAGCACCCCCCTAGAAATGTCATGTTACAGGCATATTCTTAGGGAACAGGTAAAAACACATAGGTCTTTACCTGGGCCACCGGACTAACTGGTGGGGCTGCATCCGAAGGCCTTGGCGATTCCTAAGTTGCTGGAACCGTCACAGCCGGCCTTTGTTCGTCTGCCTCCTCCTCTGCCTGCGGAGGAGGAGGATTTTCCTCTCTGGAATCCCCAGTGGTCCCAGGGGGAAGCTCTCCTCTCTGTATGTACATTAACTTATCAAATGTGCAGAAAGAGCCATAGAGGGAATGATCGAAAAGATTCTTTACCTTAGTCGTCCCTTCGACCAGGGAAGCAGAGATGATTGACCCTGAAACCTGGGGGGCTTCAGGAATTGGAAGGTCACCCGCGACCACAAGATCCTCGGTGGTCGCAGGGTCAGCCACGGCCACCTCTTCGGCAGCTGTGGTCTCTGCGGGGTAGCTTGGGGCATCGCTGGATGGAAGATCCGCGATCTTCCTCCTTCGAAGGATCAGAGGAACGTCATCCTCTTCCTCCTCGCTCCCCTCTCCCTGTACGACGAAGAAGTGATTACATGTCGCGCCTGAAAAAGTAGCAGGAATGCGATATCTTACCGCAGTCTTTCTTGCAGGACGAGGAACGCTTCGTGAAGACCCCTCCCCAGGGTTCAGCTTGGTCTTCTTAGGGGCAGGACTCTTTGTCCTGGGCCTCTGAGAGACCTTCTTCACGTTCCTCGCCGTCGGCTTCTTCAGAGAGCCGACATTTTCACTTGGGAATGTCGCATCCGCAAACCTCCCTAGGAGCTATTCTCATTCCAATGGGATTGATTAGCGCTGGACATACATGAGACCTGCAAAACAGAGGCCAAGTGGAAAGTGTAGCTTTCGGCGCTCCTGTTTAAGGTCGTCGCCAGCATGAATCAAGCTTTGGGGGCGAGGCGATCCCTTGGGGCCCTCTACCTCGGCGTTGTACGCCCTGAGGAGGTAGTTAGTCCACCTCTCAATCTCAGCTGAGGGCAGGACTGTTCCCAGATACGAGTTAAATTGATACATTTCAAAAATGACATAAAAGGATTTCAATGTCAGAAATGAATACCTTCGTTATAGTCCAGGGTAGTGTCCGCCATGGACTTGATCTCCCAAGCCGGATGAGCTCTTTCATGCAGGGGGCTCACCCGGTTCTTCACAAAGTCTCGGATGACGTCACGTGCCGTCAACCCTTGTTCGACTAAGTGAAGGATCACCTCGGCATGCTTCATGAACTCCGCGTTCATCGCCGGGAGAGTATCCAACTCGCTCGGTTTCTCCGGCCGCGAGTTCTCAAACCACAACCCGCTCTCGGTCGGTGGGGTGCAGTAAAACCATTTCTGGTGCCACCCGTGCACTGAGTCTCGCAGGGGTGGGGAGGGATACTCCTTTTTATCCCTCAGCCGGAAGTAGATGCATCCGGCGGCGTTGGTGCTCTTCGACCACGCCGAAAAGTAGAATCGTCGGAAAAGATCCACGCTGGGATATATTCCGACGAAGGCTTCACAGAGATGCTGGAATACTGCAAGGATCAGCATCGCGTTGGGGTGGAGGTTGATTAGTTCCCACCCGTAATGTTCAAGGACATCCTTAAGGAACCGACTCTCAGGGAATCGGAACCCGCAACGCAAATACTCCTCAAAAACCACCAACTCGCCTTCTTGGACAGTTGGGGTTTCTTGATCCTTCTCCGCAGGTCGCCAGTTAATGAGCAGCCGCGGAGAAAGGATCTCCTCCTTCTCTAGCGCCATCAGGCTCTCCTCAGAATGATGAATGGATCTGCTCCAGGACGCCATCTTTGGTGTAGAATCAAAGGGGAAGCTGGCGATTTGGGGAAGATGAAGGCTAAAGAAAATGAGGGTTTTGAGCAGCGGGAATAATGAGGGTTTTTAGCTGTGTGGCTTCTTTGAGAAGACATCTGCTCTTTTTATAGACCCATGGCGACGCATTAATGAGTAAACGGTTCATTTCAAACGTTCCATTGAATGCTTTATTCATTTCCCATAATGGATACTATCTCTGATGGACCCGATAAAGTACTCAGGCGTCGGATCTGAAACAAAAAGACTTCTTTGTTTTGGAAACTGAAAGTGTAAAAGGACTGAAAAATTTTCAGTACTTTTCAGAGGACGTTTTTCATTTTTATACTTTGAACATTTTATTCGAAAAAATCACGTAGCCCAATTTTTAACGTACTGAAGTGTTTCTAATTGGGTTATGGTTTTATCGAAATCATGTTTTAGGCTGAAACTTCGATTCTAGTCGAAGTGACATCCTGACCGAGTCCCAACTCTGGTCGAACCTTGGTTCTGACCGCGGCTTTGAAACTGATCGCAGAATCAGGGCAGGTCGCGGTGCTTTTTTCTTAAAAGTGATTTTGATCGCAGAACTAAAATTTCCTGTGTATGAATGGTCGCGAACGTAAAGTTCATGGCTATATTTTCGCACAGAAGATGTGGAGAACATTTCGTGAGAAATAGAGAACTTTTATTTTTTACATTCTTTACATACAAAAGGGATGCAGTCGATCAAAACATCGACTTGCTCCGAAAGAAGTTTACAAAGTCCCCCAAGGGACATGTTGTTGTCAGTAGGATCTACACTGACAACCCCCAGGGAACTAGCAACTACCCTAAGTCTATCTATATCGTCCCTAACAACAGACGCACTATTGTCCCTAATCAAGTGAGAGAGTTCTCGCTGTTGCTGAGCGAAGTCCCTCTCTCGACGGAAATGGTGCGCCTCTTCTCGGGATCGATCAAGACATTCTGCTAAACACAGAATCTTCGAGGCCATCTCCTCGGTCTTCTTCTCCAGGGCATTCTTCTCTTCCAGAAGGGTCTGTCCGGAAGGAAGAGATGGAGCAGCAGAAGGCTGATCGCTGGGGCCTCCTACCTCCTACATTTTTGCAAAAGTTAGTCATACTAACTAAAGTTATCAGCAAAAAAGGGAGAAGAATTGTTACCTGTCCCGGTGCATAACCCGTTGATACACCCATCTTGGGAGGAAGATCATCATATGGTGGAAGAGCAACCTCCCCAGAAGAAGATTGCTTCGCCAACCCAATATGGCAATCATCTGATCGAGGGATAGTCACCGCTTGCCGACCAGGATGTTGATCACCCAAAAGGATGGGGGAATTGCATGTGAAGGGATCTTTCTCTAAGGATAAAGGCCTAATTTGCCGAGAGGCATGAACGGGGAGGGTCAAAGGAACTGAAGGAAGAAAGAAACTCGCTACGTTCTTCACCTTTGTTCCACTGGAAGATCCTTCGTCGACCTTGGGTTTCTTCCTTAAGGGAGACAGGACTTCATTCGTTTGAGACCCTTGTTCGACAATTTCCCCTTCATCGCTCTCAATCTCGATGATTTCATGATCTGCCATTGGGAGGGGTATGTGAAAAGGAAGAAGGCAGGATAACAAGAAAAGGACTTAGGCGTGGAGAAAAATTACGAAGCATTACAAACCCAAGAACCTGGTATTTATAGCCGCCAGGGCGACGGTTCACCTCCCAGACACCTCGGGTTTCGTTAAGACATTTACAATTTTACCTCGAGATAAAAATCTCTACGGCGCCATCATTGCCCGTCACGTAATGTCAGAACCCGTCTTGAAAAACCAACCGTTTTCACTTAGTGCGCCACTAAGTGGAGAAGTTAAAGGGCCGGGTTAAAAATCCAATGCACGGTTTTTAAATTCGAAATAAACACGTCTCTTCGTTTTCTTCGAATTTGGGGGCTAGCTGACGAGGATTGACACCCGAGTCACTTCTAATGAACTCTTGGTTCAAGACAGGTTCGAACCAGACATGTATCTGGTGATGCGAACTCAAGCTATTCTGAGGGGCATCACCATCAGGTCGCAGCTTTACGCGGTCAAAAGAAAGCCTTGCGCGGTCAGAAGTTCGTAGGCTATACGCGAACTACACATTCGGGATATTGCGCGGTCAGCCAATATCCCGCGGTCAGAACATCCGCCGATCAGGATGTTTGGGATCTATCTATTCGGTTGCCCATGCAACAAGATATTCTAAGTATCCCGAAGATTCCTACACGTGGAGAATCAACCGTCAGAAGGTTAACACATACAGTTATCCATGAATAACACGTGTTTAACCTGTGTGGAGGTTAAGAGCAGTTCCAAAAACCGCATCCAACCGTCCGTGCAACCGATTGATGCAGTTTCCTTCACATGGCACCCTTTCAAACAGTACAAAAGGATGGCATGGAGCATCAATCAAAAAAGGAGAAAAAAATCAAGAGATCATCCGAAACATCAACCGAGGGATCGGAAGATCAAGAAACCCAAAATCATCTAAGTTAGCCAAGTCTACGGCCCACCTCATATAGCATTTCTAGTAAGCCTTCTTTGGCTTATCCTTGTACATTTTTACAGGGAAAATCCTCGCCTGTGAGGACTATTCCCTCCATTCTGTAAATCTTTTACCACACTTAGTGAAATCTCAACAGGACGTAGGGCTTTTACTCCCACCATCGAGGGCCCGAACCTGTCTAAACTTTCTGTGCTCCTGTTCACCATTGTTCAGCATACCTTCCCGAAGGGTCATCTTGAAAGGTCTCACAATTACAAATTCTGCATAAGTTCGGCTGAGGACTCCGAGTCCGAATCGTCGACAGCTGGCGCCCACCGTGGCGCCTTTCTCAAGGCGTCCTAATTGAAATTCGGAGGTTCGCCGAAACATGGCTGGAGCATATGATTCCGAGAATGATTTCGATCTCGAGGATTATGCCCATATACCCATGCCTTCTCCGAGCGATCCTATTCCGATGGAAGAGGTCGAAGGCCAGAATCTTCCACAGGTTGAATCATCTCCCCAAGTCATGTTAATCGACCAGGAGGTAACTGGCACAAGGTCAGAACCCGCAGAGGTTCTTAATGTGCTAGGCGATGAATCCGGCCCGTCATACGATCCCGCTGAGGGAAAATATGATGATGACCCTGAAGTTAGCCCAGGAAGGTTCGACCCTGATAACCTCCATCGTCTCTTTGATTTCGAGTCTGACTCGGAACAGACCGAGATGTTCTCCCCATCGACGACCTCTCTCCCTAGGCAGTTTGCTGCGTTGTCGGAGGAAACTCCCGATCAACAGGCTGCCAGGGAAGAACAAGATCGCAGACAGAAGGAGGAGCAAGATCTCGAGCAACAGAACAACGAACTACGCAGAACTGCCCTAGAGGCTCTTCAAGATGCGCAGGCTCGTTACGATGCTGCCCCGAGTTCTTCTCGACGGTCGCGTGGTCGTAGACGTGACCAGACTCCTTCCTTACCACCGAAGCATTTCCCAGTGGACGAAGAAACAGTAACACCTGGTGCCCCTAGGAGAAGTACCCATGGTCGACTGCGATCTATCGTGGAGGTCATGCGTAATTTTCCTCCTACGGTCACGGATGCGCAGAGACCGGCCTTTTTCAGGATCCTGGCGGAAAGACTGGATGAGGTTGCATCCGAGGAGACCCCAACAGCTTCTTCCCGCTCAGTGACACATCCCCGTGAACGAGATGGTCCTCATTTTGGCTCTGGCCGACGGAGTTACCCGCCACCTTTACCGTCCCAACATGACAAATATCGGCGAATGCAGGACTCTCGTAGTGGGGATCGAGTTCCCGTTCACTCTCGTTTGGGACCCCGAGTAACCTCGCCATTAAGTGAGTTTGCTCGAAACCCGACCGAAAGTCGCAGGACGGTTCACGGTCCTTACGTTGGTTGCAAAGCTTTCTCGCCTGGCCTACGAGCAGTCGTTTGGCCCGATAAGTTTCGACCAGGGGCCATTGAGAGGTTTGATGGAACTCAAAACTCATCTGAGTTCCTTCAGATCTATATTACTGCCATCCAAGCAGCAGGAGGCGATGACAAGGTCATGGCCAACTACCTGCCAACAGTCCTCGTAGGACCGGCTAGAACCTGGTTGTTCAATCAGCCTGAGGGTTCTATCTATAATTGGGAAATGCTATGCGATGCCATCCTCAGCAATTTCCAAAACTGTTACCAAAAGCCGGGTAAGGAGGACGACTTGCATAGACTGCGGTAAACTTCGACCGAAACGCTTCGGCAGTTTGTCAAGAGGTTTGTCGGGGTAAGAAATACCATCCCGAACATATCTGATGGTTCCGTAATCAGGGCATTTAAGCATGCCGTTCGATACCGGAGATTCACTGAAGACTTGCTCATCCACCCTCCTCGATGAGTGGCCGACCTGTTCGATATGGCTGATCGATACTCTGATGCAGCCGAGGCAGTCGAATGGAACCGAATGGTTGACAAGGGGGACCTACCGCCCCAACCAGGCTTCAAGGACGCCAAGAAAGAAGATTCAAACAAAAAGCCGGAGTCTTCACCGGGTGGGAAGTCAAAAAAGTCGAAGAGGAACCGCTCTGGACAGTACCGTGAGGTCGCGGTCGCGGAGAAACCACCTTCGACCAAAGGTAATAAGTCTTCTTTTAAAAGTAAAACTGCTTCTGGTGGCCGGGATTCCGACCAGCCAGAAAAATCAACTAATCCGCAGGAAGGCAAAAGGTGGTGTCCACTCCACAATTCCGCAGGCCACGATCTCAAAAACTGCAGGAGTTGGTTGAAACAGCTGGATGATTTCTACCAAGGAGCTGGGCCAATGCCAACCTTACTGCCTAAAGAGCAGGCGTGCGGGGTTAGAGACGTCAATGGAGACGAAGAAATGGCTTACCAGGTACCTCAAAATCATGTTAATGTCATTTTCGGAGGTTCCTCCTCTTTCGTTTCCAAAAGGCAGTTTAAAACCTTTTGCCGAGAGGTTAACCAAATGGAGACATCCCTTGGTGAACCTCAATATCCCCGTTGGTCGGATATACCTTTGACGTTCGATCGCGCTGACTGTCCTGTGGGGTTAACTCGACCATTGAGGCTACCTCTGGTTATTACCCCAATCATCAGTAACGCGAGAGTCGAAAGGGTCCTGATTGACGGGGGAAGTTCCCTTGATCTTTTATTGGTCAAGACACTCGACGAGATGCAAATTCCTCGTTCGAAGATCAAGCCCATAATCCATCCGTTTTATGGGATAATCCCAGGGCCCTCGATGATGCCATTGGGACAAGTGGTCCTCCCGGTCACTCTGGGAGAACCAGATAATTTCCGAACAGAATTGGTTACTTTCGATGTAATCGATTGTGATTCAGCTTATAATGCAATCTTTGGCAGGCCAACTCTTGCTAAGTTCATGATGGCAACGCACTATGCTTATCAGTGCGGGAAATTGCCTGGCCCCAAAGGTGTCATTTCGGTCCGAGGTAGTCGCAACGTGGCGCTCACGTGCGACCGGCTATCTTTGGAGATGGTCGATCAACTTCCCCTCCGAGACGCTCAGGTCGCCACTGTCGCCACCGATGCGATCAGGGCTGCTCCTCGACCAGATGAGAAACTCAAACAAGTTCCCTTGTACCCAGATGACCCATCCAAGACAATTCGGGTTGGGTCAGCCCTGGATGACAAATAGGAACTCGACCTCGTTACTTTCCTCCGGGCTAACGCAGATGTGTTTTCGTGGAAACCGTCCGACATGCCCGGTGTCCCAAGGGAAGTAATTGAGCACAGGTTAGCAATTCGACCTGGACAACGACCAATAAAGCAAAAGCTCAGGCGTTTTGCTACCGACCGACAGGAAGCCATCCGAGAAGAGTTAGAAAAACTCTTACAAGCCGGGTTTATCCGCGAAGTGAATCACCCGGACTGGCTCGCCAATCCGGTCATGGTCCGCAAGTCAAATGGCAAGTGGCGCATGTGCGTCGACTATACTAGCCTCAACAGTGCCTGTCCGAAGGACGACTTTCCCCTTCCCCGCATCGACCAGCTGGTTGACTCCACTGCGGGTTGCGAACTGATGAGTTTTCAGGATGCCTACTCAGGTCATGGAACACAGTTTACCTCCAAATTTTGGAATAGACTGCATGAAACCCTAGGAACCCAGTTGGACTTCAGTACTGCATATCATCCACAGACGGGAGGACAGACAGAAAGAGTCAACCAAATCCTAGAGGATCTTCTAAGAGCTTGTATACTAGATTATGGAACATCATGGGACAAATGTTTACCATTTGCAGAATTTACATATAATAACAGTTATCAAGCTAGTATACAGATGGCACCATTTGAAGCTTTATATGGACGTAAGTGCAGAACTCCATTGCATTGGAATGAGCCAGGAGAACGAAAAGTCATAGGACCAGAGATAGTAGAAGAAGCAGAAGCTCATGTCAGACTCATCAGAGAAAGGTTGAAAACAGCACAATCACGACAAAAGAGTTATGCAGATAAACGACGAAGAGAATTATCATTTGAACCAGGAGATTTTGTGTATCTCAAGGTCACACCATTCAAAGGATTACAAAGATTCCAAGTGAAAGGAAAGTTATCTCCAAGATACATTGGACCATTTAAGATAATCAAGAGAAAGGGAGAAGTATCATATAAATTGGAATTACCTGAGGGATTAGCAGGAGTGCATGATGTGTTTCATGTCTCTCAGCTCCGGAAATGTTTGAAGGAACCTACTGACCAGATAGATGTACAAGATGTGCCTTTACAGAAGAATCTCACTTATCTTGAGCACCCAATCAGAATCCTAGCCACTGATGAACGTCAGCTCCGAAGGAAGAAAATCAGATTGTGTAAAGTTCAATGGAAGAATCATTCAGAGCAAGAGGCTACTTGGGAGAAGGAAGAAGATCTTAAGCAAACCTATCCTTATCTTTTCCTGTCTTAGGTAAATCTCGGGGCGAGATTTCTTTAAGGAGGCTAGATTTGTAACACCCTGAGTTAGGGGTGAAAATTTCCTTTTTCATAAATAGCATGCATGCATGTATCTGTAGTAATAGCCAGATCAGTATCTATCCTAGGCCCTAAAATCTCCAAAGTCTATCTTGTGACCTCAAACCAAGATCAGATTGTTCAGATGTGATCTATCAGTTACTTTGAACTTAAAAGTCTTCAGAACCTAGATCCAATTCTATCTCTAACTCCCAGAATTATCAACTTCTTCTGTTTTCGAAAACAGAAATACCTTATATTACCCAAATACTCTAAGTTTCAGAAATACAGATTTAATCTGAATCCTGACCAAGTTCAGACCAGATTATTCCTGGAATATGATCATGGGTATGTCAATACCTTAATATAAAAAGTTGACAGCCAGATTCTATCATCTAGACTTTTTTCACAAATCAGTCCAAGAGTTATCACAAATTAGTCCTTATCTGTTATTTGAAAACCCAGAAAGGCTAAAATCTCCAGATTAACTCCAAATTCAGAATTTCTTCAGCAAATCTTTTCAAAATGCTATTTGCCACAAGTTTCTCTTCTGTGCAGATATCAAAATCGAACCCTAAATGCCAGAATTCGAAATCGACAAAACTTAAACCTTATTTTACCCTAAAGTACCCTATTTTCAGTTTGTATCAAAAACTATTCAAATGTGTCAAATTTTATCAATTATCCTTGCCAAATACCTTGTTGAATATAATCTACCAGATTAGTGAAATCAATTTCAGTTTAAACCTACCAAATCTCCAGATTTACATTTCAGTCCAAAACTCAAAGAATTAAAACTGCAATTCAGTCCATTTTCGACCAGGCCGTATACTGCTGTACACGACCAGAAGCCTCGCCGTGTTTTGCTTCCTTGCGCCGTGCACGCTCGCCACCGGCCAAGTTCCGCTTGCATTTGTGCTCGTGCATGCTTGCTCTTCCTGTTGCGCACGCGTCAGTGTCTCAACCATCGCCGTGGCAGCGCCGCTGCAACGTCGACGACCAGCGCCTGCTTCCCCACGCGACCAGCAGTGACTGTTGTCAGCATCTTCTTGCCACGTCGCTTGCCTTGCCAGCCGTTGTCGCCACCGCTTTGCACCGCCCGACATGGTTGAGTCCCAATGTAGCACAGCTTTGTCTCGCCAGTGCGCCGTCGCGTCACCGTTCGCTGTTGCTACATCTGCGCCCGGCAACTCATATCAACTGACATCAAATTCAATGCTGTTTAATCCTTGCAAGCTTCGCCCACTGCTCTATTTAAGCCACCAATACCCTGTGTCATCTCCTTTTCCCCAGGACTTAACCAAATTCTCAAACTTCTTCACTGTCATCGTCTTCTCCGGCGAGCTGTCGAAGAGCTTCACAGTGCCAGCACACTACGCAGCACCTTCTGTCAAATTAACTGCATCAATAAGTTTCCCTAATCTCCCTCATTGTGCTGTACCATCTAATTGGATTACCTTGCACCTTATCGCCGGTGATCGCCGGGATTGCTAAATGCCCTGTTCCGGCAATGCAGACCAAATCACTTCGAATTAGCCTTCGAACCTGTGAAGCAAAATGATCTGTGAGCTCTAATTAGCCAGCCTAAGCATCCAGATCCCCAGGTTGAGCTCGAATCGAAGGTATCCCCAAATCCGAGCTTCACCAGAAAACCGGCGATCGTCGCCAGGCTTCTCCAGTGATCCTCCGGCCAATACAATTATACCAGAAGCTTCCCTATACCTCCTAGATGCTCTCCAAGCAAGGAATTAAGTTCTTGTTGCCTGTAGCAGAAACCCCCAATCAGCAGCATTTCTTCTCCGGCGCCGATGACCGGAAAAGCTTGTTCCAGCCATTTCAGCCCTCGAAACCTTGTCATTTAGATGTGCCTTAGCCTCCTGAGCATTTTTGTCTTCTAGCTCGACACCTAGATCGGCCTAGATTGGAAGATATAGCTTTGCCAAGTTTCTGTCCAGAATTGCTCCAGTGCAGCCAGTTCATCTCAGTTCATCAGCAAATTTCTTGCTTTCCAGCCATTTCTTGCCCTAGATCCTGTTGACTTAATTGTTCCTGTTACTCAAGGCTACCTCCCAGACAAAGTGGTGCATCATTTGGAGCTCCAGATCAAAAGTTATGCTAAGCCCTAGTTTTTGGCATTGTCAGCTCTATGCCAGAGCTTGTCAGCCAGTGGCATTGACCTTATTTACCCACTTCCGGTTGTGCAATTTGAAATCCACTTTGTCCACTGAATTTGTAGAGTTGTGATCTACATTTTCTTCTACTACCACAACTTGAGATAAACATCCTAGCTTTTCTTAAAGCTATGTCCAAGCTTTGATCCGAATGTCGATCTGTTGACATTCGCTGTTTTGATTAAACCAGTCACAAAATTGTTATCCCTATTGCAATCCTGAAACCCTAAGATTATCTAATCACCATCCTTAGCCAAATTCCTTGAAACCCTAGAACCTCGACTCAGTTCAGTTTGCAGTTCAACTTATCTCCAGTTTAGTTCAATCATTCTTGTTGAGCATTTCTACATATAAATCATAAAACATTTTAAATATTATAAGTAATTATTGTGCGATTGTTTGTCGTCAAGCAGATTCAGAAGCTGACTTTGAAGATTTTGCTGTTGACCCGTCATCGACTGCTGTATTTTACGACGCGGAAGGCAAGTCATATCCTTGGTCATCTTGAACCTATATTTTAAATGTTGCTAAAACATAACCTTGAATATAGGCAATATTGCATGTGAAAGATTGAGAATGGTTGATTTATGAATTGGCAGTACTAGACTGGTTATCTGTGAAATGTGAAATAAACAAGTTTTGAGCCATGAACTATTATATGTATCTATATACTTATATTCATGAAATAAAACCCCTAGCCGTGACCAGAAAAATGGTGTGGATGGCTGTAGCACTGGAGGTGCTAGACTGCAAAGGAATGCAGGCACTGAAGGTGCAGGGTTGTGGATGGTCTGGTCATTGGCATATAAGGACTAGAACCTTGTGTTGTACGTCTAGTGGCATGAACAACGTGCTAACCGCAAGCCTGGTATGGGACAGGCCTGAACAAGTAATTATGTGGATCGCACATGAAACCCCTGCATGAGATGTGTAGTGATGCACGATAAACACGGAGCGCGGCTCCCACACATATCACTGAAGGTGATCAAGCACGCTGACCCAGTAATGGGAATAAGCAAAGGGGTGGAGGTTTGGATACAACCTGCCACAACTGTGCCTCGCTGAGAGCCACAGGGTCGGGGGTGAATTGTGAGTAAAACATAACAAAAGTTCTTGTTATTTCCACCTTACCGCTCACAGTATGAAGTGAGTCAGGGGTCCAATCATTTTGTTATGATAGGAAAGGTTTGAAAGTGGAATATCTTGCGGGTAAATTGGTACCTCTCTGCAGAGTTAAAAACGTATTCGAATACTCCGAGCTCCCGGGTTTATAGGAGTCTGCTGCGGTGGATTAAATCCACGGGGTGTGACACAAGTACTATTTTCTAAATAAAATATGTTTAATCAAGATTACCCAAATGACATGTGTTGTCATGATAAGGAGTGCTGCCGTGGGCTGTCGTGTGTCGACGTGTCGCGGTAGTGCTATAATCTAGTGAACATGAATGATGATGTTATATTATGAAAAGTGCTGCCATAAGATGAGATGAGAAAGGAAAAGATTATTTTACAAATATCCATAATTCTTGACTAGTCTAGGTTCATATCATCACTACTATATGTATCTACTCTTACCTATGACTTGCTGAGTACGTAAGTGCTCACCCTTGCAACATTCAACTCAATAGATGGAGCCTACTTTGATCAAGATGATGGCACGGAGTACTACGTGGATCCAGAAGGAGGAGAATCAGTTCCGCCAGAACCCTGAAGTGTGTTGTTCTGCCATCAACTTCTTTTGTGGGAGGGTCACCTATCTTCTGCTGTGTAGTTAAATATTTTGCTAAACCCTGAATGCCTTGTAGGCATTGTAATCCTCTTTATGTAATATTAAGGCCAGCAGGCCACACTGCTTAATATTTTGTAAGTACTCTGTTGCAATGTAATATACTCCTGTGTTTGACTCATCCTGGGAAGTCAAAGGTTTGTGGTTTGAGACTAGCTGCAGCGAGCTAGGTCTCTACAGGAGTAGTCGTTGTCCCAGTTTCAGGGCGCGACACAGAGACAGTATCCATTATGGGAAATGAATAAAATATTCAGTGGAACGTTTGAGTGGAACGTTACTCACAGAAGTGCGCCTCCTTGGGTCTATAAAAGGAGCAGGTAGCTTCTTGAGGAAGCCACACAACCAAAACCCTTGCCATTTCCGCCGCACAAAACCCTGGTCCTTCTCAGCCTCCATCTTCCCAAAGTCGCCAACTTTCTCTCCCAATTCCTCACCAAGAATGGCGTCTTGGAGCCGATCAATCCACCACTCTGAGGAAAGCTTGTTGGCATTGGAGAAAGAGGAGATCCTTCCTCCACGGCTGCTAATCAACTGGCAGCCCGCGGAGAAGGACCAAGAAACCCCAACCGTCGGAGAGGGCGAGTTGGTGGTTTTCGAGGAATATCTGCGCTGCGGGTTCCGATTCCCTGAGAGTCGGTTCCTGAAGGACGTCCTCGAACATTATGGGTTGGAGTTGATCAACCTCCACCCAAATGCAGTCCTGATCCTAGCAGTATTCCAACATCTGTGCGAGGCGTTCGTCGGAGTGTATCCCAGTGTGGATCTCTTCCGGTGATTTTATTACTCGGCGTGGTCGAAGAGCGCCAATGCCGCCGAATGCATCTACTTCCGGCTAAGGGAGAAGAAAGAGTATCCCTTCCCACCCCTGCGAGACTCGGTGCACGGGTGGCACCAGAAATGGTTCTACTGCACCCCGCCAACTGAAAGCGGGTTGTTGTTCGAGAACTCGCGACCGGAGAAGCCGAGCGAGTTGGACTCTCTCCCGGCGATGAACACGGAGTTCATGAGACATGCCGAGATAATCCTTCACTTAGTTGAACAGGGATTGACAGCTCGCGATGTCATCCGAGACTTTGTGAAGAACCGGGTGAGCCCCCTGCGTGAAAGGGCTCATCCGGCTTGGGAGATCAAGTCCATGGCGGACAACACCTTGGACTACAACGAAGGTATCTGTCTCTGGTACTGAAATCTGTTATTTTTGAAATGCATTGGTTAACTTGCATTCTGGAACAGTCCTGCCCTCATCCGAGATCGAGAGGCGGACTAACTACCTCCTCAGGGCTTATAATGCCGAGGTAGCGGGTCCCAAGGGATCACCCCGCCCCCAGAGCTTGGTTCATGCCGGCGACGACCTCAAACAGGAGCGCCAAAGGGTAGGTCATCCTTCTCTTAGCTTTTTTTTGCAGGTCTTATGTATGTCCAGCACTAATGATTCCGTTGGGACGAAAACAGCTCTTAGGGAGGTTCGCTGAGGCGACGTTTTCGAGCGAGAATGTCGGTTCCCTGGGAAAGCCGACGATGAAGCACGTGAAGAGGATTTCTTTGAAACCCAGGACCAGGAATCTCGCCCCCAGGAAAGTCAGGCAAAATCTTGGAGAGGGGTCTTCACGGAGCGCCTCTCCTACCGCGAGGAAAACTGCGGTAAGATACCACGTTCCTCCTGTCTTCCCAGGTGCAGACTGGAATCACTTCTTCGTCGTACAGGGGGAGAGGAGCGAGGAGGAGGAGGAAGATGATGTCCCCCTAATCCACTGGAGGAGGAAGATAGCGAGCTTTCCATCTGGCGACGCTCCAGCTTGTCTCGCAGAAATAACTGCTCTCGCAGAAGCGACTGCAACGGACTCCGTGGCTACCGAAAGTCCCGTGGTCGCGGGCGGCATCCCTGTTCCCGAAGCCCCCGAGGCTTCAGGGTCAATTTCCTCTGCCTCCCCGATCGAAGGGGTAACCATGGTAAGATTCTTTCATGGTCTTGTTTTCTTCAATTCCCTCTGTATACTCATTCGTCAAGTTAACGCTTATTCAGGGAGAAGAGCTTCCCCCTACGACTCCTGTGAGTCCCAGGGAGGAAAATCCTCCACTCCTGTTGGCAGGAGAGGAGGTGACCGAACAAGGCCCTGTTGGAGTTGCGGACGCGGTGCCGGCTCCAGAAGTCTAGGAGCCATCCAGACCTTCGGACGCAACTCCGTCAACCTGACAGGTTGCTCAGGTATGAACTCCTATCATTTGTCTTTACCTTCCCTTAGAAATGTGCTTACAGGAGAACACACATAGGGGAAAAAGGCCATGTTCACCAAGAGGAAGACCAGGACAGACGACGACGGTCCCCTTTCTCAAGGAGAGCCTTCCCTGAAATCCCAAAAGTTGATGGGATTTCAGATAAGGTAAGAACCCAATCTTGGTAGTACTAAAATGAATTGCAATGATCACCAATCGTGATTGTTGGTTCATTTTTTCTTGGCAGGCGAAGAGAAGCAGCACCCAGCCCTTCAACCGCTCCAGGGAGGGTTGAAGTGGCTACTAGTGCCGGAGCCTCTAGTGAGGAGCACTCTGCCCCCTTGGTCCAGGAAGTAGTTCGGACCGTGAGGGGAGAAACAGGCGCGGGGACCCAGTCGCAAGCAACAACGACTAGGGATAATGTCCAGCAGACACATCCACCGGTTGCCTCCGTCGTGGCTACAACGGGTCCTTCGACGAGACCTCCTGTCATTTTGGAGGACGTTTCATTCCAAAAGTTCACGAAGGTATGGTGAACTTCTCTTTTGGTACCTGAATTGTGCGTAGGATACCCTTAATTTCTCTTTGTATCGCAGGAACTATCCCGGATGACGGCCAAGTCGCTTGCTATGGTAGCGAGCGTTGAGGCCATACAAAAAGAACGAGACAGCTTGCGCAGGTAAGGATCATTACTCTTCAACTTGTACAGATACAAATTTGTTATGACCACTTTTTTTTTGTTCTGTCACAGAGAGGTGGCGTTTCTGAAGAAGCAAGTGGCCACAATCAAGCTTCATTCAATCTCCGTGGCTTCAAATCAAGAGATCGAGCTTAACAAGCTACGGTCACAACTCTCTGGTAAGTCGATTCCTGAATAGGAAGACTTAAATTCATGACACATGAGTAACCCTTCCTCTTACTGCAGCACAAGCAGGTCAAATAACACAACTCAGTCAGGACAAGATGATCCTCCAGCGCTCCTTTTATACCTCCGAGAAGGCGAACAGAGACTTGAGCCAGTCGATCTTCGAAAAGCTGAAGACGGTGGCTCGTCTCCTGAGGGTTGATGTGGTCGAAACCATGAAGAATAACCTCAGCCAAAACGACTGGTCTACGCTAGTCATTGCCCAAACGGAGTCACTTCTCGAGTATCTTCCTGAAGATACACGGCGACGTGAAGAGGTGATCAGAACGAGGGTTCGATCAGCAGCTTCCGCCATTCTCAGCCGATTTCGTCTCCACCATGGCCCAGATGCGGATCTGAATCCACTGGTGGGTCCGGTTGAGATCGAGAGTGAGGAACAATTGGACGCAATCATGGAGGAGGTCACTCCCCTTGTAGATAAGCTCCTGACTGAGCTCGGGATTGAGTAATCCCTATATCTGTACAGAAATAGCATATAGGATACAAATGAATGTACAAGTTGTTTTTTTTGAAAGAAAGTAAATATATTCATATTTTTTGTTGTTTCATATTATAAACATATCCTCCAAGCCCCCGCCTGTGATTATAGATACTGAAGACTTAGTATTATAA
This sequence comes from Pharus latifolius, assembly GCA_019359835.1. Taxonomy (NCBI): domain Eukaryota; kingdom Viridiplantae; phylum Streptophyta; class Magnoliopsida; order Poales; family Poaceae; genus Pharus; species Pharus latifolius. The sequence goes on from CM033330.1 coordinate 61,917,349, forward strand.
ACACAGGAGAAATATAAGTGTAATGACCAGGGGTGTGCGATCAGGGCAGCGTTTATGAGCAATGTAACGCCTAACCTTATTGCGAACCGGCAGCCACTCAGATGACCAAGGACTTGCCAGAAAGCCCCGTATGCGTTGAGAAACGGCTTATTTAGGAGTGACTTATCTGGAAGTGTTCATGAGATCGGCCAGCGAATCCGATTAGAACGTTGCAGTGATCTCACCGCCGACGACCAGCCCCCGAGTTGAAGTCACAACACATGGGCATGAAGGGAAACGTTCATCATATGAAACAAAAATGGTTTTTGTTTTGTTTAAACAATGCTAATTGAATAGGAAAAGGGGTCGAGTACTTACACGTAGAACTTGCGTAGTTGATCGATGTTCCATGTATTGGACAGAATTTGGCCATCCTCCATGGCTAACCGCGGGGATCCTGGTCGCGGCACTGAGACAACAGTGTAAGGGCCTTCCCACTTTGGGGAGAATTTGTTGCGATTAGACTAGTCTTGAATTTTCATAAAACCAGGTAGGCCACGTGAAGACTACGTGGTCGCACCCTTTTGTTATGGTACTTGCGCAAAGCTTGCAAGTATGCCGCGGACTTGATTAACGCGCGATCACGCCTTTCTTCTAAGAGGATGAGATCCTGTGATCGCTGCTCGGACTGATCAACTCGTTCGAATTGTTTTGTCCGAACAGACCCAATACTAACTTCCATAGGCAACACAGCCTCGGCCCCATAGACCAGATGGAAGGGCGTCTCACCGGTGGCTTGACTAGAGGTAGTTCGTAGTGCCCAGAAAACGGTATAGAGCTCGTCTGCCCAAGCCCCGGAGCGATTCTTAAGGCGATCAAAAACACGTTTTTTGATGCCTTGCAGTATCTGCCCATTGGCCCGTTCTACAGCACCATTGCTTTGTGGATGTGCCACAGAAGCAAAGCACACCTTGGTCCCAATCTGATCGCAGTAATCCAGGAAAAGGCCACTGGCGAACTGGGAACCATTGTCGGTGATGAGACGGTTTGGAACACCGAATCGAGCAACAATGTTCGTATGGAAGAACTTTTGTGCTGCCGACGCGGTAATATTTCGTACCGGTTTGGCCTCAATCCACTTTGTGAACGTGTCAATGGCTACAAACAGAAACCTGTACCCATTGACCGCTTGTGGCATAGGACCAACAATATCCATCCCCCAGATCGCAAAAGGCCATGCAAGGGGAATAGTTTGTAACGCATAGGCAGGTTGATGAACCTGTCTCGCGTGGAATTGACACTGAAGACACATCTTGACCATGTACATGGCATCATCAAGTGCCGAAGGCCAGTAGAATCCTTGTCGAAAAGCTTTTCTGACCAGTGTTCGAAATGACGCGTGCGCACCGCATACACCGTCATGTATTTCTTTCAAGAGGGACTTACCTTCCTCCTAAGATATGCAGCAAATGAATACTCCTTGAGTACCCTTTCTATAGAAAACCCCATCTATGAGTTTGTACAGATGCGCTTTTTGAATTAACCGATCGCTTTCAGTTTCGTCCTCCGGTAGGGTCCCATGTTCAAGATAGACTCTTAATGGATGAGTCCAATCCAGTTCCTGACCGAGGTTGGCAACGCAGGCTGTTACCGGATCATCCTCGACCGAAGTCATGATCGAAGGACGGTCCAAGTGTTCAATGAACACTCCTGCCGGAGTGGATGTGCGTGAGGACCCAATTTTGGATGATTGGTCTGCGAGAATGTTGTCCTTTCGCGGGATGTATTGGACTTCGAAATGACTGAAGTGTTTTTCCAATCTCCTCACTTCCCCCAGGTAATGAGCCATTGTCTCATCGGAGGTGTTGTACTCCTTGTTTACCTGGTTTACGACCAGCTGTGAGTCTCCCCTCACCACTAATCGACGGACTCTGAGTAATTTTGCTGCCCGGAGCCCTGCAAGAAGACCTTCATACTCCGCTGCGTTGTTAGTCGCAACGAAGTGTAATTGGATGACATACTTAAGCTGTTCGCCCTGAGGCGTAAGTAAGACCACTCCAGGCCCCGAGTGTTGAAAACTACGGGAGCCATCAAAGTACATTGTCCAGTGATCGGAGCATTCCAATTCTTCGGGCACCTGCACGGGTGGCTCAGGGTTGGTCCATTCGACCACAAAGTCGGCCAAAACCTGAGACTTAACCGCCGTGCGGGGGGTGAAATGGATATCGAAAGCACCGAGTTCGACCGCCCATTTGGCGATTCGACCAGATTTTTCTGGATTTCGGACAATATCCCCCAAAGGAAAGGAGGAGGGTACTGTGATCTTATGAGCTTGGAAGTAGTGTCGTAGCTTACGGGAAGCCATCAGTAGTGCATAAAGTATCTTTTGGACCTCAGGGTAATGCTCCTTAGGACCATGAAGCACCTCGCTCACATAGTAGACAGTTCTGTGTATTCCTTCCCTATCCGAAATCAGGACGGCGCTGACCGGGTGCGGTGTGGCCGCTAGATAAAGAAGCAATGGTTCTCCTTTGTCGGGAGACACCAACACTGGCAGACTGAATAGATATGTCTTTACCTCCTGAAACGCTTTCTCGGCCTCATTCGACCATGTGAAATTGTGATGCTTCCGCAAGGCTTTGAAGAAAGGTAATCCCCTTTCGCCTAGTCGCGATATGAAATGACTTAAGGCCGCCATGCGACCAGCCAGGCGTTGAACATCTTTCATGGTCGAGGGTGACCTCATTTGTTCAATGGCCCTGATTTTCTCAGGATTAACTTCAATGCCCCTGGAACAAACAAGGAAACCAAGAAGTTTTCCTGAAGAAACCCCGAAAGAACATTTCTCCGGGTTTAATTTTATTCTAAAGCGATTCAAATTACAGAAGGTTTCAGCGAGATCGTCCAAATGAGACAATCTCTTGGTACTTTTTACAACCAAGTCGTCTACATATGCTTCGAGATTACGCCCTATCTGGAAAAGAAAGATCTTTTGCATCAAGCGCTGGTACGTGGAACCTGCGTTCTTGAGACCAAACGGCATTCTTACGTAGCAGTAAGTGCCGAACGGGGTGATGAATGCGGTTTTCTCTTCATCTTCTTCTGCCATGCTAATTTGATGATATCCTGAGTAAGCGTCCAGGAAGCTCATCAGTTCGCAACCCGCGGTTGAGTCGACCAGCTGGTCGATGCGGGGAAGGGGAAAGTCGTCCTTCGGACAGGCATGTTGAGGCTAGTGTAGTCGACGCACATGCGCCACTTGCTATTTGACTTGCGGACCATAACCGGATTGGTGAGCCATTCCGGGTGATCGACTTCACGAATAAACCTGGCCTTTAGGAGTTTGTCCAACTCCTCTCGGATGGCTTCCTGTCGGTCAACAGCAAAACGCCTGAGCTTTTGCTTTATTGGTCGTTGTCCTGGTCGAATTGCTAACCTGTGCTCGATTACTTCCCTTGGGATACCGGGCATGTCGGACGGTTTCCACGCAAACACATCTTCGTTAGCCCGGTTGAAAGTAATGAGCTCGAGTTCCTATTTGTCATCCAGGCCTGATCCGACCCGAATTGTCTTGTATGGATCATCTGGGTACAATGGAACAAGTTTGAGTTTCTCATCTGGTCGAGGTGCAGCCTTGATCGCGTCGGTGGCGACGGTGGCGACCTGGGCGTCCCGGAGGGGAAGTTGATCGACCATCTCCAAAGATACCCGGTCGCACGGGAGTGCCACGTTGCGACTGCCACAGACCGAGATGACACCTTTGGGGCCAGGCAATTTGCCGCACTGGTAAGCATAGTACGTTGCCATCATGAACTTAGCAAGAGTTGGCCTGCCAAAGATTGCATTATAAGCCGAATCACAATCGATTACGTCAAAAGTAACCAATTCTGTTCGGAAGTTATCCGGTTCTCCCAGTGTGACCGGGAGGACCACTTGTCCCAACGGCATCATGGAGGGGCCCGGGATTATCCCATAAAACGGATGGATTATGGGCTTAATCTTCGAACGAGGAATTTGCATCTCGTCGAGTGCCTTGACCAATAAAATGTCAAGGGAGCTCCCTCCGTCGATCAGAACCCTTTCGACTCTCGCATTACTGATGATCGGGGTAATGACCAGAGGGAGCCTCAATGGTCGTGTAAGCCCCGCAGGACAATCAATGCGATCAAACGTCAAAGGTGTATCCGACCAACGGGGGGTACTGAGGTTCACCAAGGGATGCCTCCGTTTGGTTAACCTCTCGGTAAAAGGCTTTAAACTACCTTTTGGAAACAAAAGAAGAAGAACCCCCGAAAATAACATTAATGTGATTTTGAGGTACCTGGTAAGACATCTCCTCGTCTCCGTCGGCGTCTCTAAGTCCGCATGCCTGTTCTTTAGCCCGTAAAGTCGACATTGGCCCAACTCCCTGGTAGAAGTCATCCAATTGTTTCAACCAACTCCTGCAGTTCTTGAGGTCGTGGCCTGCGGAGTTGTGGAGTGGACACCACTTCTTGCCTTCCTGCGGATTAGCCGACTTTTCTGGCTGGTCGGCACTACGACCACCAAAAGAAGTTTTATTCTTAAATGAAGGCTTGTTACCTTTGGTCGAAGGCGGCTTCTCTGCGACTGCGACCTCGCGGTACTGTCCAGAGCGGTTCCTCTTCGACTTTTTCGACTTCCCTCCCGACGAAGATTCCGGCTTCTTGCTTGAATTTTCTTTCCTGGCGTCTTTGAAACCTGGTTGATGTGGTAGGTCACCCTTGTCGACCATCCAGTTCCATTCGACCGCTTCGGCTACGTCGGAATATCGATCGGCTGTCGAAAAGATCGGCCACTGATCGAGGAGGGTGGATAAGCAAGTCTTTGATGAATCTCCGGTATCGAACGGCATGTTTAAATGCCATGATAACGGAGCCATCAGATATGTTCGGGATGGTATTCCTCACCCCGACAAATCTCTTGACAAACTGACGAAGGGTTTCAGTCGAAATTTGTCGTAGTCGATGAAGATCGTCCTCTTTACCCGGCTTTTGATAACAGTTTTGGAAATTGCTGAGGATGGCGTCGCACAGCATTTTCCAATTGTAGATGGAACCCTCGGGCTGATTAAAGGGCCAGGTTCTAGCCGGTCCTTCGAGGACTATAGGCAGGTAGTTGGCCATGACCCGGTCATCGCCTCCTGCCGCTTGGATGGCAGTGATATAGATTTGAAGGAACTCGGATGGATTCTGAGTTCCGTTGAACCTTTCAATGGCCCCTGGTTGAAACTTATCTGGCCAAACGACCGCACGAAGGCCGGGCGAGAAAGCTTTACAACCGACGTAGGGACCGTGAACTGCCCTGTGACCCTCGACCGGGTCCTGGTTGACTTCACGCAATCGTGGAGTTATCCGTGGTCCTAAACAAGAGTGAACAGGGACCCGATCCCTACCACGAGAAACCTGTGTTCGCCTGTACTTGTCCTGGCGGGATGGTACAGGCGGCGGGTAACTTCGTCGACCAGAACCATTGTGAGAACACTCTCGTTCGCGGGAACGTGTTACCGACCGGGAAAAGGCTGTTGGGGTCGCCTCAGATGCGACCTCATCCAGTCTTTCTGCCAGGATCCTGGTGAAGGCTGGTTTCTGCGCATCCGTGACCGTAGGAGGGAAGTTATGCATGACTTCGGCGATAGATCGCAGTCGACCATGGGTACTTCTCCTAGGGGCACCAGGTGTTACCGTTTCTTCGTCCACCGGGAAAAGCTCCGGAGGCAAAGAAGGGGTCTGGTCGCGTCTGCGACCACGTGACCGTCGAGAGGAACTCGGAGTAGCATCGTAATGAGCCTGCGCATCTTGAAGAGCCTCTAGGGCAGTTCTGCGCAGTTCGTTGTTTTGTTGCTCGAGATATTGATCCTCCTTCTGTTTGCGATCCCGTTCTTCCCTAGCAGCCTGTTGATCAGGAGTTTCCTCCGATAAGGCAGCAAACTGTCTAGGGAGAGAGGTCGCCGATGGGGAAAACATCTCAGTTTGTTCCAAATCGGACTCGAAATCAAAGAGACGGTGGAGGTTATCAAGGTCGAATCTCCCCGGGCTGATTTCCAGGTCGATATCATCCTTCCCCTCAGCGGGGTCGTATGACGGACCGGAATCACCTTCTAGCGCATTAAGAACCTCGGTGGGTTCTGACCTTGCGCTAGTCGCTCCCTGGTCGATGGACATGACCTGGAGAGATGATTCAACCTCTGGGAGATTTTGGCCTCCAATCTCCTCCATCGGAACAGGATCTCTTGGAGAAGGCATTGGAATGTGAGCATAATCATCAAGATCAAAATCGTTCTCGGAATCATATACTCCAGCCATATTTCAGCGAACCTCCAGATGAAAATTACGACGCCTTGAGAAAGGCCCCACGGTGGGCGCCAGCTGTCGACGATACGGACTCGGGGTCCTCAGTCGAACTTATGCAAAATTTATAAATAGTGAGACCTTTCAGGGTGACCCTTCGGGAAGGTATGTAGAATTATGGAGAACTGGAGCACAGAGAAATTTATACAGGTTCGGGCCCTCGATGGTGGGAGTAAAAGCCCTACGTCCTGTTGGGATTACACTATGTGTAGTAAAGAGTTACAAAGTGGCAGGAGAAGACCTTCACAGGCGAAGGTTTTCCCTATACAAATATACAAAGTGAAGTCTAGAAGGCTTATCGAAACTATCTAGGCTAAGCCGTAGCCTTGGCTGTTTGAGTCATGTCTTAATCTCTTGATCGATCTCTCTCTCATTTGATACATCACGCTGCCCTTTTATACTGTTTGAAAGGGCGCCAAGTCGTAACTGCACCAAACAGTTGCTTGGAAGCGGTTTGGAGAACCGCTCTTAATTCCCACGCAGGTTTAACACGTGTTATTTGTGGATAACTGCACGTATTAACCTCCTGACGATTTATCCCCACGTGGAAGAATCTTCGGGATACTTGGGATATTCCTGTTATAAGAAAAGAATAGTCCCACGTTCCCTGGTCGAAGATGCTCTGACCGCGCGATGTTGGCTGACCGCGCAACATCTTCGACCTTCTGTCCACGCACAGCACACGAACTTCTGACCGTGCACTAGCTGCGATCTGATCGCGCAAAGCCTGCGACCTCGGGCTGATGCTTCCTAGAAACGACTTGAGTTCGCACCGCCGGGCACATGTCTGGCTCGAATCTGTCCTGAACCAACAGTGCATTTATTTGACCTGACTCTGGTGTCAATCCTCGTCAGGGGTAATTGAGCACAGGTTAGCAATTCGACCTGGACAGCGACCAATAAAGAAGTTTAGACTCTTTGCTGTTGATCAGCAAGAAGCTATCCGCGCGGAGTTAGACAAACTCCAAACAGCCGGGTTTATTCGAGAAGTCGATCATCTGGAATGGCTTGCAAATCCGGTCATGTTCCGTAAGTCAAATGGCAAGTGGCGCATGTGCATCGATTACACCAGCCTAAACATTGCCTGCCCGAAGGATGACTTTCCCTTCCCCGCATCGATCAGTTGGTCGACTCTACCGCGGGTTGTGAACTGATGAGTTTCCTAGATGCTTACTCAGGATATCATCAAATTAGCATGGCAGAAGAATATGAGGAGAAGACTTCCTTCATCACACCATTTGGCACCTACTGCTACATTAGAATGCCATTTGGGTCGCCGGTTCCACGTACTAGCGCTTGATACAAAAGACCTTTCTTTCCCAGATGGGGCGTAATCTTGAAGCTTACGTAGATGACTTGGTTGTAAAAAGCTTAAAAAGCTTGACTCATTTAGATGATCTTGCTGAAACCTTCTGTAATTTAAACCAATTTGGAATAAAATTAACCCAAAAAAGTGTTCTTTTGGGGTTTCATCTAGTAAATTGTTAGGCTTTCTCGTCTGTTCTAGAGGAATATAGGTTAATCCCAAAAAAATCAGGGCCATCGAGCAAATGAGGTCTCCTTCGACCACGAAGGATGTCCAGTGCTTGGCAAGTCGCATTGTGGCTTTAAGTCGATTTATATCGCGACTAGGCGAGAGGGGATTACCTTTTTTCAAAGCTCTTCGAAAACACCATGGTTTTACCTGGTCGGATGAAGCCGAGAAAGCATTCCAGGAGGTTAAAGCGTACTTATCCAGTCCGCCTGTGTTGGTTTCTCCGATCACCGAGGAACCACTACTTCTTTACTTGGCGGCCACACCTCATGCGGTCAGTGCAGTTCTGATCACAGAAAGAGAAGGAGTGCAACAGCCCGTCTATTATGTAAGCGAGGTACTTCATGGTCCTAAGGAGCGTTATCCTGACGTCCAGAAGATACTTTACGCACTACTGATGGCTTCCCGCAAGCTAGGACCTTACTTTCAGGCACATAAAATTACAGTGCCCTCGTCCTTTCCTTTGGGAGATATTATCCGAAACCCAGAGAAATTTGGTCGAATCGCGAAGTGGACTGTGGAACTTGGAGCATTTGACATCCATTTCACCCCTCGCACGGCGGTCAAGTCTCAGATCCTTGCATACTTCATGGTCGAATGGACTAACCCTAACCCACCTCTGCAAGAATTTAAAGACATCATGCACCGACCATGGGACGATGTATTTTGACGTCTCTCGCAGTTTTCAACACTCGGGGACTGGAGTGGTCTTAGTCACGCCTCAGGGCGACCAACTCAAGTATGTCATTCAATTGCATTTTGTTGCGACTAACAACGCAGCAGAATATGAAGGTCTGGTGACTATAGTCGAAGACGACCTGGTGACAGTCTTCGTTACCGACCTTGGACATGGAGAAGATTGGACCCATCCATTGAGGGTCTATCTCGAACATGGGACCTTGCCCAGGGATGAAATCGAAAGTGATCGGTTGATTCGAAAAGCGCGCCTATACAAGCTCATAGAGCTGGTTTTGTATAGGAAGGGTACTCAAGGAGTATTCATGCATTGCATTTCTCAAGAGGAAGGTAAGTCCCTCTTGAAAGAAATCCATGACGGTGTGTGGTGCGCACATGTCATTTCGCGTACTGGTCAGGAAAGCTTTCCAACGGGGATTTTACTGGCCTTCGGCACTAAATGATGACAAAAACTTGGTCAAGACATGCCCCCAGTGTCAATTTCATGCAAGATAGGTTCATCAGCCCGCATATGCCTTGCAAACTATCCCTTTGACATGGCCATTTGCGGTCTGGGGGATAGATATTGTGGGACCTATGCCACAGGCGATCAATGGTTACAAATTCCTATTCATAGCTATTGACAAATTTACAAAGTGGATCGAGGCTGAACCAGTCTGCAATATCACCGCTGCTGCGGCACAAAAGTTCTTTCATAAGAACATCGTCACTCGATTTGGTGTTCCATGTCGTCTCATCACTGATAACAGTTCCCAATTCGCTAGCGGTCTCTTCCTGGACTATTGCGATAATATTGGAACCAAGGTGTGCTTTGCTTCTGTAGCTCATCCACAGAGCAATGGTGCCGTCGAACGTGCCAACGGGCAGATACTACAAGGCATCAAGAAACGTGTTTTTGATCGCCTTAAGGCGCGTCTGAAGGCTTGGGTAGATGAAATATACTCTGTTCTGTGGGCACTACGTACTACCTGTAGTCGAGCCACCGGTGAGACACCTTTCCAATTGGTATATGGCACCGAGGCTGTGTTACCTACGGAAATTTGTATTGGTTCTGCCCGAACAGATCAATTCGACCAGATTGATCAGATCGAACAACGAACTCAGGATTTAACCTTCCTCAAAGAACAGCGTGATCGAGCGCTGATAAGGTCGGCAGTATATTTGCAAGCTTTGTGAAAATATCACAGCAAGAGGGTGCGGCCGCGTAGTCTTCATGTGGGTGATCTGGTTTTACGAAAAATACAAAACCAGTCAAACCGCAATAAGTTCTCTCCTCAGTGGGAAGGCCCTTACATTGTTGTTTCAGTACCATGACCAGGATCGGCTCGGTTAGCGATGGAGGATGGCAGAATCTTGTCAAATACTTGGAACATCAAACAACTACGCAAGTTCTATATGTGAGTTCTTCAATCTTTTTTCCTGTTCAATTAGCATGGTTTAGTAAAAATCGTGAGTACTTTCATTTCGCTCATGTTGCATTCGTTTCTTTGCCATACCTATAACGAGCCTTGCTCGGGGGCTGATCGCCAATGACCATCTTGCTACAATATCCTGACCAGATTCGTTGGCCGATCTCATGGTCACATCCAGATAAGACATCCCTCAATAAGCCATTTCTCAATGCACACGGGACTACTGGCATGTTCCTGATCATTCGAGTGGCTGCCAGTTCGTAATAAGGCCGGGTGTTGTATTAAGGTCAGTATCGGTATGATCAAATGATCATATCTAAATTAAAGCATTTCTTAGATATTCATAACGCCCATGTTTTTTCCTGATATCACAATACTAGATCTTCAGTACTTATGATCTCAGGAGGGGGCTAAGGGAATATGGTCATAGCATGAAATGAAGGGAAGTACTTTCTTTTTTCAAAATTCAAGGCATGCATTTTCATTGTATAATTACATGTTTGCAGGTACAAAAATTGTTACATTAACAATTAAAATAAGCCTAGTTCTTTCAAGAGGTTTTCGATCAAGGGCCGGACCTCCTCCATTATGGCCTCAAGCTGATCTTCACTCTCGATTTCTGCATCTCCGACCACTGGTTTCAGATCCAGATCAGGGCCGTGGTGGAAACAGAGTCTGCAGAGGATGGCAGAGGCTATAGATTGCACTTTTGTCCTCATCGCCTCTTCCTGTCGCCTCGTATCTTCAGGAAGATATTCGAGAAGTGATTCAGCCTGAGTTGCAACCAATGTGGCTAACTCACCAAAGCTAGGATTGATCTTTTGAGATTCGACCACATCAGCTTTGAGCAGAGCTGCCACCGCCTTCATCTTTTTGAAGACAGAAGATTGAACATTGCTGCCGGATGCAATTATTGCTCTCAAACTTTCGTTCTTCGTGCAGACAATATCAATCTTCAAGCTTTGGAGCTCAATGGTCACTTGAAGGTCGTTCTTTTCTCTTGAAAGAAGGTTTATTTGATCCTCTTGTGCTACATGAACATGGTAGATGATTCTTATAGCAGTTCATGTAATGAAATAATGTATTCTGGTCGGAAGTAGACTTACAAGAGAGTTTTAACTGTGCTTCGCGAAGTTCCCTCTCTAGAGAAGAACATCTCGCTGCTATAGCTTCTTCTTGATTCTCTCGATTAGCCATGCACTTATTCAAAAAGGCATTTTCTCTGTAACAAGAAGGACGATCAGCTACACTTAAATACGGATTCAAGTTAACAAGAATAAAGAGCACCACACTTATTGTTGTAGTCGGCTGATCTCCCGTTGCGCGACCTCGATATGCTTTTCTATAGCTGTCGACTTGGTTGCCACCTCGGTCAAGTCCTGAAACACAATAAGGAATTGCTCTTAAAACTTGAATATTCCTAAATTTTTGCAAGCTCGAAAACAATAAAAAGAGTTTTCTGCGTACCTCTACGTAATCGCTGAATGAGCTGCTCTCAACACCAGCGTGAGGTCAAGCCTCAAGACTTGTTGTGTCCATGGCAGGGGCAGTAGATGATCTTTCCTGTTGATCCCCCCTGTAGCCGGGACTGCGGTTTCCATCCCTTGGGATTGGATCTCCGCTGCCATTCCCTCCACGATGGCCTGAAGAACTTCTTCAACCATGGGAGTTGGACTTGGCTCTCCCATGACCTCTGCTGTAGGTGTTGTGCCATGGCTTGTCGAGGTCGCCGAAGTACTGGGTGCAGCATCCCTGCGCCTAAAAACAAACAAACATATTATAGGGTAAAATGCCTCATGTTGGCTATCTCTAGATGGCGATAGGAGAGATTCTTACTTTATTCAAAACCCCACCCATGGTTTGGGTTTTGATGATGAGCTCCCGGGAGAAAGAAGCCCACTGGGTGCTCCTGGGAAAGAATCCTCTTCTGTCCTTGTCTTCCTTTTCTTAAATAGGACAGTATCCTCTTCTCTCTGTATGTATACAATTCAATGAGTATGTGCAGAGGAACGACAACATACAAGATTGTGAGGATTCTTACCACAGTCGCTCCCTCGATCAGTAAGGGAGGGGTTATTAGTCCTGGGGCTTCACGAGCCTCGGGCGCCGTGGTTTCACCCGTAACCACAGGATTGCCAGTGGTCGCGGGGCCCGTTGTAGCCGTCCCTGTCCCTGCAGTTAGGGACAAGCCTTCGTCGATTTGAAGGAAAGCTGACCTCTCTGGGATGCTTGTTCCCAAAAGGACAGTCGCTTTCCTCTTGCGACGAACTAGAGGAATGTCATCTTCCTCATCCTCGCTCTCTTCACCCTGTACGACAAAGAAGTAATTTCCACTCATACTTCGGGTTACAGGGGGTACGGAAAATCTTACCGCTGTCCTTTTCACGGTTATGGTTTTCTTCCGCGAAGAAGCCCCTCCCAGGATCTTCTTAGGTTTTTCGAGAGCAGGCTCCTTCATTTTGCACTTCGAAGGGGTCTTCTTCGCAGCTGGTCTCCCCAAAGGACCAACGTCCTCGCTTGGACACATCGCCCCAGTAAATTTTCCCAGAAGCTGTATTATTTAAAATGCTTTTGGTAATACAAGACAAGTGGATGATTTACAATAGAGCTTGTTGGGAAAGGTCATACCTTTCGGTGCACTTGTTTAAGATCGTCGCCGGCATTAATTAAGCTTTGGGGGCGAGGCGACCCTTTAGCTCCCTCCGCCACGGCATTATATGCCCATAGAAGGTAGTTTGTCCTTTTTTCGATTTCGGACATAGATAGCGCTGTGTCACAAACAAGCATGTTAATAAATACGACATATTTCATCAGTAAAAATGCGTATTTTGTTGACTAGAGGACATACCAGTGTTATAATCCAGGGTGCTATCCGCCATGGACTCCACCACCCAAGCCAGATGTTCCCTCTCACGCAGGGGGCTCATCCTGTTCTTCACGAAATTGCAGATGATATCACGCGCGGTCAAGCCTTGCTGGACTAGGTGAGGAATGGCTTGAGCTTGTTTCTTCAACTCTGTGCTCAGAGAGGGAATGGAGTCTAACTCACTGTCTTTCTCCGGTCGGGTGTTCACGAACCACAGTCCGCTCTCCGACGGAGGGGTGCAGTAGAACCACTTATGGTGCCACCCGTGCACAGAATCCCGTAGAGGCGGGAATGGGTACTCCTTCTTCTCCCTTATGCGGAAGTAGATGCACCCAGCGGCATTAGCACTCTTTGACCATGCCGAGAAGTAGAAGTGCCGGAAAAGCTCCACACTTGGAAGCACTCCGATGAAGGCTTCACATAGATGTTGAATAATTGCTAGGATCACTAGTACAGAAATGCAGTCTACTAACCCCTATCTTCTATCGGTTATTAGCGAAACAGCACAAAACCGATAGAAAATGTGCCTCGCGGGCAAAAAAGCCCGACGGATGTATTTTCCCTATCGGTTTCTAAGAAACTTACCGATAGAATAAATAGTATGATTTACTCTAGCGGTGATGAACATATTTGCCGTTAGAAGAGATGCATAAGTACTGACGGAAGAATGTTGTGCGCCGATAGGACTGGTCGACTTCAACAACTAGACTTATTCTATCGCTACTGTATGAATATACCGACAGAATATATTAAAAGTTCCTATCGGCAATATGTAGTTCGCCGATAGAATAGTTGACCTTCTACAAATATTTTTATTCTATCGGTAATGGATTCTTTTACCGTTAGAATATATAGAAAATTGCTTAGAACTGTTCGTCTTCTAATAGTTTTATTCTATCGGTAATGCATGTTTATACCGGTAGAATATTGCACAAAATATCTTAGAACTGTTGGCCTTCTACACTAGTAATATTCTATCGGTAGTGTACGTACAGACCGATAGAGTATGTACAAAAATTCCTATCGGTAATATTTGTTGTGCCGATAGAACCATTCGGCTTCTACAGATGTTTTTATTACTAACGGTATTCTGTTTTCTTACCGATAGAAAATATATAATTGTATAAATACACGGGTATGTCTCTTTCATTCTCACAGTTCATCTGGGCTCGTAGTCCTAACCCGTAAGCTCCATGGACGGCCGGCGCACCTCTACAGGGGACCGCTGCACCTCCGCACCTCCATCGACGCCCTCTAGACGTCGGCATCCCAAGGAAGGTACGTAAAATTTCTGCAATATTGTTAGATTATTCTAATCCGATTATGGCAATAATTCTGCTTTTTTTGTATCCTTCATTTTGATGTGTCTTCTTTTCAATATGATTATGATCTGTTCAGGTCCTTGGATGATGCCCGTGAGGGGCAACGTATTTCACGGTTCTTCATCGCAGTACGCTGCCTACGTTGGCTTGTTGGCGAAAGAAAAGGTGAAGATCACCGTCGAGAGCTGGAAGGACGTGAAGGGCGAGATCTTGGTTGGCTCGGTCGAGAAGATGCTTAAGCCCGGCGTGTTTCTCAAATCAGGACCTATAGAAAGCATCTTACATGTTTTTGCATGCACCAGCTTGTGGCCAGATGCTTACCTGCTTGGAGAAGAAGAATTGTTGTTATTTGCACAGCCATTCTACACCATCACTACACAGAACAACATCTTGGAAGGTAGGTTCTTTTTGTTAATGGAGTTGAGTTGAGTTGAGTTGAGTTGATCGAGTTTGAGTCCGAGGAAATCACCATTACGTACAAATGTATGTCGACGGCAGTTCCAGCTCCTCGGGCGTCTTTGAACTGAACTCCTATGGTTAAGTCCAATGTGGTTCAGACATTTGCTGTTTTGGATGAATGGATTTGTGATGTATCAGGTCTAACTTGTAGTCGGTAGTTGCATTGTGGCAACCTGCAAAGGTTCCCTTTTATGTAAAATGCATGTATGGGCCACTGGGTCCTCGTCGTGATCTGTTGTTAATTTCAGACGTGGCTTTTGTAATATACATCGAATGTGTGAATTGTTGTATTTGTATATTGTTGTATATTTGTGTATCATGTATTGCTAATTGGGACATGAACTTGAATGTACAGGGAGCATTTGTGTATTTAATTGTATTGGTAGGTAGGTGTGTATTTGTACTGCTGTTTCAGACATGCACTTCAATTTGTGAACTGGCATGTGTATGTTTGTACCTGAATTTGTATTGGTGAACTGGCATGTGTATGTTTGTACCTGAATTTGTGAACTGGCATGTGTAATTTCTTTGGCAAGATGAAGTCCCAACTACCTACGAAAAGTATTTTTGTGTCTCCTAGTTAATCCACAAATTAGCATTTCTTGAAATATATTGCTTTATCTTCTAGTTAAGATCCGTTTGATGTAAGATCTGTTTGATGTTACATTGATATGATTCCTTGAATGTGAGAAATGGCATGTGCATGTTTGTCCCAGTTTGGTAACAGTACCTCCTCTAACGGTAAGTACACATATTTACCGATAGGAAAACATATATATTTGTTTAGTCATGCATATTCTAACGGTAAATACACATATTTACCGATAGGAAGCACATATATTTGTTCAGTCACGCATATTCTAACGGTAAATGCACATATTTACCGATAGGAAACACATATATTTGTTTAGTCATGCATATTCTAACGGTAAATACACATATTTACCGATAGGAAACACATATATTTGTTTAGTCATGCATATTCTAACGGTAAATGTACATATTTACCGATAGAAAAATACATATATTTGTTCAGTCATGCATATTCTAACGGTAAATACACATATTTACCGATAGGAAGCACATATATTTGTTTAGTCATGCATATTCTAACGGTAAATGCACATATTTACCGATAGAAAAATACATATATTTGCTCAGTAATGTATATTCTCTAACGGTATGTGTGTGTTTTTACTGATAGAATATGTGAGCGGCAAATTACCTAAGTTAGTCTGACGGTTATTTCATGTATTTACCGTTAGAAAAATGTCCATTATAAGGAAAACCCTAGTCGACCATTGCTGAGCTGCTCTTTAATTTGTTCTGTTGCACTCTGTGTCCCTCTGTTTGTGACGAAAGTTCCAGCTACACTGCTAGGGTGATCAGCGCAGGCTGGAGGGAAGTTGATTGCGCCCCTCTCTTTAAGGTATGCTTAATCGTCGACACCTATCTCTCTCTCCCTCTAGATCTCCCTTCCTCTCTACTTGCAAGCTAGCTGTGTTGTGTAGTTCCAAGTTTGTAGCTCTAAGCTTGGGAGCTTGGTAGCTGGAAATGCGTCATGTTTTAGGAGCTAACTAGCTTGTATTGTGTAGTTAGCTAGGTTAATTAGTGTTAATTTCGTCAGGCTAGGGTTCAACACATGTATCTGTTGTAAGAGGCTGTACATGTACATATACATAACTTAATCGGGCAGGTTTCATGCATGGCTTACTCGTTAAATTTTGTTAATTGTAGATGGACAGGAAATATTGGATGTATGGAATAAAACGTACTACTCTTGAATATTTGGATGGTGTGAATGAGTTTATTAAATTTGCTGAGCAACAAAAGGAGAGGAAGGGAGAGAAAAATATGCTCTGTCCTTGTACAGATTGTATGAACTTGAAGAGGTTTAGCAACTCTGATCAAATTAAGAGTCATTTGATTCGTCGTGGTTTTAACGCGCGATACACCCGTTGGATATGGCATGGCGAAGATCTTGAGGAAACAAGCACCACTACTACCAATCAGCACAACTCGGATGTGGATTGCAATAATATCGATGATCATCCCAATTTTGGTAATGTTAATTCCGATGTGCACGTAGATGATGATGATGACAATCTAGATGAGATGTTACGTGATGTAGAGGAAGATTACAACGAAAATGACTTCTGTGAATTTGAGAAACTGATTGCTGACTCTGAGAAGCCTCTGTTCCCTGGATGTGCAACATTTACAAAACTGTCTTCTGTGCTGAGATTATATAACTTGAAGGCAGGAAACGGTTGGAGTGATAAGAGTTTCACGGCACTATTAGATCTTCTAGCGGACATGCTTCCAGAGGGAAATGAGTTGCCAAGATCTACTTACCAAGCCAAAAAACTGTTGTGTCCGTTGGGAATGGAAATCGAAAGAATACACGCATGCCCAAATGATTGTGTGTTGTACCGTAACGAGTACTCCAGTTTGCATGTTTGTCCAAGATGCGGCGCATCGAGGTATACGCGTAGGGACCGGATTGACAGTGAACGTCACGAGGTAAGGAAAGGGCCCCCGGCAAAAACTGTGTGGTACTTGCCTGTGATACCTAGATTGAAGCGGCTGTTTGCAAATCCGAAAGTCGCGAAGCACTTGCGTTGGCATGCTGAAGCCCGGAAACAAGACGGAAAACTGAGACACCCAGCTGATTCTATTCAATGGAGAAACATCAACAGAACATTTGCTGAGTTCGGCGGCGAACTTAGGAATGTAAGGTTCGGGCTGAGTACAGATGGTATGAACCCACATGGTAATATGAGCAGCCGGCACAGCACTTGGCCGGTTCTTTTATGCATCTACAATCTTCCTCCTTGGTTATGCATGAAGCGCAAGTACATCATGATGGCGTTACTAATCTCAGGACCCAGACAACCCGGAAATGATATTGACGTGTTTCTAGCACCTTTAATCGAGGACTTACAGAAATTGTGGAGCGAGGGTGTGCAGGTGTGGGATGCATACAAGAAAGAGAATTTCATCTTGCGGGCCCTGATATTTTGCACCATAAATGATTTTCCTGCCTACGGCAATTTGTCGGGGAATAGTACGAAAGGAGCCAAGGCTTGCCCTATTTGCCTAGATGAAACTGAGAGCATCTGGCTGCGAAACTGCCGGAAAACAGTGTACATGGGTCACCACAGGTTTCTTCCGGTGCATCACACGTACCGTAAAAAGAGGAAATCATTTAACGGGAAGCCTGAGAAGGGATCAGCTCCAGTGTTTCTGACCGGTAAGGAGATTTACTCACGCGTGAACGACATCAAAGTTGAGTTCGGTAAGCATTCTAAACCTCGAGAAAAAAATGTTTGGAAGAAGAGATCGATTCTCTGGGATCTACCGTACTGGGAGCACTTACAAGTTCGACATTGCATTGACGTCATGCATGTAGAGAAAAATGTCTGTGACAGTTTGATT
Organism: Pharus latifolius; assembly: GCA_019359835.1. Lineage (NCBI taxonomy): Eukaryota > Viridiplantae > Streptophyta > Magnoliopsida > Poales > Poaceae > Pharus > Pharus latifolius. Next base: position 61,935,423 of record CM033330.1, read on the forward strand.
GGTTTGTTGTTGAACATTCCGGGAAAGACAAAGGATGGTGTGAAAGCTCGTCGTGACATGGTGGAAATGGGGATAAGGACTGAGCTTGCACCTTTAGAGAATGGAAAGCGTACATACCTCCCCCCGGCCTGCTACATGTTGTCCAAGAGCGAAAAAACAGAACTCTGTCGGTGCCTGCACGGTGTTAAAGTTCCATGTGGGTACTCCGCGAACTTGAAAAAACTTGTGTCTATGAAGGACCTAAGACTGGTTGGCATGAAGTCCCACGACTGTCATGTCTTGATGTCACAGATGCTTCCCATTGCTATCAGAGGCATTCTCCCAGTTAAAGTCAGAGAGACAATCACAAACCTATGTTATTTCTTCAACGCAATATCTTCCAAGGTAAGTACGTGCACTCGTACTATAAGTTCACTACCTCCATTTGTGGAGCTTAATGAGAAGATTTTTCTGATATGAATATTTGGCGCAACTGTGTCCTCGTAGGTAATTGATCCCGATGGACTGGACGCTTTGCAACGCGACGTGGTTACAACTCTTTGTCAGCTCGAGATGTATTTCCCTCCATCCTTTTTTGATGTTATGGTCCATCTGATTGTTCACCTTATCAGAGAAATTAAGTTTTGTGGACCTATGTGCCTGCGCTACATGTATCCATTTGAGAGATTTATGGGTGTATTGAAGGGATACGTAAGGACTCGTCGTCGACCCGAGGGGAGTATCATGGAAGGTTATGCCACCGAGGAGGTGATTGAATTTTGCACAGATTATATGGCCGGGGTTGACCCAATTGGTGTTCCTAGGTCCCGACACGAGGGTAGGCTTGAGGGAATTGGAACGATTGGATTCAAAGCTATCGTCCCCGCTCGTGATGTGTACGCAAAATCACATTTTTGGGTCTTACAACACATGACGGAGGTCGAGCCATACATACACGAGCACAAGGTAATGTTACAGTCATAGAATCCTTCGAAGTCAGACGTTTGGGTAAGCAGAGAACATAACAGGAAATTTGCTGAGTGGATCCAAGAAAGAGTCACGCGAGCTGCCGAGGGCTCCGTAAGTGAAACTGTGACATGGTTGGCTGGAGGCCCAAGATTCACTGTAGGGACTTGGCAGGGGTACGACATCAATGGGTATTCATTTTACACAAGAGCTCAAGACGCCAAGAGTAGCACGCAATGTAGCGGAGTGACACTGTTTGCTATTTCCGAGGATGCCAGGTCAGTAAGGGCGCTGAACTCATATTACGGTGTTATTGACGAAATATGGGAGCTCGATTACGGATTACTTAAGATTCCCCTGTTTCGATGCCAATGGGTCGAAATCCCTCGAGGTGTTCAAGTTGACAGTTACGGGTTTACTCTCGTCCATCTTGGTAGAGTCGGACACCAAGACGATCCATTCATACTTGCAAAGCAAGCCACACAGGTATTCTACATCGTTGACCCGGCCAATCCAAACTTGCATGTTGTCCTCCACAGCAAGAGACGTATTGTTGGGGTCGAAGATGTTGTCGACGAAGAGGAGTATAACCAATTCGATGAAATACCTCCATTTTTAGAGGACATTCAATCTATCCGTACTGAAGATATCGACGAAACAACGTATCTGCGAGATGACCACGAAGAAGGATTATGGGTTGAGAACCATTGATGATTAATTTCTATTTCAGGGATAAATGCCAAGCAAACAGCCCACAAGTTCTGCAGCAAGGTGAGGAACTTATCATTAATACATCAGGCAGTACATTTTTCTTTAGAATTTAATGATAAGCTAGTTCACAGCATTAATACATCTCAATTTTACTCCACAGCATGAGTTCTAACATGTACAGTACCTTTATCCTGTAAATATTTAATTCTTCCCTTCAAATAGCACTTGCAAAAATCTCATCGCAGCCTCTTCAAAAATCCCTTTTTTCTGACGGTATTTTGTTATTTATACCGATAGAGAAGGACATCTTCTCTCAGGCACTTCAAAACGTTTTCTATCGGTATTGTTCTATTTTACCGTTAGAATAAATTCATTTGTCTCACGGTATTTGTTGTCTGACGGTTTTTTCCTGTTTTTACCGATAGAAGAATACTCTGCCGCTTCGAATTCTCAACCGTGTCGCCATGCGTCGCCTTGGAAACTCTATAAGTACCTCGCCATGCGTCGCGTTATTTTGTTGTTTTTCTAATTCTCGAACGGTTGGACTCCTCATCTTCTCTTTCACAATGGCAACCTCCATGGGATCGTCATCCACGGCCTCCCCGGTAAGAACTCTAAATCTCCTCGGTTTACCCCTGTATTGTTAATCCATGTTCAGTTCATTCTTGACCTGTTGATTTGCACAGGGAATGGTAGCCGTGGAAGACACTGCCAAAGTGAAGGCTGACCTGAGGGCCCTCCAGGAGGAGCACAAGCTCCTTACAGACAAGCACACTCAGCTACGGCTTGACCTTGACGATCTCTTCCAGCGCATTAAGCGCATGAAGACGGATGGTGATAATGCTAGGGCGAGGACGAGGCGTCTTCGCGAGGAGAAGAAAGCCGCGGATATGACCATCGCTGGCTGCGGTTTGACTATGAAGGATACCATAGCGAAGCTGACGGAGGTCGCAGGCCTTCTTGACGCGGTAGTAGTTGATCCTAGGGACAACTTGTCGCTAGAGGAGTCCTGCGTCCTGGCTGCAAGTCTAACTGACTCTATTCTACATGCAGCCAGGGCTAAGACCACCCCTTGACCTAGCATTTTGGGTTTTATTTTTTATGTAAGTGATAAAACAACAATGAATGAACAATTTCTTTTTATGTCAATTTTCCAATTTTCCGGCTATCTTCCCTCTTTCTTTAACATTCTGCAGCTTTCAACCACGGTCTGTTTGATGTTAAATTGTGTACCTTTTCATAACTCTGACGGTATTTTGTTGTTTTTACCGATAGAAAAAGGGCACACAAATCTCAAGCACTTAATCAAAAAAATTTTCTGGGGAAAATTGGGCTCACGGGATTTTTTTTGTTTATACCGATAGAAAAGGGCACCTTTTCATTACTCTCACGGTATTTTGTTGTTTTTACCGATAGAAAAATGGCACCCAATCTCAAGCACTTTAAAAAAATTTTCTGTGGAAAATTGGTCTCACGGGATTTTATTGTTTATACCGATAGAAAAATGCAATCACTAATTCGAATATTTTTCCGGGAAATTTACTTTTTCTATCGGTATTATTTTGTTGTTTCGATAGAAAATTACATAAGTCTATCGGTATCATTTTGTTATACCGATAGAAAAGTTCCTCCGCTACTTTATTTCTCGTACACGGCCCTTTAGTTTCCCTCCACTCGAACAGTTCCACCTTAGAGCACTGCGTCTCTTCGAGAGCGAAGAAAACCCCAACCTCCGCCGTGAGCACTCACTTCCTCTCTCCCACACGACGATCGCCGGCTGGACACTGGTTCGTCACTGCCACCGGTTCTTATTTTCGTCCTTCGCCCGCCGCTGCTGCGTTCTACACCGCCTCTGCATCACCAGAACTGATCGCCGCCGTAAATACCCTAATTCGTCGTTCTATTTCCAGCATCTTCTTTATTTGATCCTAGTGTTTTGCACGTACTAATTCTTGGAGTTTTGCAATTACACTAGGGTTCCCTATTGTGTTGGCTTATGTACATTCCGCAGGCAATGTTGATTTTAATTAGGGTTTACATAATATGTTCCAGTGCTGTAATGAACCTGTTTTGAGATTTTAACTTCTCTATACTGCTGTATGTGTGATCAATTGTATCCAACTGCCATGTAATGCAGATTATATGTTGGAGGTGTTCTTACACATATTCTATCGGCAGCTCATGTGTTTACCGATAGAAAATTTTCTGCACAAGTAGTAAAACTTAATTTGGATCTGGAAGGACATGAGCCATGCAATGTACTAGTTTGGTTGGGAATTTTTACTCACTTCGTATGAATATATGGCAATGTGGATGGGTCTTCGATGTATATGTTTCAAATGCCTATATACATGACTTTTCCCAACCTAATAGCTGTGAAGTCCTGATGACTCACATACAGGCTAGGCTAAAGATTATGCACAGTAGCACTTAGATGCTTGTGTGCATATTTACGTGTGAAATAATAATGCTGGCCCATGAATATTAGTGTAGCAAATCATCGAGAATGTTATGTGATGACAGTGAATGGTGGCTTGTCAACAAAATTCCATATGTAGAGAACATTGTTATGTTCTATCGGTATCTCACGTGTTTGCAGATAGAAAAATTGTCTTGTGTGGAGGTAATTGTTATGGTCTATCGGCAGCTCATGTGTTTACCGATAGAAAATATTTCTGAAGAGTTCAGTAAGTAATTTATGCATGTCTTTCTTTTTGTATTATTTTCCCTTTTGCCGCCCTAGTTAGTCTCCAGTCCTGAGCTGAGTTATGGAAGTCCAAGGCGAATTAATTGCCATATATATGGTTTGTTGAAGGTTCTGTAGGGGAAGACATGTCGTCGTCTTCATCGGATGGTACTAGTGGTTCGACTAGGGCCAACCCCATCGTAACTACTGAAGATGGGGCTGTTACATCCCAGCGCAAGAGGGTGGGGCGAGGCGCGACGACGTTGGGGCGTTTGGCCAAACGCACTGATCTTTCTTGTGAGTTCAACCAATTTGGGAGGCCGATTGGAAAGAATGCTGGGAGGTACGCGGCCTACGTTGGGCTGTTGGCGAAAGAAAGGGTGAAGATCACCGTCCAGAGCTGGAAGGACGTGACGGCGGATGAGAGGGATAGGTTGTGGGCGGAAGTGAAGGTTAAATGAACTGAAATCGCTGAACTCTTTCGTAATCACGTTCTCTTGGCTTATACTAAAGTTTAACTAACTCGTGATTAATTGTATGCATTTTTCGGAAACAGGCTAAGTGGAACATCCCCGACGATACACCTAGGACTGCCTGCTTGAAGGACATGAACGGAACATGGAAAACCTTTAAGAGCTGGCTCGTCAGTAACTTCCTAGCTGCGGGGAAATCTCCTTGCGAGAAGTACCCCTTCATATCGGAGGAGGTATGGGAGGAATTCACCAAGCAGAAGGGGACTGAGGAGTTCAAGGCCCTTAGTGAGAAGAATAGGGCGATCCAGAAGAGGAACGACCACCCGCATCGGCTCGGATCCCGGGGCTATGCGGGGAAGGAGGAACAGTGGAAGAAGGAAGACGAACAAAATCCTGTCATGGACACCCCTGAGTTGCCGCTCTCCGAGATCAGGGATGAGAGGTGCAAGCGATGGTGGAGGGGGAGGGGGTCCGTGTCGTCCACGGGGTCTGTGCAGTTCGCAACCCCTGGGGACGCCGACGTTGTGAGGCGAATGGTAAGTTGGCTAACCTCGTAAACTGTGTGCGCACAAGTGTATATAAGGCAATTTGTCTCACAAGGTACCTTCAAATGTAACAGATCTCTTTTGAGAAGGACGCAGCGGAGGGATTGTTTACCCCGCAGAGGGAGAACGACATCCTCACCCGAGCTCTAGGAAATAAGGAGCATCCCGGGCGGACACGGGCCGTGGGAGCCATTGTGTCGTGGAAGGCCGGTTTCGTAGATCCGGCTCCACCGAGGAAGAAGGCCCGCACCTGGAAGGAAAAGGAAGCTGACCTCTCCGATAAGATACGGGCTGAGGTACGGGAGGAGATACGGGCGGAGATGCGGGCTGAGATACGGGCTGAGGTACAGTCTGAGGTGCAGACCGAGGTCGCACAAATGAGGGAAGAGTTTGCACGGTTGAGAGAAACATTGCTGGCCAAGAGTTTAGATGCGGATCCCCAGGACGACGGTACCCCGCGGGGTCGGATAAGCAGTTGCGCTTCGAAGGTACTCGCGGATCCAGTGGATCTACTTGAGGTACTGCAAGCCTTCATCTGTGCACTTAAGTTGATGCCACTCCCATTCTGTTAGAGTTGTTTCGCTAACCTATTTTAATTGTTACAAATTTGCAGGGGCCGGAGGGCTGCATCCTACAGAATCACGTAGGCGCCGGGCAGGAAGTGGTTGGACACGGCTTCGTATATCCGTCTGGGCCGGATGTCCGGGTCCACTGTGTACCTCTGCGGTTGGGTTTCGCAAAGGTACAGGTGGACATGGCCATGCCGGCCTACAACGATTCTCCGTTGCCAGTCCCAACAGAGGAACTGCAGACACTTGCCGAGGCAGTGGGCTCCTACGTACAGTGGCCCAAGAAGTGTCTTGTAATACAACCGGTAAATCCTACACATTTTAGATTACATCCTACTCAGTACACTCAACTTGCATAATCTAACATACGTGCTCATTAATTGAAGTGGCCTGCCGCGGGGCTACCAGGGGACTGCGCCCCCAGCTCGGGGCATGAGGGCCGATCTCGTGCGAACCTGGACACATCAAAGACGGCCTCGACCCCACCCAGCGCATCCACGCCTCCACCTCGGAAGAAAGCCGCCATCACCTCCCCCTTGCCTTCGAAGGTACGCGCTCAGTCCCCGGCAAAAGGCAAGGGCGGCAAAGGCAAGGGCAAAGGGCGACAGGGACTGCCGCGGACGTTCACGAACGCGCTCCCACTCCTGTCGGAGGCATCTTTGCGGAAATTGGATCGATCAACCAGAGACCTCCACGACTGGTACCTACATCGAGCTCGGCGCAGCCTGAACTTCTTAGTTCCCTACAGGCCTGGGCAGTTCCACCGTGAGCCCGGGACTATATCCGTGGCACACGAGGATCTGTTCGACCTCTACAACTGGCGGGAGCTCGATATGTCCATCATACGGACTGGAGTCCTGTGAGTTTGCTGATGCTATGTATTGCTGTTTTCTAACTCTGTTTGCTAACTCTGCATTAATGTTGCAGTTCATTTGAATACTGAGTAACTTTCTGTGAAATTAATATTAATCTCGTCCTTCGCATGCAGGTGCATGTACAGGCTAGCATCGGAGGCTGCGTGTGACAAGGTGGGTTTCCTCGACCCAGAGAAAATAAGCCTCACGATGCTAGAGCAGGACGCCGCGCACGCTGAGCAGTACATATCCAGCGCGCTGATGGCGCAGCAGGACAGGGACTTCATTCTGGTGCCGTACCACCAAAGGTTAGTGCATTTCGTACTAATTTAACTCAATCTTGTATGTTACACCTAAGATGTACTTTGAGCTAGCGGTCCTCTTTTACGTACAATGCAGGGGCCACTGGATCCTCATCGTGATCTGTCCGCCGAGGAACGAGGTGTACTACCTCGATTCGATGCGTGACAGATTATCGATGGAATATGTGCTCAAGGGGAATATGGGGGCGTAAGTAACTTATATGTTTCATTTAAATTTTGACCTCACTAGCTAATGATAATACATTAACCGGCAATACTAACTGAAATGCAGGGCTTTTGATAAATATGTGTCCGCTGGAGGGAGGCATGCCGCACCGCAGGGCTCCCTACTAGCTTGGAAAGAATATGAGGTACTCACGAGACTTTTTGTTTATGCTTAATTAGTTTATGGAAACAATATATAGCTAACATGTATTCGCATATGCAATTATCTCAGTGCCATCAGCAGCCGCAATCGTGGGAATGCGGGTTTTATGTGCTGCGCTACATGTACGACCTAGTGCAGACAAACTTTTCCCGATTCCCCCAGGTAAGCATCGATAGCTAACTCAAATTTCAAAAATGGGTGTCACGTTCTAAATTAGGATCGAAGTTAGTTACTCAGTATGCACACATGCTTGCAGATCGCCATGTCGAAAGACCAATATGAAAATGCAAAGATTATATATCTTCGACAAATCTGGGCACAATATGTCATGGAGGAAGTAGCACCCAACCATCCAGCATGACAATTTTCTCCTTTTGGTGTACTCTGCATAGACTGTTCATATACATGTGAATAAATATATATATGTGAATAAATGTCCACATTGGATTGCAATCTGTATTTGTCCATACATATGTGAATAAATGTGAATAACTGCCTAATGTGTGAATTTGTTCTGTGAATTTACCTTGCATCTGTACTGTATTGTGTATCCAATCTATACTGTATTGCATCTGTACTGTATATGTGAATGTACTGTATTGTGATGCAAATAAAGTACTGTATATGTGATTGCTCTATCGGTAAATTCATCAACAACCGAGAGACTACTGTCCTTTTTTCTATCGGTACAATCAAAATTAACCGTTAGAAGAGTTTGACCTTTCCTGCCGGTGAACTCATACATATCCGATAGAGTACTAAGCTTTTTTCTGTCGGTAATCTTGTAGTTAACCGTTAGAATAGTGGTACTTTTCAATCGCTATTGACGAGTTTTCTATCGGTAAACTTGTAATATGCCGATAGAATAGTGTGAGTTTTCCTGTCGGTAAACTTATAATTAGCCGTTAGAATAGTGGTACTTTTCAATCCGCTAGCGACGAGTTTTCTATCGGTATACTCCTAATATGCCGATAGAGTACTAAGCTTTTTTCTGTCGGTAATCTTGTAGTTAACCGTTAGAATAGTGGTACTTTTCAATCCGCTAGCGACGAGTTTTCTATCGGTACACTCCTAATATGCCGATAGAGTACTAAGCTTTTTTCTGTCGGTAATCTTGTAGTTAACCGTTAGAATAGTGGTACTTTTCGAACTGCTGGACGTAAGAATACGACGGGTTTTCTATCGGTAGATTCATAATATGCCGATAGAATAGTGAACTTCTTCTATCGGTTATTTACCGATAGAAAATGTCCAGTCTTGTTCTATCGTGTCTATCTCTATCGGTACAAAAACCGATAGTAGAAGGGTTTTTTTTACCAATAGAAGACTGCATTTCTGTACTAGTGGATGAGGATCGCATTTGGGTGGAGATTCACTAACTCCTACCCGTAATGGTCCAAGATTCCTCGCAGGAACTTGTTCTCTGGGAATCGGAACCCGCAGCGCAAGTACTTCTCGAAGATCACCAATTCGCCCTCTTGGACGATTGGGGTTTCTTGATCTTTCTCTGTTGGCCGCCAGTTGATCAGCAGCCGTGGGGGGAGAATCTCTTCTTTCTCTAGTGCCACCAGGCTCTCCTCTGTGTGGTGGACAGATCGGCTCCAGGACGCCATTACTATAGAGGATTGAGAAGAAAGGTGATGGTTTTGGAGACGACGAAAATGAGGTGTGCAAAAGAGGGTTTTGTGCGGCAAGAAATTCTTAAGACAACGAAGGGTTTTTGGCTATGAGGCTTCTCCAGTAAGCTACCTCTTCCTTATATATGCCCAAAACAACCCTTCGCTGAATATTTTATTAATTTCCCATAATGGGTGCCTTTCCTCTTGGAACTGGTTATCCATACCCAGTAATGAATCCAAAATAGAATGTATCATTTTATTTCACATTCGGGGGCTATGGTACAGATAAAAATATTAGAAATTCCTAAAATTTTATTAAGGAAATAATCCCTTATGACTTTGGAATAAACTTATGACTTGTATACTGATCGCAATGCAATTCTGTGATCGCTACGGATGTGTGTGATCATAACAACTGTGGTCACCATATGGTCAAGATACTGTTCTATGATCATTACATACAAAAGGTACACAGGCGACCAAAGCGTCGTCCTGGTTCGATAGCCGTTTACAAAGTTCTCCCAAGGACATGTTAACATCAGTGGGATCATGTCGTGTCTGCCACGACTGTGACATCACCTGTGAGGAGCCCAGCTCGGTGCAGCTAGTCCCATAAACCACTTGACTTCCCAGGATGAGTCAAACACAGGAATATATTGAAGCAGCAAAATATTACAGTAGTCATAACTGTATGGCCATCAGGCCTTAGTACAATACGGGATACAGTGCCTTACAAGGCACAAAGGTACAACAAAATAAAACATCTAATCGGCGGAAGCTAGGCCCAAAAGCAATCCACAGGAAACAGAGGTTGACAGCAAGACAGCACCACATCAGGGCTCCGGAGGAAACGGCTCATCATCTCCTGGGTCTGCAGCATCTTCAGGATACCCTCCACGGTCGTAGAACGCTCCATCTATTGATGAGTTGTTGCAAGGGTGAGTACTTACGTACTCAACAAGTCATAGGGAAGGTAGAGATACATATATATAGTATAAATGACATGAACCTATACTATTGGGGAAAGAGTGAAGGGTTTTTCCAAAATACATTTCTTTCTCATTTCTTATTCAACTTCCGATCATACTCATGGTAGTAAATAAATCATATTGATGGTGATACATATATCCCATATCCAAGGCGATATATCCTCATATCACATTACTTTTATTCAAGCCTTTCAATCTTATACTCATAGCAGTATTTCATAAACTTAGGGCATAAACCACATGCCTCTTAATTATCACATGATCTCTATATTATGGTATTACCGCGACATGTCAACACATGACAGTCCACGGCAACGCCCCTTATCGTGACAACACATGCCACTTGGGTAATCTTGAGCTAACAAATTTTAGTTTATAAAACAATACTTGTGTCACACCCCATGGATTTAATCCACCGCGGCATACTCCTAAAACTCGGGAGCACGAAGTATTCGAATACATTTTTAAACTCTGCAGAGGTGTACCTCTTTTTAAATCCACTTTTTCACTCGACTTTCAAGTCGGGCCAACTCCATGCGACTTATACGCACGTGACAAGGCCAAGCTCACACAATGTTTTCGCAATCTAGTATTAACAGTATCCCTGCCCGGTAAATGGACAATCCAGTCCCAAGTACCGTTGTGGGTCCTCCCCACTGCCTTACTTCCTAGCCTAGGTCTATGTTCCCGCAGGACACATAGCCTCTTTTGATTACAGTCGCGCACGACTTAATCTGGCGTAGGGCGTCTTCCTTCTTTACACCTTATCCTCTCATAATTTTTCTGATCTCACACCACTCATGGATGAACTGCGTCCCACCAGTTTCCACGCGAGAAACCGGATCGACAAGCCATGCAGGGAACTGCTAATACTAAGAAAGCTACTAAATTGTGCCTGTCCCATACCACGTAAGTGGTTGGTACGTTTTTCATGCCACTAGACGCACAACACAAGGTTCTAGTCCTTATATGCCAGTGACCAGATCATACCACAAACCATGCACCTTCAGTGCCTGCACATCCAGTGCAGTTAAGCACCTCCAGTGCTACCACCATCCCATACCAAAATACTGGTCACGGCTAGGGGTTCGATTTCATGAATATAGATGTATATGTATATACCTTTATTAGTTCATGGCTTGCTATCTTAACAAGTTCACATTCCTCAAGTATCCAATCTATCACTGCCAAAATACCATTGATCTCAACACATGCAATATTAATGAGATATCTACTCATGGAATAGCATAGCAATTCATAAAATATAGGTTCAATATGATCAAAGTATGACTTGCCTTCCGCGTCGTAAGTATCAGCAGTTGATGACGGTTCAGTGACAAGATCTTCAACCTCGGGCTCTTGCTCTGAACAAGATCAAACAAGCAAACAGGCATTACAATCAATCATATTCTTACTAATCCACTACATGCAATAATGCAAGATGGAAACACTCTGGTGATACAAGGTTTGGAAGCGATTAGAGTTAAACTATGGAAACCAGGGTTAAGATTAGTTGTCAAGGTTTACAGGGTTCCAAAGGTTTCAAAATATCAGATTGATACCAAGGCTGCGACTGGTTCGCTCAAAAACAGCGAACGTCTTTAGGTCGACATTCGGTTCGAGGCATCGACATAGGGTCGATGGATGATAGAGGGCTCAACTCAAGTTGTGACAGTAGAATAAAATGTAGATCACAACATCAGGAATCTAAGGGACAAAGTTATTTCCAAAGTTCATGGCTGGAAGTGGGCGAAAAGGCTCAATGCCACTGGCTGACATAGGCTGACAGTGCTCTAGAATGGCATTGGAAGGGTTTGAACAGTTTCCAGTGGCCAAAGTAGGTTTTGATTCAAGAATATGGTGCACAAGGTAGTGAGGCAGCTATTTGACAAAGTAGTTTCTGTTTTACATGACCAGAGGTAGGTGAACTGGGCTAATGCCACTGGCTGACATAGCCTGGCATAGGGTCGACATGGCCAGAAACTAGGGTTAGCCATATCTTTTGATTCAAGGCTCCAAATGATGCACCACTTTGTCTGGTGGTTAGGCATTTGCAACAGGAACAATTTATTCAACAGGGCCTTGGGAAGAAGATGGCCGGATGGCAAGGAAATCCAGCGAAGAACATGGTGGCCGAACTGTTCTAAACAGTCTTTGGACAAAACTTTGGCATGGCGATACCTCTTCACCTGGGCCGATCCAGATGTCGAGATAGAAGACAAAAATACTCATGGGATCAAGGCACATCTACTAGACAAGGTGGTTAGGGTTGAAACGGCCGGAAACAAAATCCGGTGACCGGAGCTAGAGAAGAAACCACAAATATTGGGCATTTCTGTTCTAGGGCAAATGAACTCAATTCCTTACTTGAGGATGGTCTCTGGGGCACTAGAAACATACTGGTGAAGTTAGATTAGCTAGAGATACACCAGAGAAGCTTAAACAGTAAGCACAGTGAACAAGCAAAGTTCCAATTTGGGGATTTTCACATTTCAGCAAATCTGTAAATTTTGGTTGCTCAGGGATGTTAAGCAAGGTCTAGTGAGCATATTTGATTACTAGCTCGAAGGTTGGATCGATCTGGTTGAGGATTAATTTCTCACCGGAGTTCTAGATGAAACATGGCGATTGCCGGTGACAGAAGGCATTTAAACTTAATTCCAAGCTTGAGAAGTATGAGGGAGATGAGAGAAGCTCACTGGGGGTGCTGGATCGAAGAAGGAAGCAGTGGAGAGGCTTGGCACCGTAGCTCCTCCTTGCTGCTCACCGGAGAAGAAGAAGACACGATAAAGGGTGGTGATTTCTGGTGTTTTGCTGTGTGGTGGAGTTGGCTAAGTGCCGAGGGGTATTTATAGGCGATTTGGGGGGGGTGCTGCAACGGCTGGAAACGCACGGGGAAGTGAAGCGGCTGGATGTGACAACTCGGCTGAATCCCGGCGAAGTGATGGCCTGCAGCTGGATTAGGGGCTTTAACCTGCTGCTCTGGTGGACGTGAAGGCGAATTGATGTTTGGCTTCAGCATGGACTCCACGTGGCCGGGTTTTTCTGTTTGCAACGTTGCCGATGGCGTGCACAATCGGGGAGAATCAGCTGGCCATGAGGCGCGCCCGAGAAGATCCACAGTGCCAATCATCGAGCACACACGTGGCGGCAGGCGATTGGATGATGTACTGTAGTCGGAGGTCGAAGCAACGACAACAGCTGGTCAAGTGAACAGTACACAGTTCTATGCTACAGTGCTCGTGATCGATTCAATAGGCGCGGTCGAAGGCAGTTACTGCGGTCGAAACCTAGAGCTGTGGTCGATCGAACGGCCTGGTCGTGAATAGGGGGTGTGGTCGAATTCGAACTGAGTGGTCTAGTAGTGAACAGTAGCCCGTGGTCGAACCAGGGACCTGATTGTGATGATTTTTGATTTGGCTTTGAACCGAATTGCAAATCTGGTCTTTGCGGGGTTTAATTTGGAATTTGATTTCATGGCTGAGTATAATATTCCTATTAGTACTCATTTAGCTCAAATTTGGAGAAAGTTTGATAAGATTTGTGAGATTTCACCCATTTTCGAAAATAGGGTAAAATTAGGGTAAAATAGATCTGGATTTTGTCGATCTCGAATTCTGGTGATTGGAGAGAGATTTTGAAGTCTGATCAAAAAGGAGATCTGTATCAAATAGCATTTGGGAGGTGTTCCCTAAAGAAATTCTGGAGTTGGAGTTGATTTGTAGATTTTAGCCTTTTCAGGCTTCCAGGTAAACAGAAAAGGACCTATTCGCAGTAAAATTTGGACTAATCTGCGAACAGTGTTTAGAGGAATAAATCTGGTTCCCAACTTTTTGGAGTAAGTTGAGGATATAACTGGAAACATAATCCAAGAGACACTTGAGTCTGGATAGGGTTAAATCAAGATAACTTAGTTATCTGGAAACTGGGGTACTTAGGGTAAATCTGAATTTTCCTGTTTTCGAAAACAGAGAGAGGCTTAGATACTGAGAGTTAGGGTCAAAATTTGGTCTGGCTCCTGAAGACTTTTATCTTCAGAGTAACTGGTAGGTTAGATCTGGATAGGCAGATCTTAGTCTGAATCCAAAGGGTGGATTTTGGAGATTTTTAGGGTTTGGGGAAGATCAGAGTTCAGCTGATCTAGCTACTACTACAGAGATACATGCATGCAGGGTTTTTATGCAAAACTTTTCACCCCCAAAACTAGGGTGTTACAGATCAACACTGGCTGCCCCCCAGAGAACTGTCTATGGCTCTAAATCTATCTACATCATCCCGAAGCAAAGAAGCGTTGTTATCCTTATCATATCGGAGAGTTCTCGCTGCTGCTGAGCATAGTCCCTCTCCAAGTGGAATTGGCGCGCCTCTTCGCGGGAGTTGTCGTAACATTCTACCAGAAGCAAAATGGCCGAAGACATCTCATCGGTCTTCTTCTCCAGAGCCTCTTTTTCTTTTTGGAGAGTTCATTCGAGGGATACACTCTTACCAAAAAGAGCCTGGATGTTAGCAGGCTAGTCGCTGGGGCCTCCAGAGATTTTCATCTCCTGCACATGTATGCGTTAGTTTTAAAGATAAAACTACCAACAGAGAGAATGAAGATAATTATCAATCCTCGCAGTAAAGTTGGACGGGAGGATGAGGTACTTCCCCCAAGAAGTAGATCACCCGACAAAAGTCGAGGACCATCTGGTCGTGCGAGTGCAACCTTCCCACCAGAAAATAGATCACCCAACAAAAGCTAAGGATCGTCTGATCGCAGAGGTGAGAGACTTTCCCCAGAAGCAGATGGAAGCTTTGAAGGATTATTATGGATCTCCAAAGGTGGAGATGAGGGTTCAACCTGCTGAGTGCAATGATGCATCCCCAACCTTTACACTCGTAAATGAAGCTCCACTGGAGGATCCTTCATCAACCTTCGACTTCTTCTTTGCTTCTTTGGGGGGATTAGTTCCTCAGTCACCTATAAGTTTCCAAAATGCATTATGAAAATGATCAGAATGTAAAACGACGACCTGAACCAGAGTTCCAAAAAAGACTTACCTTCTGGGAGTCGTGGTTGAGTATGGGTATCACTTCTTCCTCATCACTCTCAATCTCGATAATATTCTTGGGATCTTGGTCTGCCATCGAGACAAGAATAGAGGATTAGAGGGAGCAACCGGAGAGGAGAAGTAGCTCTAAAAATACTTAGTCGTGATGAAAAACTTGTGAGTTCAAAGAGCCTAAAAGCTCTTCTATTTATAGAGCCGGGAGGCGTCGGTTCATTTCCACACACGTCTCGGGTTCTTAAAATGCACTTACGGTTGCCATCAAGATGGGTCAATTAAGTCATTATTACCTGTCAAGAAAAACTCAGGGTTTTTCTCGGGATATGAACCGTCACACGGCGGAACAGCTTCAGTTGAAGTTGAAACGTCGGGTTCATAATTTGATGCAGGATAAAAATTTGAAGTAAATATGTCTTTTCATTTTCTTCAAATTTGGGGGCTAGCTGACAAGAATTATCACCCGAGCTAGTTCAAAATAATACACGTCTGGTTTAAGACAGGATCAGATTAGACATGTGCCTATAAGTCCGTCGTTTTGGTCTCAGACGACCTGAAGGGCACGGACACAAAGATGATTTATGATCGCAACCCTTGCGCGATCATGAGGCCGCAAACAGTGCGCGGTTAGAAGACTGTAGATAGTGCGCAGTCAGAGGTATTGACTATTTGCGACCATAATAAGCTAGAGAATGTCTAAACCTTTTGAACAGGCATATCCCGAGTATCACAAGGATCTTTCCATGTATGAAGACAACTGCCAGGAGGTTAACATGTGCGGTTATCTCTTGATTGCACGTGTTAAGCCTGCGCGGAAGTTAAGTGCGGTTAACAAAACTGCACCCTAGTAACCATTCGAGGTCGTTTCGCATTGGCGCCCTTTTGGTCGATATAAAAGGGTGGTCAATGCATGTTCTAAAGGCGGTTAAGCATACACGCATTACCAGGAGTCCAAGTAACCTGAAGACTTAGACATAGTTAGATAGACACTTAACATAGAAGAGATCTTCGCCTGTGATCATCTCTTCCTCCCTCTTGTAAACATCTTTTCTCACATAGTGAAATCATAATAGGACGTAGGGCTGTTACTCCCACCATCGAGGGACCGAACCTGTATAAATTCTCTTGTGACTGTACAGATATTACTCATCCTACCTTCCCGGAGGAGCGCCCTGAAAGGTCCCGCAACTCACAAATTTACATAAGATCGACTAAGGACCCTGAGTCCAAATCGTCGACAGTAGCATGTTCAGCTCGAGTGACATAAGCTTCTGGATTGTTTGATGAAGTGGATGAACCGTTTCCTCCCATCGGTTAATGTAGAAAAAGGCAAAATATGTGGAATAGGAAATATATGTGGGATCACTCAATCTCACCTACTCTTACCAATCCAAAGTTCTTATACTTTCCTGGGGAATGCTCAGTGCGTTCCAGCAATAACCAGTGGGGCTTATCAGAGAATGATGTGGCAAATTCACAATGAGGTCTTTATGTTTAACAAGTAGATTTATATGTGGAGTTAGGTTAGGTAACAGACGATATAATCTGTAACTTAGCAATGCAAAATCGAATAACAATCCGATGGTATGGGAATCCTAAGTTGTTGATCACAAGAGAGATGGTATGCCAAAGGGTAAATCAACAATTATAATACTTAGAGCAATTTTTTTTATATCAGATGATATTTGACTCAATGGATGGTCAATGATGATCAGGATATATATATCTTTTTTTTTGTTTTGTTTTTTTTTTTGACTCTTCAAAAACTAAACGAAAAGCTCAAACTTGAGACACCAAGATTGACTGACCAGCAACAAGAACTAAACCATGGATTAAAACTCGATAAAGCAAACTAAATTAACAGATTAAAATATGAAGCTAGGTGATATAAATTTTTTTGTTGGCAATTTTCTGCACTCTAGGACGAAAAAACCTAACTACTAATCAACAGAAGACACGTTCACGGAGGGTGGCTTGATCTTCACGATGTAGAACCTGGATAACTAGTATCTGAAGATACTTGGATAACTAGTATGACCTGATGAAACGAGATAGCCAACCATTTGCAGAGCAAGGACCTGTGTATCAATGAATTTGCCCAACCACACTCTGAATTACCTATCCACACGGCCACGCATGGAGTTGGCGCACAGATAGGGTGATCACGAAAATCATTCAAGCAATTCTAAAGGAAATCACAAGAACAAAGGATGAAGAGATTCAACTTTTAACTAAAACTAAGGCTTCAATCTGAAATTTCAATATCAATATCTTATATCTTGTATCTTTTATATTAAAAACTATGACCATGTCTCTCTTTTATAGAGAGTGGTATGTACAAAAGATAGAAGAATTAAACTAGAATTCTAATCTGAATCTAATTCAAAACGGAATACAAATCCTAACAAACTATAAAACATAAAAGAAGTTCGGAATAAATATTCTCTGAGTTGGATTCAGATTCAGACGAGACTTTTTTCTTCTTTATAGTCATTACTCATTTCGGTCTCCTGGTTGCATACAATGTCAGAATTTATTGATTCTTGATGCGTTGGAAATCTGTTTCGAATACCTTTCCAGAAAGTACTCACACAACCAAATTAGATATCCGTGCTGAGAATGGTCCTTAGTTGAATTTGGACTGTCGTTTGGTCGCTAGACTGCATGCCGAGCAAAATTCTTTTGGTTGTAGCGGTTGCAATCCTTGAAGGAATTAAGTGATCTTGGGCTCATTGGAAAGCTTAAGAAATCATCTTTCCACTCAGTAGGTGTATGACTAGATTCGATAAAGTTATTTTGCCCATATGTGGCTATGTTCTTTCTGTTATGCTCTCCCTCTCTATTCCTATCAATGTTAAACAAGAGCTATTATGTAGCAGCATATTCTCATCATACTTTAATTCTTTAATCAACAAAGTCACCTATTGATGTAGTTGTATGGCCTTTGCTCGAGTGATTGGTTCTCGATATTCATCGGGTCGAGTTTTAGTGCTACTTGTGCTAGAGATGTCCTCATCAAAAAGGGTGCTGAGAACGTCGTCGTAGATCATCTCTCGTGACTCTTGACCGACATCGCCGATGTTCACATCAATGACACTTTACACGATGAGCACCTTTATTTGATTCAACAAGAACCATGGTATGCTGATATTGCAAATTATTTATTTAACCGTGAACTTCCTCCAGGGTTGACAAGTAGACAACGAAAGCGTTTCCTCCATGACATCCTACGCTACTACTGGAATGATCTGAACCTTTACAGAAAGGGAGTTGACAACATCTTTCGATGATGCGTGCCTAACCATGAGATTCAAAGCGTTCTTGAACACTGTCATTCATCTCCATGTGGTGGACACACCGAAGCTTCAAAAATAGCGGCTAAGGTATTGCAGTTAGGTTTGTTTTGGCCTTCTTTATTTAAAGATGCTTATGACTTTGTGCAAAAATGCAATCCTTGCCAATGTTCAGGAAATTTGAGTAAAAGACATGAAATGTCCTTAACAAATATTCTTGAAATTTAACTCTTTGATGTATGAGGGGTAGATTATATGGAACCTTTTCCATTTTCTATGGGTAACTCCTACATCTTAGTTGCGGTTAATTATGTTTCTAAATGGGTTGAGGCATTGCTACGCCAACAAATGAATCAAAACATGTGATTAAGCTCTTCAAAATAGTCATCTTTCCCCGATTTGGTATACCACAAGCAGTAATTAGTAATGGCGGTGCGCATTTCACTAGTACCAATTTCAGAAATTGCTCAGGAAATATGGGGTACTTCATTAAAGTTGCTCTTGCATATCACCCTCAAACAAGTGGACAGGTAGAAGTCTCAAACAGGGAAATCAAGTCGATCTTGTAGAAGGTGGTGGCTCCATCTAGTACAGATTGGGTGCTCAAACTTCGAGATGTCTTTTGGGCATATCGTACTACATTCAAAACTCTGCTAGGTATGACGCCTTACAAACTTGTATTTGGTAAAAACTACCATTTGCCTATTGAACTGTCACACAGGGCTTTATGGGCATTAAAAGAACTCAATTAGGACTTTGACAAAGCGGGGCGAAGGCAAATCCGTGAATTGCATGAACTTGAAGAGCTCCGAAACCACTCCTACGAAAGTGTCTTGATCTATAAATACTACAGGAAGAAATAGCACGACAAACGGATCCTCAATCATGAATTTAAACTAGGTGATTTGATTCCATTATTCAATTCTCGGTTGAAATTGTTCCTAGGAAAATTGAAATCGCGCTGGACTGGGCCATACATGATAGAAAAGGTCTTTCCGTATGGTGCTGTAGAGCTTCGAGCACAAAACGGCACCACTTTCAAGGTAAACATGCATCGTATCATGCTTTACAATGCGGGAGATTAGGTAAGTACGCTAAACTCGGTCGATTCTTTTGATTCCATATATTTTTGAATGACCAAGGACGTTTCGTCGAGCAGGATGCTAAACCATCGCTAGCCGGGAGGAAACCCGGTATACTAACATGTAGTTCTCTCTTTTATGAACACAACGGCGCGAAAATCTCTCAATTCTGACACCGTTTGACCACCCAACACTTGTTTTTCATAGACTAGGGCTGACACTTTTTGAAAAAAACCAAATTTTCAAACTGGCCGAGATGACTATGACCACTTGCACGACCAATTTTTGGTTTGGTTCGGTTAAAACTTTCAAAAATCATTTTCTCTTCTCAGCCGAGCCGACCACGACCAGATTTATGACTAGTGGTAGCCTCGGTTTGATGATTTTTCAAAAAACTTAAGTTTTTCTTTCTACCCAATACGAGCACGATCGGAGGAATGACCAGTGCCACTTTCGGGTCATAATTTTTCAAAGAAAAATAAATTTTCCAAACCAATCAAGGCGAGCACAGGCACGAGCACGACTTCAGCCACAAGTAGTGCCGCTTTCGGGTGGATTTTCCAAATAAAATAAAAGTTTTCTAAAACCTGAGCCGAGCACGACTTCAGCCACAAGTAGTGCCGGTCTTGGGTAGCTTTCAACGAAAAATTTCAAAAGTTTTCAAAAACCACCTGAGGCAACCACGATCATGAGCACGACACGTGGCATGCTCAGGTTTAATTTTCAAAATATTAAAAAAGTTTTTATTTTTGACCGCAAAAATCACGGCTAGTGTCCTATGCTCATGTTTTCTACGACACGTGCTCGTGGTCATGCCCTTGTTCGTGTGACTAGATGGTCAAAAATTCCAAACAAGTTTCAAACCGAACCAAACACACCCAGTGCTCGTGAACGTGGCCCCATCGGTGCGACCACTTGGTCGTAGTGGGTAAAACCTGAGCCGAACACGACCCGGAGCACACCCCGTGCCTGTGGTCGTGCCAGGCTCAGTTCCTCTCCTTTTTTGACCGAAAATGTCCTTTTTGACTCCTTTTTGTACTTTTTCTTTCCAAAACCTTTTCTAACTCAACCTACCACCCTATTTAACCATAGCCTTCTTCTCCAAACAGCACCCATCCATTATTTTAGCCAAACTTTTTCTCAGAACCTCTCCATACTTAGCCACACAAATCCAAATCCAACCGTTCAAACTTCGATCCGACTGCGGATTCCGGCTCCTCGCGCCTCGACACCCCCAAATCTGAAGTTTTTATGGCAATGATGACTCCCCGATGAAATGTCAAGAAGGTAACGAAGCGCAAACGCGGTATGTCTCCTCAAGCTTTCTCGGATCCAGATTTTCTGCATATTTACTTTTCAAACCCTGATTATCATGCTAGATTTGTACACTTAAAGAAGAGACCTTTGTAGCTTACTAGATTTTTTGATGTTCATACCACTAGAGATCTCTAGGCATTGAAGATGATGTTAAACACCTTCTTAGTAATGTGGGTTGGGACACGCTTATAGGAGTTCCGGTTCCGACTTTTTGCGAAGTCGTATGAGAGATTCTAGCCTCCTTCGAACAAAACACTATATGTGTTCATCCCGATGAAACTGAAGGTGTTAGATTTAGATTTGCAAATGTGGATTATAATTTTTCAATAGATGAATTTGCAAATTAGTTAGGGTTAAAACCCGAGGGAACTTTTAATGCTTCTATTATTTGCACCCCCCGATAAGATTTGGAGTGATATAGCAGAGGAAGGGCAACATCTTTTTCGACCCGGTAAATCAAAGGCCGCCAAAATTTGCAATCTCGCCTTTCGCTATTTACAGCGACTCATGGCAAGGACAATTTTGCGCTGTGATAATAATCAGGATAAAGTTTTAGAAACCGAGGTTGAATTTTTGGGGGCTATATTAGGCAAAATTCATATATCATCTGCAGCCTACTCTGCTCGTCGCCTTGAAAGTATTGGGAAGGATTTACGCAAAACCTCGCCCATAGTCTTAGGTGTCTTAATCACTCACATAGCAAAAGCCTTAGGGTTTGATGCTAAAGATTATCAACAATCTATGCCCGCAGCTACCTTAGATTTGAATGCATTGTTTTTAATGGGGTTTTGTAGGAGGGAAGAGAATTCTTTTTCGTTGGATTAGTAATGGCATTCCCTCTATCCTTTTACCCAATATTTCTCAGACTTGCTTATCTAATGAGTAGAATTGGAGAATGCTCCCATCTAGCTCATCTAATTCTAACTCCTCATGCGCTGCTGAGTCTAACCAACCGGCAGCAACTAATATTGCCGCTCTACATGCTTCCATAGAGTCCTTGCACACTAGTCTCTCTGACTTTAGGTCGGAATTTGTAGAATACAGGACTATGATGGATTCCAGGATGAACCAACTCCAAGGCCGCGTCAACAACATCTATGACTATCATGTACACACATGCCACATTTTTCCAAATGGCACATTTCCAGGCGCACGTACCCACTACGGGGACAACCTTCACACCCATCGACTTTCCCCACAACTCTTTCCACCATCTACCTATTCATCATATACATTCCCACAGTTCTACCATTCTCTTCCACCGGCTTCCAACATGATCTCCAAGGTACACAAGTTTTTCTTTTTATTTTCCTTTTCCTTTTTGTTTCTTTTTGTTTTTCTTTTCAGGTTTTCACTTGTGGTACCTTGGATTGCACCATTGGAGCTACGTGGACCACAACATCCTCTTTCACTACATCATGCTCCACAACATCTCCAACCTGAATCACAACCGCAAACAGTAATCTGTATCTCTCTCATTACATTGAGGACAATGTCTAATTTAGCTGGTGTCCACTTAAGCATTTGCTTAGTCTAATTTAGCTTGGGGGATGTTCACTTCACCATAAGTTTAGTCTTCATCGAATCATCATTCCACCACATTCCATCATAAACTGAAAAATAGAAAGAGATTTATCACTTGGAATGTCTGGTTTTGAAGATGATCTTTAATCAATTAGATGACTATTCTATCACATCTTTCTATATGATCCATTGAACTTAGCTCTCTTAAAAATTTTCATTGCTTATGTTCAGTTTTTATCATAAATTGACCATTAAAGCTTGAACTTATCTATTAAATTATACTTCACTTGTTCCAAATTGAAGATTTCTAATAAAACCATTTTTTGGAATTAACTCTCTTATGTTACTTTTTATGCCTAGATTGCTAATTGCCCTTCTCTTTAAAAATAAAAAATGTGTAAGAGTAAAGTATAACTGACCCACTGGGGGGAGACGGTGGTGAATCGTCAACCAGCTGTGGAAGGGTAGATTTACTTAACTTATGCACACAAAAATATTTTCAGTAAAATGGTTGCCTAAGATGAGGCTTTGACTAGTCTCATGTAACGTATATGTGACTCGCTGGGGGGAGGCAGTAGTGAATCGTCGACCAGCTAGTGAAGGGAAGGTATACGAAGCAATGAGGTTGCTTACAGGGGCTTGGGAACTGAGAAAGCTGCCTTTCTATAAGTGCACTTAAGTAAGTGTCTTCAGCTGTGTCTCCTCTAGCCACGACGGAATGATCCAGTAAAAACATTATGGCCAAGAGCACCAAAAAGTTGAAGAAGAAAACTAAAAAAAATTTAAAAAGTGAATTAAAAAAGGAGAAATAAAAAAGGGAGAATAAGTGTTTTAATTTTTCTCTAGAAAAGGGCAATCTAGCAACTTTGTATAAATCATAGCATAACGAATGTTTTCTTTACATGGTTTGTTCTAAATCCTATATGAAAGAAGATTGTTAAGACAATTTAATTTATTAAGCTCTCTCTTTTCTAAGGTTGAAAATTGGGGATTTTGTTTTGAACCATTAGATATGCAGATCAACCAATCCAACAATCAGAACCAAATCCTTACATGAGAACTGTCCCCATTAATTTAAGTTTCTTCGGCCATAACGAGCAAAGTAGGATCCCAGCACCACATCACAATTCACAACTCAATCCGAACAAATTACAGTGCACAACATGCATCAAATTCACAACACGATCAGAACAAACTGCAACAGGACCAAGCCACGAGAGGACAAGGAGGAATGGATCACGCACCTTTGCTTGCGCTGATGAACAGGTTCACCACTGGTCGTGAGTGGCCGTGGAACCAGCCCTCGCCCCCCTCTGCCCCTCGGCCGCACTGGGCGTCGCTGGCCCCTACGTCACGCGAGGTCACCGGCCTCGACCCCTCGCCAAGCCCTTTTGTCGCACGCCTGAGATAGGCCAGCCAATCTGTCGCACCGCGTTTTTACCTGCAGATCTGCCGCGCCGCGCCGCGCCAAACTCGTGCCTGGCTGCTCTGCCTCTGCCCTCCGCCACTACCGCTCTGCCTCCTCCCTCCGCCGCACGCCACTGCCACTAGGGTTTTGAGGTGGGGGTGCGGTGGGGGATCGGTGGTAGAGAGGTGGGGGTGTCGGCCAACGGTGGGGGGAGAGGCACAGTGAGGAGGAGATTTTGGTGGGGGAGGGATCGGAGGGATCACTTCTTGCCTTGCCTTTGAGATTGCGCAGAGAAGGGTTTTATGTTTTGCGCCAAAAAAATCTGTCATTTTTCTGCTGAAAATATTTCTGTTATTTTTTTGCTAAAAATTTTCCCTCTCAAAATAATATATCTATGATTTTTCTGCTGAAAATTTTCAATTTTGCACCAAAAAATATTCTCAGCTGTCCAACAGATACTATATATCTTTTTTCAAATTGAAGTTTGTTAGATATTATTTATTCCTAGTTGTAGATCTGCTAAAAATAATAACTTTTGCCAACTGACACATCGGTGAAAAATCAAAATTATATTTTCATCTACAGGACCGCTAGAAAAAAAATTTTCCCAGCGGTCTTACAGCTTACGCTGGCCTACCGTGTTATAGTGTTGGTAGCTATCATTACTAGCTTCTCTTCTTCTTTATTATCCTTTATCTTTTTATTTTCAGCAGCCATTCCCACTTTCTTTTGCATATTTTGGACTAAAATTTATTAGGTGTCATGGGAAATAATTTCTTGTTTCGACCATTCATTTTAAAAGTGTGTCTATTAGATCGACCATTCATTTTAAAAGTGTGTGTATTAGCGCGCCCATCATGTATTACACTACGGTCATATTGCCACGGTCGTCCTAACAATAAATGGCATACAGTCATAGGAGCAACATCAGAAGTTACAGTATCAATATAATCATGAATTCTAAATGTAACTTGAACCATATGTTGTACTTTGACACTTCCACAGTCACTTAGCCATTGGACATGATAAGGATGAGGGTGTTTCAATTATTTTAATCCAAGCTTATCACAAAATTCTTGGCTAGCTAAATTATGACAACTACCTCCATCAATAATAAGCTTGATTACCTTATCATTTACCTTGGCTTGAGTTTGAAAGAGATTGAGGCGCTGTGGGTGTTCATCTTTTTTTAGTTGTACACTAAGGGTTTTAGTGACAACTAAGGCAGTGCCTATCTCATAAAGGCAAGCATCACACTCTTCATCTTCCTCAAGAGCATCTCCAACCTTATTTGGGTCAGGCATGGGCTCCTGGTCCTCTTCACTAGCAGATTCATATTCTCCATCTTCAATGACAAGCATGGTTCGGTTGTTTGGGAATTCTCTTGCCATATGCCCTCGACCCAAGCACTCGAAGCCTTGGATGGCACTAGTCTTGGTGGTTGAACCCACCGAACATGATGATGCAGCGGGTTTCTTCATACTTGATGTAGGGACTGATTTTGATACTGAAGCAGAACTAGCATTAGTGGCAAAAGAAGTATTAGAGGAGGATGTACCTCATCCCAAGTTAAATCGAGCTTTGGGCATGTTTGATGGAGCTCTCAAGTGGAAAGAGGGCATTCTTGTTGGTTTGGCATCTTCTTGTAGTTGTTCCTCCGCTTTCTTCGCTTGATGCACCAACTCAACAACGGTGTTGTAGGGCTAAAAAGTCACAATGCTTTTGATGTTCTTGTTGAGGCCATGCAGAAAACGTGCAATGGACTGTTCTTCATCTTCATGCACCCGCGCTCTAATCATGGCTTGCTCCATGTTCTTGTAGTAATCCTCCACCGATCACGATCCCTGTTCAAATTCTGCAATTTATCAAAAAGATAACGTCTATAATGGTTAGGAACAAAACGAGCTCTCATGTCATGCTTCATTTCCTCCACGAAGCAATATGGGTTTTTCCTTGTTCTTCTCGTTGATTGAGGACTTGTTCCCACCAAATCAGCGCATAACCATCAAACTCAAGTGAGGCCATGATCAATTTTTTCTCCTCCGAATAATTGTGCATTTGGAAGATCTTCTCCACCTTGAGTTCCCATGTGAGGTATGCATTTGGGTCGCACTCACCTGTAAATTTTGGAATTGTAAATTTTAGCTTACCAAAATTTTCCTCTGCGGGTCCTCTTTCTTGACGATGAGCATGCTGTAGGATCAAGGATGCCGACTGGAGGGGGGGTGAATAGGAGGCTTTTAAAAACTTTAAAACAACTTTTGCAAAAAGGTGAATCAAATGCAGTTCAATATATTAATAAGAAAAGATTGAGAGAATGAACACAACGATTTTTACCGAGGCCTCGGAGACTCGTCCAGTCTCCCCTAATCCTCGTTGAAGCACTCAAGTAAATTGAGTCTTGCTCCAATATCCATGAAGGATATTATCCACTAATGGTTGCTCCTTGTCCACTCCGGAAAGGCAAGCACCGATGCCTTTTATAACACGCCAAGTCTCTTCGAGAAACTCCGAACTGGAGAGATCAACGGCCAAGCCTCCAAACCGTCTAGGTGAGGGCGCTCACCAAGAGTAATAGGCAACAAGGTCTTCTCTAGACCTCTAACAATCACCGAGAAACTAATAGGATGCAAATGATATGAATAGAAAGCACTCGGTGGATCTGAAAAGCACTCGACTTGATCAAAAGATCAATATTTTGTATAATAACTAAAGCTCAAGAGAGTATAAGGTTGTGAGGCTGCTTGTTGTGTAAAACCAATGCTCAAAGCTCCTATTTATAGCCTCAACAAACAAATGAACCGTTGGAGCTTGAGCTGAAAATTAGCAGCTCAAACTGACAGTCAGTTTGGGTCATCACCAGAAAGAAGTAAAATCCGGAGAAAACTCAGCTAGCCGTTTGAGGTCAAAAATGGAAACAAATCAGTGCAAACTGACAGTCAGTATGAGGAACTGACAGTCAGTTCCAAACTCAACGGCTGACAAAATTTATGGATAAAAATTAGCTAGCCGTTTGTGGTTGTATATGGAAACTAATAATACAAACTGATAGTCAGTTCAACCACAAAACGTCCAGATCAAATAGAAACACAAGCAAATCAGTTTGAGGTCGAAATACAAACTAACAGTGAGTTATACCAAACTGATAGTTAGTTTAGTTCAAAAATTTCCAGCTCAAAAAACACACTCTAGGGACAATTGTCAGTTTAATTGAACTGACATTCAAACTGACAATCAGTTTAGCAAACTGACAGTCAGCCTGGACAAAAATAGTCATAACTTTAAAACCATAAGTCCAAATTGAGAATTAATAGCTCGTTTGAAAGATAATTTTAAGGGCCACATTTTTGTCAACAGAAGAAAAAACTAGATCTGCCTAGATCTTTCTAGAAGATTGAAAAACTTTTCTACTGTCAAAAACTCAACTGAAAATTCAAATCTTTCAAAACCAAAATCAAATCAAATCCAACCAAAATGATGCAATGCAATGACCTAGTAATTTCTCGATTCATGCAGAAGTCTAGAGAGGACTTGCAACCCCCCTTTATAGTACGGTTAAATTCTAAAAAATAAGATCCTAAACAGATCAACTTCCAAACGCCGAGATCGGTAAAAATGAAAACGCATTTTACCTTAAGTCTTTTGTAGCTTCATTCTTGGCGACCTTGCGCTTGCGACCATAGCTCGCGACCTTGGACTTGCAACCTTGGACGACACTGCGACCTTGTGCTTTCGACCTCGACTCGCGACCTTGTGCTTGCGACTTGCAGATCCTCCAGATAGCTTAGGTCTCTGCAGCTTTCTACTTGCCGACCTTGTGCTTGCGACTTTGGCAATACTGCGACCTTAGATGAAATAGCTCTTAGGTCTCTGCATACCTATAACTCAAAGACATGATTAGATCAAAAACACTTAATGTCATCAATAATCAAAATCCACAATAATAGAGGCCTAGATGCAACACATGCCACCGATAGCCATCATCTTGATTAAGCATGAAGTCATTGTCATCAGCATCATCAAGGGTACCACGCCCACAACTGTGTCCACGACCATGGACAGCTCCACGGCCTCCTCCTTGGTGTCCTGGGTGTGGTGGTTGAACCGCATCAGCGGCAACACGATCTCTCTTCTTGCGCGCTCTTCGGGGAGCAATCTCCTTAGTAGTCTCGCCGAGCTCCTCACCTCCATGAACACTATCTTCTCCTTGCGATCTGTCTCTGCGAGTCTCAAGCATTCTCTTATCAAACTCATCAATCAAAATATCAATCATCTCTTGACGCATGTTAGTCATGTTCTCAGTTAGTTGTTCGTTGAACTCTCTTGTTATCCTAACAAACTCCTGTTGTGTCACATAAGGTGGTAGTGGTGCGCCTCCCCCACCCTCCTTGTTATCTGCCATGGTTAGTGCAAACACAAAACCAAGACAACAAGTATATAAGGGATGTTATGTGGAATCACTCAAGCTCACCCTCTCACTTACCAACCGAAGTTCGTATGACTACTTTACGGGTTGAAGAATTGCGTGTACTCTAGTAACGGTAGACAGTTGAAGGTGATGGAATAAGTGAATCAAGGTCCAAGCCCGATAATTGACAGTGTCTATTTGTGGAGCTTGGAGGGTTAGTATAATTCCTATAAAATTGAAATTCTAGATATTGTAATGATAAGTAATAAACCAAACTAGAATTCCATTGCCTAGTTGCCAACCTCAAGATATAAATGAAGATTATAGGCAACTCACACACAAAGATAATTGAACTTGAGGCAATCAAAGGAATGAGCTAGTATAAGATATTAAATAGCACCAATAGCTCGTATTGCACAAGTTTTGGAGAGATGCTAGTTAATTTCTCAAACCAATGTAGCAGGGCACTAGATTGCTCCAAACAACAAACTAGTACAATTTGGAAAATAGGGAACAACTAGGTAGTGCTCTTACTTACAAATCAACAACCTTATTTCCTTCTTTCTTTTCAATTTTTTTGGTTGCCAATCAAGATGAGAGTAGCACTTTAAGTCACCCTAGGTTCAACAAAGAAACAAACTTCACAAAATTATGCAAAGATTGTTGTGTGAGCAGCCCTAGAGAAATAAAAAAAAGCTAGTCTCAATAGGTTCAAAGTTTTTGCAAAGGAGTGGTTGGCTAAACAAAGGATGATGACACTTCTTTTTGTATTTTTATGGTTTAGTGGACTCATAGAAAACACAAATTGGAATCAAACCTTAAATGACAAACGAATGAAAAGAAGCAAAGCGAAGGGAAAAAACAAAAGATCAGCAACTAAACTTGGTTCTAATGGATCAAAACTTAGCAAAACTCACCAAAGTTTTTCAATTGAACTATGGAAAGAATAATATTTTGTGTGGCCTTTTCTAGATAGGAATGAAAACAACAACTATAGTAGCTAAAAGGTAAAATCCTACCATGTCAACCTTGAGCTTTGATACCAACTGATACGGATTGGTCCGCAGTTTGGCCGATCTTCACGACATAGAATCAGAGATACCTGGATCCACGCAACCTGATGAATGACACCACCAACCACTGTCTATATTACGGCAACCTGCAACACTCGATTCACCCAACCACACGCTTCGATCCCTTTTTCTACTCGCTCACGTGGAGTAAACGTGTTCTTAGAATCACCGAGGCAATCACAAGAACGACGGAGACAAGAATCTCAGATAATTTCCAATTCTAAAGCGGTCACTAGTACAGAAATGCAGTTTTCTATCGGTAAAAAAAACCCTTCTACTATCGGTTTTTGTACCGATAGAGATAGACACGATAGAACAAGACTGGACATTTTCTATCGGCAAATAACCGACAGAAGAAGTTCACTATTCTATCGGCATATTATGAATCTACCGATAGAAAACCCGTCGTATTCTTACGTCCAGCGGTTGGAAAAGTACCACTATTCTAACGGTTAATTACAAGATTACCGACAGAAAAAATCATAATATTCTATCGGCATATTAGGAGTGTACCGATAGAAAACTCGTCGCTAGCGGATTGAAAAGTACCACTATTCTAACGGTTAACTACAATATTACCGACAGAAAAAAGCTTAGTACTCTATCGGCATATTAGGAGTGTACCGATAGAAAACTCGTCGTCAGCGGCTGGAAAAGTACCACTATTCTAACGGCTAATTATAAGTTTACCGATAGGAAAACTCATACTATTCAATCGGCATATTACAAGTTTACCGATAGAAAACTCGTCAATAGCGATAGGAAAGTACCACTATTCTAACGGTTAACTACAAGATTACCGACAGAAAAAAGCTTAGTACTCTATCGGATATGTATGAGTTCACCGGCAGGAAAGGTCAAACTCTTCTAACGGTTAATTTTGATTGTACCGATAGAAAAAAGGACAGTAGTCTCTCGGTTGTTGATGAATTTACCGATAGAGCATTCACATATACAGTACTTTATTTGCATTCACAATACAGTACATTCACATATACAGTACAGATGCAATACAGTATAGATTGGATACACAATACAGTACAGATGCAAGGTAAATTCACAGAACAAATTGACACATTAGGCAGTTATTCACATTTATTCACATATGTATGGACAAATACAGATTGCAATCCAATGTGGACATTTATTCACATATATATATATTTATTCACATGTATATGAACAGTCTATGCAGAGTACACAAAAAGGAGAAAATTGTCATGCTGGATGGTTGGGCGCTACTTCCTCCATGACATATTGTGCCCAGATTTGTCGAAGATATATAATCTTTGCATTTTCATATTGGTCTTTCGACATGGCGATCTGCAAGCATGTGTGCATACTGAGTAACTAACTTCGATCCTAATTTAGAACGTGACACCCATTTTTGAAATTTGAGTTAGCTATCGATGCTTACCTGGGGGAATCGGGAAAAGTTTGTCTGCACTAGGTCGTACATGTAGCGCAGCACATAAAACCCGCATTCCCACGATTGCGGCTGCTGATGGCACTGAGATAATTGCATATGCGAATACATGTTAGCTATATATTGTTTCCATAAACTAATTAAGCATAAACAAAAAGTCTCGTGAGTACCTCATATTCTTTCCAAGCTAGTACGGAGCCCTGCGGTGCGGCATGCCTCCCTCCAGCGGACACATATTTATCAAAAGCCCTGCATTTCAGTTAGTATTGCCAGTTAATGTATTATCATTAGCTAGTGAGGTCAAAATATAAATCAAACATATAAGTTACTTACGCCTCCATATTCCCCTTGAGCACATATTCCATCGATAATCTGTCACGCATCGAATCGAGGTAGTACACCTCGTTCCTCGGCGGACAGATCACGATGAGGATCCAGTGGCCCCTGCATTGTACGTAAAAGAGGACCGCTAGCTCAAAGTACATCTCAGGTGTAACATACAAGATTGAGTTAAATTAGTACGAAATGCACTAACCTTTGGTGGTACGGCACCAGAATGAAGTCCCTGTCCTGCTGCGCCATCAGCGCGCTGGATATGTACTGCTCAGCGTGCGCGGCGTCCTGCTCTAGCATCGTGAGGCTTATTTTCTCTGGGTCGAGGAAACCCACCTTGTCACACGCAGCCTCCGATGCTAGCCTGTACATGCACCTGCATGCGAAGGACGAGATTAATATTAATTTCACAGAAAGTTACTCAGTATTCAAATGAACTGCAACATTAATGCAGAGTTAGCAAACAGAGTTAGAAAACAGCAATACATAGCATCAGCAAACTCACAGGACTCCAGTCCGTATGATGGACATATCGAGCTCCCGCCAGTTGTAGAGGTCGAACAGATCCTCGTGTGCCACGGATATAGTCCCGGGCTCACGGTGGAACTACCCAGGCCTGTAGGGAACTAAGAAGTTCAGGCTGCGCCGAGCTCGATATAGGTACCAGTCGTGGAGGTCTCTGGTTGATCGATCCAATTTCCGCAAAGATGCCTCCGACAGGAGTGGGAGCGCGTTCGTGAACGTCTGCGGCAGTCCCTGTCGCCCTTTGCCCTTGCCTTTGCCGCCCTTGCCTTTTGCCGGGGACTGAGCGCGTACCTTCGAAGGCAAGGGCGAGGTGATGGCGGCTTTCTTCCGAGGTGGAGGCGTGGATGCGCTGGGTGGGGTCGAGGCTGTCTTTGATGTGTCCAGGTTCGCACGAGATCGGCCCTCATGCCCCGAGCTGGGGGCGCAGTCCCCTGGTAGCCCCGCGGCAGGCCACTTCAATTAATGAGCACGTATGTTAGATTATGCAAGTTGAGTGTACTGAGTAGGATGTAATCTAAAATGTGTAAGATTTACCGGTTGTATTACAAGACACTTCTTGGGCCACTGTACGTAGGAGCCCACTGCCTCAGCAAGTGTCAGCAGTTCCTCTGTTGGGACTGGCAACGGAGAATCGTTGTAGGCCGGCATGGCCATGTCCACCTGTACCTTTGCGAAACCCAACCGCAGAGGTACACAGTGGACTCGGACATTCGGCCCAGACGGATATACGAAGCCGTGTCCAACCACTTCCTGCCCGGCGCCTACGTGATTCTGTAGGATGCAGCCCTCCGGCCCCTGCAAATTTGTAACAATTAAAATAGGTTAGCGAAACAACTCTAACAGAATGGGAGTGGCATCAACTTAAGTGCACAGATGAAGACTTGCAGTACCTCAAGTAGATCCACTGGATCCGCGAGTACCTTCGAAGCGCAACTGCTTATCCGACCCCGCGGGGTATCGTCGTCCTGGGGATCCGCATCTGCACTCTTGGCCAGCAATGTTTCTCTCAACCGTGCAAACTCTTCCCTCATTTGTGCGACCTCGGTCTGCACCTCAGACTGTACCTCAGCCCGTATCTCAGCCCGCATCTCCGCCCGTATCTCCTCCCGTACCTCAGCCCGTATCTTATCGGAGAGGTCAGCTTCCTTTTCCTTCCAGGTGCGGGCCTTCTTCCTCGGTGGAGCCGGATCTACGAAACCGGCCTTCCACGACACAATGGCTCCCACGGCCCGTGTCCGCCCGGGATGCTCCTTATTTCCTAGAGCTCGGGTGAGGATGTCGTTCTCCCTCTGCGGGGTAAACAATCCCTCCGCTGTCTCCTTCTCAAAAGAGATCTGTTACATTTGAAGGTACCTTGTGAGACAAATTGCCTTATATACACTTGTGCGCACACAGTTTACGAGGTTAGCCAACTTACCATTCGCCTCACAACGTCGGCGTCCCCAGGGGTTGCGAACTGCACAGACCCCGTGGACGACACGGACCCCCTCCCCCTCCACCATCGCTTGCACCTCTCATCCCTGATCTCGGAGAGCGGCAACTCAGGGGTGTCCATGACAGGATTTTGTTCGTCTTCCTTCTTCCACTGTTCCTCCTTCCCCGCATAGCCCCGGGATCCGAGCCGATGCGGGTGGTCGTTCCTCTTCTGGATCGCCCTATTCTTCTCGCTAAGGGCCTTGAACTCCTCAGTCCCCTTCTGCTTGGTGAATTCCTCCCATACCTCCTCCGATATGAAGGGGTACTTCTCGCAAGGAGATTTCCCGGCAGCTAGGAAGTTACTGACGAGCCAGCTCTTAAAGGTTTTCCATGTTCCGTTCATGTCCTTCAAGCAGGCAGTCCTAGGTGTATCGTCGGGGATGTTCCACTTAGCCTGTTTCCGAAAAATGCATACAATTAATCACGAGTTAGTTAAACTTTAGTATAAGCCAAGAGAACGTGATTACGAAAGAGTTCAGCGATTTCAGTTCATTTAACCTTCACTTCTGCCCACAACCTATCCCTCTCGTCCGCCGTCACGTCCTTCCAGCTCTGGACGGTGATCTTCACCCTTTCTTTCGCCAACAGCCCAACGTAGGCCGCGTACCTCCCAGCATTCTTTCCAATCAGCCTCCCAAATTGGTTGAACTCACAAGAAAGATCCGTGCGTTTGGCCAAACGCCCCAACGTCGTCGCGCCTCGCCCCACCCTCTTGCGCTGGGATGTAACAGCCCCATCTTCAGTAGTTACGATGGGGTTGGCCCTAGTCGAACCACTAGTACCATCCGATGAAGACGACGACATGTCTTCCCCTACGAAACCTTGCACAAACCATATATATGGCAATTAATTCGCCTTGGACTTCCATAACTCAGCCCAGGACTGGAGACTAACTAGGGCGGCAAAAGGGAAAATAATACAAAAAGAAAGACATGCATAAATTACTTACTGAACTCTTCAGAAATATTTTCTATCGGTAAACACATGAGCTGCCGATAGACCATAACAATTACCTCCACACAAGACAATTTTTCTATCGGCAAACACGTGAGATACCGATAGAACATAACAATGTTCTCTACATATGGAATTTTGTTGACAAGCCACCATTCACTGTCATCACATAACATTCTCGATGATTTGCTACACTAATATTCATGGGCCAGCATTATTATTTCACACGTAAATATGCACACAAGCATCTAAGTGCTACTGTGCATAATCTTTAGCCTAGCCTGTATGTGAGTCATCAGGACTTCACAGCTATTAGGTTGGGAAAAGTCATGTATATAGGCATTTGAAACATATACATCGAAGACCCATCCACATTGCCATATATTCATACGAAGTGAGTAAAAATTCCCAACCAAACTAGTACATTGCATGGCTCATGTCCTTCCAGATCCAAATTAAGTTTTACTACTTGTGCAGAAAATTTTCTATCGGTAAACACATGAGCTGCCGATAGAATATGTGTAAGAACACCTCCAACATATAATCTGCATTACATGGCAGTTGGATACAATTGATCACACATACAGCAGTATAGAGAAGTTAAAATCTCAAAACAGGTTCATTACAGCACTGTAACATATTATGTAAACCCTAATTAAAATCAACATTGCCTGCGGAATGTACATAAGCCAACACAATAGGGAACCCTAGTGTAATTGCAAAACTCCAAGAATTAGTACGTGCAAAACACTAGGATCAAATAAAGAAGATGCTGGAAATAGAACGA
The DNA here is from genome assembly GCA_019359835.1 of Pharus latifolius. NCBI lineage: Eukaryota > Viridiplantae > Streptophyta > Magnoliopsida > Poales > Poaceae > Pharus > Pharus latifolius. Next base: position 61,970,155 of record CM033330.1, read on the forward strand.
CGAATTAGGGTATTTACGGCGGCGATCAGTTCTGGTGATGTAGAGGCGGTCTAGAACGCAGCAGCGGCGGGCGAAGGACGAAAATAAGAACCGGTGGCAGTGACGAACCAGTGTCCAGCCGGCGATCGTCGTGTGGGAGAGAGGAAGTGAGTGCTCACGGCGGAGGTTGGGGTTTTCTTCGCTCTCGAAGAGACGCAGTGCTCTAAGGTGGAACTGTTCGAGTGGAGGGAAACTAAAGGGCCGTGTACGAGTAATAAAGTAGCGGAGGAACTTTTCTATCGGTATAACAAAATGATACCGATAGACTTATGTAATTTTCTATCGAAACAACAAAATAATACCGATAGAAAAAGTAAATTTCCCGGAAAAATATTCGAATTAGTGATTGCATTTTTCTATCGGTATAAACAATAAAATCCCGTGAGACCAATTTTCCACAGAAAATTTTTTTAAAGTGCTTGAGATTGGGTGCCATTTTTCTATCGGTAAAAACAACAAAATACCGTGAGAGTAATGAAAAGGTGCCCTTTTCTATCGGTATAAACAAAAAAATCTCGTGAGCCCAATTTTCCCCAGAAAATTTTTTTGATTAAGTGCTTGAGATTTGTGTGCCCTTTTTCTATCGGTAAAAACAACAAAATACCGTCAGAGTAATGAAAAGGTACACAATTTAACATCAAACAGACCGTGGTTGAAAGCTGCAGAATGTTAAAGAAAGAGGGAAGATAGCCGGAAAATTGGAAAATTGACATAAAAAGAAATTGTTCATTCATTGTTGTTTTATCACTTACAAAAAAAAATAAAACCCAAAATGCTAGGTCAAGGGGTGGTCTTAGCCCTGGCTGCATGTAGAATAGAGTCAGTTAGACTTGCAACCAGGACGCAGGACTCCTCTAGCGACAAGTTGTCCCTAGGATCAACTACTACCGCCTCAAGAAGGCCTGCGACCTCCCTCAGCTTCGCTATGGTATCCTTCATAGTCAAACCGCAGCCAGCGATGGTCATATCCGCGGCTTTCTTCTCCTCGCGAAGACGCCTCGTCCTCGCCCTAGCATTGTCACCATCCGTCTTCATGCGCTTAATGCGCTGGAAGAGATCGTCAAGGTCAAGCCGTAGCTGAGTGTGCTTATCTGTAAGGAGCTTGTGCTCCTCCTGGAGGGCCCTCAGGTCAGCCTTCACTTTGGCAGTGTCTTCCACGGCTACCATTTCCTGTGCAAATCAACAGGTCAAGAATGAACTGAACATGGATTAACAATACAGGGGTAAACCGAGGAGATTTAGAGTTCTTACCGGGGAGGCCGTGGATGACGATCCCATGGAGGTTGCCATTGTGAAAGAGAAGATGAGGAGTCCAACCGTTCGAGAATTAGAAAAACAACAAAATACCGCGACGCATGGCGAGGTACTTATAGAGTTTCCAAGGCGACGCATGGCGACACGGTTGAGAATTCGAAGCGGCAGAGTATTCTTCTATCGGTAAAAACAGGAAAAAACCGTCAGACAACAAATACCGTGAGACAAATGAATTTATTCTAACGGTAAAATAGAACAATACCGATAGAAAACGTTTTGAAGTGCCTGAGAGAAGATGTCCTTCTCTATCGGTATAAATAACAAAATACCGTCAGGGATTTTTGCTGAACTTAATTTGAAGAGGCTGCGATGAGATTTTTGCAAGTGCTATTTGAAGGGAAGAATTAAATATTTACAGGATAAAGGTACTGTACATGTTAGAACTCATGCTGTGGAGTAAAATTGAGATGTATTTATGCTGTGAACTAGCTTATCATTAAATTCTAAAGAAAAATGTACTGCCTGATGTATTAATGATAAGTTCCTCACCTTGCTGCAGAACTTGTGGGCTGTTTGCTTGGCATTTATCCCTGAAATAGAAATTAATCATCAATGGTTCTCAACCCATAATCCTTCTTCGTGGTCATCTCGCAGATACGTTGTTTCGTCGATATCTTCAGTACGGATAGATTGAATGTCCTCTAAAAATGGAGGTATTTCATCGAATTGGTTATACTCCTCTTCGTCGACAACATCTTCGACCCCAACAATACGTCTCTTGCTGTGGAGGACAACATGCAAGTTTGGATTGGCCGGGTCAACGATGTAGAATACCTGTGTGGCTTGCTTTGCAAGTATGAATGGATCGTCTTGGTGTCCGACTCTACCAAGATGGACGAGAGTAAACCCGTAACTGTCAACTTGAACACCTCGAGGGATTTCGACCCATTGGCATCGAAACAGGGGAATCTTAAGTAATCCGTAATCGAGCTCCCATATTTCGTCAATAACACCGTAATATGAGTTCAGCGCCCTTACTGACCTGGCATCCTCGGAAATAGCAAACAGTGTCACTCCGCTACATTGCGTGCTACTCTTGGCGTCTTGAGCTCTTGTGTAAAATGAATACCCATTGATGTCGTACCCCTGCCAAGTCCCTACAGTGAATCTTGGGCCTCTAGCCAACCATGTCACAGTTTCACTTACGGAGCCCTCGGCAGCTCGCGTGACTCTTTCTTGGATCCACTCAGCAAATTTCCTGTTATGTTCTCTGCTTACCCAAACGTCTGACTTCGAAGGATTCTGTGACCGTAACATTACCTTGTGCTCGTGTATGTATGGCTCGACCTCCGTCATGTGTTGTAAGACCCAAAAATGTGATTTTGCGTACACATCACGAGCGGGGACGATAGCTTTGAATCCAATCGTTCCAATTCCCTCAAGCCTACCCTCGTGTCGGGACCTAGGAACACCAATTGGGTCAACCCCGGCCATATAATCTGTGCAAAATTCAATCACCTCCTCGGCGGCATAACCTTCCATGATACTCCCCTCGGGTCGACGACGAGTCCTTACGTATCCCTTCAATACACCCATAAATCTCTCAAATGGATACATGTAGCGCAGGCACACAGGTCCACAAAACTTAATTTCTCTGATAAGGTGAACAATCAGATGGACCATAACATCAAAAAAGGATGGAGGGAAATACATCTCGAGCTGACAAAGAGTTGTAACCACGTCGCGTTGCAAAGCGTCCAGTCCATCGGGATCAATTACCTACGAGGACACAGTTGCGCCAAATATTCATATCAGAAAAATCTTCTAATTAAGCTCCACAAATGGAGGTAGTGAACTTATAGTACGAGTGCACGTACTTACCTTGCAAGATATTGCATTGAAGAAATAACATAGGTTTGTGATTGTCTCTCTGACTTTAACTGGGAGAATGCCTCTGATAGCAATGGGAAGCATCTGTGACATCAAGACATGACAGTCGTGGGACTTCATGCCAACCAGTCTTAGGTCCTTCATAGACACAAGTTTTTTCAAGTTCGCGGAGTACCCACATGGAACTTTAACACCGTGCAGGCACCGACAGAGTTCTGTTTTTTCGCTCTTGGACAACGTGTAGCAGGCCGGGGGGAGGTATGTACGCTTTCCATTCTCTCAGTTTCATCTAGGCAAATAGGGCAAGCCTTGGCTCCTTTCGTACTATACCCCGACAAATTGCCGTAGGCAGGAAAATCATTTATGGTGCAAAATATCAGGGCCCGCAAGATGAAATTCTCTTTCTTGTATGCATCCCACACCTGCACACCCTCGCTCCACAATTTCTGTAAGTCCTCGATTAAAGGTGCTAGAAACACGTCAATATCATTTCCGGGTTGTCTGGGTCCTGAGATTAGTAACGCCATCATGATGTACTTGCGCTTCATGCATAACCAAGGAGGAAGATTGTAGATGCATAAAAGAACCGGCCAAGTGCTGTGCCGGCTGCTCATATTACCATGTGGGTTCATACCATCTGTACTCAGCCCGAACCTTACATTCCTAAGTTCGCCGCCGAACTCAGCAAATGTTCTGTTGATGTTTCTCCATTGAATAGAATCAGCTGCGTGTCTCAGTTTTCCGTCTTGTTTCCGGGCTTCAGCATGCCAACGCAAGTGCTTCGCGACTTTCGGATTTGCAAACAGCCGCTTCAATCTAGGTATCACAGGCAAGTACCACACAGTTTTTGCCGGGGGCCCTTTCCTTACCTCGTGACGTTCACTGTCAATCCGGTCCCTACGCGTATACCTCGATGCGCCGCATCTTGGACAAACATGCAAACTGGAGTACTCGTTACGGTACAACACACAATCATTTGGGCATGCGTGTATTCTTTCGATTTCCATTCCCAACGGACACAACAGTTTTTTGGCTTGGTAAGTAGATCTTGGCAACTCATTTCCTTCTGGAAGCATGTCCGCTAGAAGATCTAATAGTGCCGTGAAACTCTTATCACTCCAACCGTTTCCTGCCTTCAAGTTATATAATCTCAGCACAGAAGACAGTTTTGTAAATGTTGCACATCCAGGGAACAGAGGCTTCTCAGAGTCAGCAATCAGTTTCTCAAATTCACAGAAGTCATTTTCGTTGTAATCTTCCTCTACATCACGTAACATCTCATCTAGATTGTCATCATCATCATCTACGTGCACATCGGAATGAACATTACCAAAATTGGGATGATCATCGATATTATTGCAATCCACATCCGAGTCGTGCTGATTGGTAGTAGTGGTGCTTGTTTCCTCAAGATCTTCGCCATGCCATATCCAACGGGTGTATCGCGCGTTAAAACCACGACGAATCAAATGACTCTTAATTTGATCAGAGTTGCTAAACCTCTTCAAGTTCATACAATCTGTACAAGGACAGAGCATATTTTTCTCTCCCTTCCTCTCCTTTTGTTGCTCAGCAAATTTAATAAACTCATTCACACCATCCAAATATTCAAGAGTAGTACGTTTTATTCCATACATCCAATATTTCCTGTCCATCTACAATTAACAAAATTTAACGAGTAAGCCATGCATGAAACCTGCCCGATTAAGTTATGTATATGTACATGTACAGCCTCTTACAACAGATACATGTGTTGAACCCTAGCCTGACGAAATTAACACTAATTAACCTAGCTAACTACACAATACAAGCTAGTTAGCTCCTAAAACATGACGCATTTCCAGCTACCAAGCTCCCAAGCTTAGAGCTACAAACTTGGAACTACACAATACAGCTAGATTGCAAGTAGAGAGGAAGGGAGATCTAGAGGGAGAGAGAGATAGGTGTCGACGATTAAGCATACCTTAAAGAGAGGGGCGCAATCAACTTCCCTCCAGCCTGCGCTGATCACCCTAGCAGTGTAGCTGGAACTTTCGTCACAAACAGAGGGACACAGAGTGCAACAGAACAAATTAAAGAGCAGCTCAGCAATAGTCGACTGGGGTTTTCCTTATAATGGACATTTTTCTAACGGTAAATACATGAAATAACCGTCAGACTAACTTAGGTAATTTGCAGCTCACATATTCTATCGGTAAAAACACACACATACCGTTAGAGAATATACATTACTGAGCAAATATATGTATTTTTCTATCGGTAAATATGTGCATTTACCGTTAGAATATGCATGACTAAACAAATATATGTGCTTCCTATCGGTAAATATGTGTATTTACCGTTAGAATATGCATGACTGAACAAATATATGTATTTTTCTATCGGTAAATATGTGCATTTCCGTTAGAATATGCGTGACTGAACAAATATATGTGCTTCCTATCGGTAAATATGTGTATTTACCGTTAGAATATGCATGACTGAACAAATATATATGTTTTCCTATCGGTAAATATGTGTACTTACCGTTAGAGGAGGTACTGTTACCAAACTGGGACAAACATGCACATGCCATTTCTCACATTCAAGGAATCATATCAATGTAACATCAAACAGATCTTACATCAAACGGATCTTAACTAGAAGATAAAGCAATATATTTCAAGAAATGCTAATTTGTGGATTAACTAGGAGACACAAAAATACTTTTCGTAGGTAGTTGGGACTTCATCTTGCCAAAGAAATTACAGATGCCAGTTCACAAATTCAGGTACAAACATACACATGCCAGTTCACCAATACAAATTCAGGTACAAACATACACATGCCAGTTCACAAATTCAAGTGCATGTCTGAAACAGCAGTACAAATACACACCTACCTACCAATACAATTAAATACACAAATGCTCCCTGCACATTCAAGTTCATGTCCCAATTAGCAATACATGATACACAAATATACAACAATATACAAATACAACAATTCACACATTCGATGTATATTACAAAAGCCACGTCTGAAATTAACAACAGATCACGACGAGGACCCAGTGGCCCATACATGCATTTTACATAAAAGGGAACCTTTGCAGGTTGCCACAATGCAACTACCGACTACAAGTTAGACCTGATACATCACAAATCCATTCATCCAAAACAGCAAATGTCTGAACCACATTGGACTTAACCATAGGAGTTCAGTTCGAAGACGCCCGAGGAGCTGGAACTGCCGTCGACATACATTTGTACGTAATGGTGATTTCCTCGGACTCAAACTCGATCAACTCAACTCAACTCAACTCAACTCAACTCCATTAACAAAAAGAACCTACCTTCCAAGATGTTGTTCTGTGTAGTGATGGTGTAGAATGGCTGTGCAAATAACAACAATTCTTCTTCTCCAAGCAGGTAAGCATCTGGCCACAAGCTGGTGCATGCAAAAACATGTAAGATGCTTTCTATAGGTCCTGATTTGAGAAACACGCCGGGCTTAAGCATCTTCTCGACCGAGCCAACCAAGATCTCGCCCTTCACGTCCTTCCAGCTCTCGACGGTGATCTTCACCATTTCTTTCGCCAACAAGCCAACGTAGGCAGCGTACTGCGATGAAGAACCGTGAAATACGTTGCCCCTCACGAGCATCATCCAAGGACCTGAACAGATCATAATCATATTGAAAAGAAGACACATCAAAATGAAGGATACAAAAAAAGCAGAATTATTGCCATAATCGGATTAGAATAATCTAACAATATTGCAGAAATTTTACGTACCTTCCTTGGGATGCCGACGTCTAGAGGGCGTCGATGGAGGTGCGGAGGTGCAGCGGTCCCCTGTAGAGGTGCGCCGGCCGTCCATGGAGCTTACGGGTTAGGACTACGAGCCCAGATGAACTGTGAGAATGAAAGAGACATACCCGTGTATTTATACAATTATATATTTTCTATCGGTAAGAAAACAGAATACCGTTAGTAATCAAAACATCTGTAGAAGCCGAATGGTTCTATCGGCACAATAAATATTACCGATAGGAATTTTTGTACATACTCTATCGGTCTGTACGTACACTACCGATAGAATATTACTAGTGTAGAAGGCCAACAGTTCTAAGATATTTTGTGCAATATTCTACCGGTATAAACATGCATTACCGATAGAATAAAACTATTAGAAGACGAACAGTTCTAAGCAATTTTCTATATATTCTAACGGTAAAAGAATCCATTACCGATAGAATAAAAATATTTGTAGAAGGTCAACTATTCTATCGGCGAACTACATATTGCCGATAGGAACTTTTAATATATTCTGTCGGTATATTCATACAGTAGCGATAGAATAAGTCTAGTTGTTGAAGTCGACCAGTCCTATCGGCGCACAACATTCTTCCATCAGTACTTATGCATCTCTTCTAACGGCAAATATGTTCATCACCGCTAGAGTAAATCATACTATTTATTCTATCGGTAAGTTTCTTAGAAACCGATAGGGAAAATACATCCGTCGGGCTTTTTTGACCGCGAGGCACATTTTCTATCGGTTTTGTGTTGTTTCACTAATAACCGATAGAAGATAGGGGTTAGTAGACTGCATTTCTGTACTAGTGGGTGGAAATGCTTCACTCAAACCCTAGAACAAAGAAGTATTTTATTCTGAAAATTCTCTCTTTTTCTATTACAATATAGCACTTATCTATTTATAGGCTACAAAAGCTCCTTGTTAACTCATCATGAGTTGTATATTTTACAACTCATTATGTGTTGTCATGGTGCACTTCACAACTAGTTTACAACTCAATATAGGTTGTAAATTTCAACTTTACAACTCATTTATTTTTGACCAAGAAAGTGGTTGTAAAATTCAATTTTACTATATGTTACTTATCCAAGAAAAAAGATAGCCTAAGTGATGCACCACATATGTAACAGCTATGTCTGAATTACCCCTACATATTTTAGATTATCCTTATCTTCTTCTGTTCCTTCTATAGCTGCTTGACTCCTTCTTCATGGTACCTGACCACAATTAGAGTAGAGCCATTTGGTAGTAATCCATTCTCATCTGTATTAAAACGTTGCTCCTTAAGGAAAAGGTTCACTTGTTGTTGTATTTGTTTGGCTCAAGTTCTTGTAACTGGTCCTGTTGGTGCTGGAAATGTACATAAGGAAGTATGTGATGTACGTGTGCTATAGATGTCCTCATCAAGTTAGATGCAAATGCAAGAAGGATAAGAATTGCTTCCAATCTAGTATGGGGCCAAAGGTTTCACCAAATCCAAGCCTTTAACTTGAGAGTAGCCTTGTGCAACCAACCTTGCCTTGTTCCGAACAATGATGATGTTCCCATCTTGTTTATCCCAGAACACCCACTTTGTGCCAATGACGTTGTGATCCTTGGGTCTTTCTATAAGTGTACAAACATTATTTCAGGTGAAGTTTTTTAGTTCTTCGTGCATGGAATTCACCCAATCACTAAGGGCTTCATCTACACATTTTGGCTCCAAGGGGAAACAAATGAGTAATATCTACAAAATGAAGCGATACAAGGACAAGTTTGAACACCCTTACTAACATCACCCAAAATTTGATTTAGTGGGTGATCTTTGATGATGGAGCAATGTTGTGTTGGTGGTTCAACTTGAGACACTTCATTTTGTTCATTGTCGGGATCAAGGTCAATATGAGGAGCCTCATTTGGTTGCACTGACACTCTTTGATCTTCAAGTAGGTTTTCTTCATCAACTTCATCATCATTCTCATCTTAGGGCTTGATGTCTCCGAGTGTCATCTTCTTCATTGCTTGCCAGAGATCTTCATCACTTACATCATCATCAACATCTTTGAGAGCCATTAGTCTCATTTAGCTTAACATCACAAGACTTTTCATTAAAAGCGGTACTTTTGTTGAAAATTCAATATGCCTTGCTAGTGGTAGAATAGCCAACTAGAAAACCTTCATTGACTCTTCTTTGAAACTTTTCAAAGGAAGACATTTTTGAAAATATAACATTTGCAACTGAAAACTCGAAAGTACGAAATGTTTGACTTGTACCCAACTAAAATCTCATAAGGAGTTTTCTTTAAAAGAGAATGAGTGTAAAGACGGTTTATGGAATAACATGGGGTGTGAACGGCTTCTACTCAAAAATGAGTAGAAGTCTCATACTCATTGAGTATGGTCCTATCCATTTCAATTAACGTGTAGTTCTTCCTCTCTATAGCTTCATTTTATCGTGGAGTGTATGTAGGATCAAGGATGGTGACCTAGAGGAGGGTGAATAGGTCGTTTAAGATCATTTTATTCCCCTAAATGAAAGGTAGTGGTTCAAGTGACCAAATGATTTTTGCAAACCTAAGGTGATATGACAAGAAAGGCAAATATATAAACTAGAACAAGTATAGTAAGTAAAAGAGAGTTAGAGAACAAACTAAGATGCACAAGAATTTTTTTCCTGAGGTCTCAGAGACACGCTGCATCTCCTCTACTCCTTGTCAAAGCACTCACTTTTGTGTCTTGCTTTTGTATTCACTAGGGTTGCTCCCTGTCCACTCCGAATAGGCGAGCACCAAGCCTTTCACAACACTATTGGGCATCTCCAACAATCTTCATCGGTGGAGAGATCTCCGACCTCCCTTGACCATCTAGGTGACGCGATCACCAAGAGTAATAGGTCAAACTCTTCACATGATACCACTCAAGTGCTAGGAATCTCAAACATGTGAGGAGAAACTCACACAAGACTTTCAACTCACTAAATGCTCTATTAATGCAAATGAGCTCACCAGATAATCTCACTCTAATGCAATATAAGAGAGTTTAATGCTCAAGAGTGTAAAGCTTAGTTCTAACTCAAGTGTATGCAATGAATGCTCAAAATATTGCTAAAAACTAGGCCAAGGTGATTTATAGCCCTCCTAAAGATTCTAGCTGTTACACTCGAAATGTGCAGAAATAACCCTTTTTTGACAATTCAAAAAAAATGTTGGATAGTCTGAAAGAGTTGTACAACTACTGACAAATTTCAGAACTAGCCATCGAGGGTAGGTGAGAACACAATTGGGCAGTCCGAAAGATTTCCTGACAGTCCAGTACATACAAAAACTGAGACAAAAAATACACTCTCACTGAAGAAATGTCCAGGAAAATCTAGGAAATGTTTGGGACAATTTGGAAAAATTTCTAGTACAGTCTAAATATAGTCCGATACAATCTAAAGATTGTTCGGTTCAAGTGGCCAGAAAACAACATGCCGAAGAGATCGTTCAGAAAATTTCCAGACAATCTAGGATGAAGGTACTCTCAGTAAAACGAGTATAATGTTTGATCTAGACATTGGATTCAGGTGCTCCTTGGCTAGTTGGAAAGCTAACTCGAAGGGCTACAAATTTCTCAATAAGATCAAGACCTAGTTCAGCCTAGATTACTCCAGAAAATATAAAACATTCAGCATAGCCACTTCGAAGCCTCCACCCAAGCTGAATTTTTTCAAGTTTAGGCACCGATGCCTTCACTAACCATCCAAAACAACTCAAAAACAAATTGATGACACAGTGAAAGAAAGATGCATGCATTTGAGCTTTCCATACGAGATATCATGAAGCTACTAACCCCGAGCCCCTCTTTATAGTACGGCCAAGACTAGGAAATAAGAGTCTAGGAATTCAGATGTCTCCAAATACCAAGACCTTGAAAATAGATCCTTAATCTTCGATTTTGCTTTTGCTAGAGCTTGTCTATACTTGAGAAAGGTCGTTCATGCATCCTCTCCGAGGTAATTTTCTGTGGGACCCTCATTTGAGGAATCCCGTGGCAACCGCCCAGGTGGATTGCTCACAGATAGGTTCATCACAAGCTCACAACAAGCGGAAAGCAGTAATTGCATAAAACATAAATAAACAGGTACGAGGTCACAGGGACCAATATTACATTAACATAGCACCCAGAATGACGCTACTTAGAGTTGCTATGAAAATAACAAGTTTATCCATACAAGAGTCGGTATCGAGATACCGAACACACAAAACAAAGCAGACAGCAACAACTAAGATCTTCACTTCTGGGGGCAACGGTTCTGGTAGGGCTTTCTCCACATCGGACTCAACTCAGCGCGAGACCCTCCTAGAACTCTGAACATCTGGGGCGTTCCCATCCTTTGCTTCATCCTCATAACCAAACGAATCGGGATTGGCGAATCCCTCTTCTGAATTGTTTGTAAAGGCAAGGGTGAGCATTCTTTGACACAATGCTCAGCAAGTCTTTTACTTAGAAATGCAATTATATAGATGAGGAGTGATCAAGAAAAGGGGTTAAGTCTTATAATCATAAATAGTGTAGATTTCAATTCTTTGATTTCTTAAATAAGGGTTTTATTTTCAACAGCGGAGTTTTGGAAATCTTATAATAGACTTTAAGAAAACATTGTAGATGGCGATCCTCCATGATCCACCATTTTGAATTAACCATATTATGAAAGCTTTTCCCAAATCTTACTTGTGTTGAACCACATGGATAAATCCACCGCGAACATACTCCATGACCTGGGAGTACAGAGTATCTGATACTTTTCTTACGCTTTGCAAAGGTGTACCTCTTTTTAAATCCACTTCTTCACTCGACTTTCAAGTCGGGCCAACTCCATGCGACTTTTACGCATGTGACAAGGCCGAGATCACACAACGCTTTTGCAGTCTAGTATTAACAGTATCCCCGCCCGGTAAATAGACAATTAAGTCTCAAGTACCATTATGGGTCCTCCCCACTGCCTTACTTCCTAGCCTTGGTCTGTGTCCTCGCAAGACATATGACCTTCTTGATTACAGCCGCGCACGACTTAATCTAGGCATAGGGCGACTTCCTCCTATCCACCTTATCCTCTCATAATTTTTCTGATCTCACACCACTCACGGACGAACTGCGCCCAACCAGTTTCCACGCGAGAAACCGGACCGACAAACCATGCAGGGAACTGCTAATACCAAAAAGCTACTAAGTTGTGCCTGTCCCATACCAAGCAAGTGGTTGGTACGTTTTTCATGCCACATAGAGGTACAACACAAGGTTCTTGTCCTTATGAATTAATAGTGATCCGGGAGGATCTCCAAGTCCTGATCGCATGCGACTTCACGACCAAGTCCTGATCGCATACAGCTTCGCGACCAAGTCCTGATCGCATACGACTTCGCGACCAAGTCCTGATCGCATACGGCTTCGCGACCTTAAACGAGTTTGGAAAGGATCCGCGACCATGGATTGGTCTGCGATCAGGAAAAGGAATTCGTTCCCTGTTCGGAATTATAATCCGATCCAAATATGTATAACTAAGCTTATCTGTTTAGGATTAGTTAGTTATATGAGTCTAATACGTTTAGGTTATTGAGTCTGATACGTACTCATACGATTGGACTATAAATACCTTGTAATAGGTCTAGTTTAGATCATCGAACTCAATCGAAGAGTCATAGAACTTATTTGAGTTTTAGACACTTATAGTGCCTTCGACATAGACAAGTATGTCTAACGTTCGACGTGTAAAGCCCTCTTTGAAATAAAGAGTTGTGCAATTACTTTGGGTTTCGGTATTTCCGATAAGATCCCGTTATTCCGCATATTAGAATCTGGGCGAGCCTAGTGCAAAAACCAAGACTAGGTCTCAAACGGATCAAGTTGGTATCAGAGCAACTTTCCTATCCTGTGGATGGTGAAGACTCGCCAGGATTACAAAATTTCCGGCGAAATTCCAGGCGATCAATTGACGGTTCCTACAGCCGCGTCTCCGACAATGGCTGACGATACCTCTGTTCAAGCTAACCTAGCCGAACAAGTGGCTAAGCTCTCCACCGACATGGAAATCGTGCTTGCTTGGATTAAGCAGCAGGCCATGATTGTACCTCCTGAAGTAGGGAAGGTTATGAGTGAGAAGACTGGTGAAGACTTGCGCAGGGCAGACGAAGATGAAGATGAAGGCGACCACAAGACCAACGACCTCGCCAACACCTCCTTAGCTGTTGGATCTTTTAAAGTCGACGCTAAGATTGATATACCCATATATGATGGGGTGATCGATGCCGAGAAGCTGGATTCTTGGATCGACCAACTCGAGACCTACTTTGACCTGAAAGGGTTTAGTAGCGCTCAAAAGGTCAAATTTGCACCTTTGAAGATGAAGGACCACGCCAAGACATGGTGGAAGGCCCTTGTCGCCAGTGGTGAAGCTGATGACCTTGCATGGGGTCAATTCAAATGACTTCTGCGACAAGAATTCTATCCGATGGGTTACCTTGAGGAGAGATGGGAGCGTTGGCACAGATTGTACCAATGACGTGACTAGACCGTCCAAGACTATACGACAGAGTTTCGGCGACAAGCAATGGTCATCGGCATCTCACTGTCCGATCCTCAGGTATTTCGGAAGTACACATCTGGACTTCAGAAATCGATCAGTACTGAGCTAAGTCTGTTCAGAGTTCAAGACATCTCGACCGCGAGCACGACTGCTTTGGCTATTGAGAAGAAAAATAAGACCCGCAACGACAAGAACTTGAGGGAGATTTCAACCATGACGTGTTCCAAAGAGGGTACCCACGATATGGGTAACACTTGTGAGCATTGTCATGTTGCTGGGCACACAAAAGAGAAGTGTTATAAACTTCATCCTGAACTGCGACCAGAAAGAAAAAGGAGGGATGAACCAAGCACACAAACAGCTATGGTTACTTCTATTCCGCTCGTAGAGGAAATTATCCAGTTGGATTCAGTTGAAAAGGCAGACACGACTTTGTCTCTAATGGCAATGCCGAAGGAGAAAGGTTCGGGTTCATCAATTGACCACAACCCGACAGAGGAATTGTTCACTGTTAATATACAGGTGAAGCACGAGGTGGTCGCAGCCATCTTCGACCCCGGAAGCCAAAAGAATTTGGTCTCCTCCAGGCTGGTTCGACGACTTGGTTTGCAGACGACTCATCATCCTCGACCATATCCTCTGGGATGGTTCACTTCCGACGTGAATCAGCAAATCAAGAGTCAGTGTACTCTAAAATTTGCAATATCTGCTCGTTACATCGACGAGGTTCAATGTGATGTCATCCCAATCGATATTTGCCAAGTGATTTTTGGAAGTTCGTTCTTGTACGATCGTGACGCCCATTACCACCGAAGAGCTCAAGAATACGACCTCACAAAGGATGGGACGAAATTTATCATCAGCAAAAATGACCACGTCAACACCAAGAACTTGATGATAGCAAATCAGGCGAAACGGATTGTCAATGCATGCTTAAAGTGTGTGGTGAGCGTGATGCGTCCAATTAGCCAAAAGGATTGTGCTGCATCGAGTATGGAAAGTGGTGGTAGTTTAGCAAGCTTGCCGGAAGAAAACAACGCGCTATTCGCAGAGGTATATAGTCGATCACTACAACGACTAGTCGAAAACGACATGCAACTTGTCTCTACGGCACCACTATTCAAACTTTGCAATCCTAGCTTTGGGATCGGTGATGGTATCAACCTCGACAAGGGGAAGGCTATCCATGAGTGGCCAAGGCCACCATCCTTGACAGAGGTGCCAAGCACCATAAGCACCTATCCATACATTCGATCCAATGATTGTAGCATTGCTCATCGTGTGTTCGTTCCAAAACTCCCAGTCGTTCTCTACATCTTCACAGTTGGTCACCAACGGGTGTTGGCTCCTTCTCAACGGGGAGTCATGATCTGGGAGGATCTCAGGTCGCGTTCGCAACGGATTTGCGACCACGAAAAGGTTTGCGACATTGGAAAGGTTTGCGACCTTGGGAAGGATTCAAATTCTTTGTGCCTTCAATGCTGGATGATGAGTCAGATAATATAGTACCATCTGTTGAAGACTTGGTCTATCAACGAGACGAACCTCTATGTGAAGATGTGATTCTGGAGAAGAAGGTGACTACCACCCGCAGTGGCATCAAGGAGACTTTTCGAATCGGCCGGAAAGATCAACGAGCACGTGCGGCAAAGTGGTACACCAAAGAACATGGACAAGCCCAATTTCCACATCTCCAGTTTGATCGAGAGGTCGCAACGGGGGTTGGCTGCTTCTCAACAAGGGAGTCATGATCCGGGAGGATCTCCAAGTCCTGATCGCATGCGACTTCGCGACCAAGTCCTGATCGCATACGGCTTCGCGACCAAGTCCTGATCACATACGACTTCGCGACCAAGTCCTGATCGCATACGGCTTCGCGACCTTAAACGAGTTTGGAAAGGATCCGCGACCATGGATTGGTCCGCGATCAGGAAAAGGAATTCGTTCCCTGTTCGGAATTGTAATTCGATCCAAATATGTATAACTAAGCTTATCTGTTTAGGATTAGTTAGTTATATGAGTCTAATACGTTTAGGTTATTGAGTCTGATACGTACTCATACGATTGGACTATAAATACCTTGTAATAGGTCTAGTTTAGATCATCGAACTCAATCGAAGAGTCATAGAACTTATTTGAGTTTTAGACACTTATAGTGCCTTCGACGTAGACAAGTGTGTCTAACATTCGACGTGTAAAGCCCTCTTTGAAATAAAGAGTTGTGCAATTATTTTGGGTTTCGGTATTTCCGAGTAAGATCTCGTTATTCCGCATATTAGAATCTGGGCGAGCCTAGTGCGAAAACCAAGACTAGGTCTCAAACGGATCAAATAGTGAGGAGACATTCACATACCCAATGCGCACACAGCAGCCAACCAATCAAACCATCCTCACTATCAATCCTTAATTTCACATTTTCTTTCATAAAAGGGGTTTCAAATTCATTTCTCACATATTAGCCATTTCACACTCAACATGTACATTTAAATAAGAGTAGAGTTTAAGCATAGCATCCTAGGGTGACAAGGTTGCATGCTGATTCAATCTCAAAAGGGGTTTCCACATAAGACTTGGGTCATATCTATTCACATGTTTCTAAACATAGTTTTTATCAAATACTCATCATGCATATATCTTTAAAACAGTTAATCTACTTTATATAAAAATACTAGGTGAGACATGATCAAGGGTGGCGACTTGCCTTGCCAACCTGGGTCTAAGAAATCTGCTGGGTCTTCGAATGTTCCTTCCAAATCTTCCGCTCCTTGCTCTGGATTCGCACGAAAGCACACACAACACATCCAGAAAATAGGCTTTATACAAAAATATATGTAAAATATAAACATGTATGCAAACGAGGGGATTTGGTCAAGGACAGAACAGTGGAGAAAAGGATATTAGGGTTAGGTTCACTGGACAAGACTCGAATGCGATGAAAGTCAAGGCTTGGCATTCAGTTCGTGAACAGACGATGTCTAAAAAGGACACAAGAATGATTTGGGTCTTCTGGATGATCAAAACTGGTGCAAGAGGTGGCACTAGTACAGAACAGCAATACATAGCATCAGCAAACTCACAGGACTCCAGTCCGTATGATGGACATATCGAGCTCCCGCCAGTTGTAGAGGTCGAACAGATCCTCGTGTGCCACGGATATAGTCCCGGGCTCACGGTGGAACTGCCCAGGCCTGTAGGGAACTAAGAAGTTCAGGCTGCGCCGAGCTCGATGTAGGTACCAGTCGTGGAGGTCTCTGGTTGATCGATCCAATTTCCGCAAAGATGCCTCCGACAGGAGTGGGAGCGCGTTCGTGAACGTCCGCGGCAGTCCCTGTCGCCCTTTGCCCTTGCCTTTGCCGCCCTTGCCTTTTGCCGGGGACTGAGCGCGTACCTTCGAAGGCAAGGGCGAGGTGATGGCGGCTTTCTTCCGAGGTGGAGGTGTGGATGCGCTGGGTGGGGTCGAGGCCGTCTTTGATGTGTCCAGGTTCGCACGAGATCGGCCCTCATGCCCCGAGCTGGGGGCGCAGTCCCCTGGTAGCCCCGCGGCAGGCCACTTCAATTAATGGGCACGTATGTTAGATTATGCAAGTTGAGTGTACTGAGTAGGATGTAATCTAAAATGTGTAGGATTTACCGGTTGTATTACAAGACACTTCTTGGGCCACTGTACGTAGGAGCCCACTGCCTCGGCAAGTGTCTGCAGTTCCTCTGTTGGGACTGGCAACGGAGAATCGTTGTAGCCCGGCATGGCCATGTCCACCTGTACCTTTGCGAAACCCAACCGCAGAGGTACACAGTGGACCCGGACATCCGGCCCAGACGGATATACGAAGCCGTGTCCAACCACTTCCTGCCCGGCCCCTACGTGATTCTGTAGGATGCAGCCCTCCGGCCCCTGCAAATTTGTAACAATTAAAATAGGTTAGCGAAACAACTCTAGGCATCAACTTAAGTGCACAGATGAAGGCTTGCAGTACCTCAAGTAGATCCACTGGATCCGCGAGTACCTTCGAAGCGCAACTGCTTATCCGACCCCGCGGGGTACCGTCGTCCTGGGGATCCGCATCTAAACTCTTGGCCAGCAATGTTTCTCTCAACCGTGCAAACTCTTCCCTCATTTGTGCGACCTCGGTCTGCACCTCAGACTGTACCTCAGCCCGTATCTCAGCCCGCATCTCCGCCCGTATCTCCTCCCGTACCTCAGCCCGTATCTTATCGGAGAGGTCAGCTTCCTTTTCCTTCCAGGTGCGGGCCTTCTTCCTCGGTGGAGCCGGATCTACGAAACCGGCCTTCCACGACACAATGGCTCCCACGGCCCGTGTCCGCCCGGGATGCTCCTTATTTCCTAGAGCTCGGGTGAGGATGTCGTTCTCCCTCTGCGGGGTAAACAATCCCTCTGCTGCCTCCTTCTCAAAAGAGATCTGTTACATTTGAAGGTACCTTGTGAGACAAATTGCCTTATATACACTTGTGCGCACACAGTTTACGAGGTTAGCCAACTTACCATTCGCCTCACAACGTCGGCGTCCCCAGGGGTTGCGAACTGCACAGACCCCGTGGACGACACGGACCCCCCCCCCTCCACCATCGCTTGCACCTCTCATCCCTGATCTCGGAGAGCGGCAACTCAGGGGTGTCCATGACAGGATTTTGTTCGTCTTCCTTCTTCCACTGTTCCTCCTTCCCCGCATAGCCCCGGGATTCGAGCCGATGCGGGTGGTCGTTCCTCTTCTGGATCGCCCTATTCTTCTCGCTAAGGGCCTTGAACTCCTCAGTCCCCTTCTGCTTGGTGAATTCCTCCCATACCTCCTCCGATATGAAGGGGTACTTCTCGCAAGCAGATTTCCCGGCAGCTAGGAAGTTACTGACGAGCCAGCTCTTAAAGGTTTTCCATGTTCCGTTCATGTCCTTCAAGCAGGCAGTCCTAGGTGTATCGTCGGGGATGTTCCACTTAGCCTGTTTCCGAAAAATGCATACAATTAATCACGAGTTAGTTAAACTTTAGTATAAGCCAAGAGAACGTGATTACGAAAGAGTTCAGCGATTTCAGTTCATTTAACCTTCACTTCCGCCCACAACCTATCCCTCTCGTCCGCCGTCACGTCCTTCCAGCTCTGGACGGTGATCTTCACCCTTTCTTTCGCCAACAGCCCAACGTAGGCCGCGTACCTCCCAGCATTCTTTCCAATCGGCCTCCCAAATTGGTTGAACTCACAAGAAAGATCAGTGCGTTTGGCCAAACACCCCAACGTCGTCGCGCCTCGCCCCACCCTCTTGCGCTGGGATGTAACAGCCCCATCTTCAGTAGTTACGATGGGGTTGGCCCTAGTCGAACCACTAGTACCATCCGATGAAGACGACGACATGTCTTCCCCTACAAAACCTTCAACAAACCATATATATGGCAATTAATTCGCCTTGGACTTCCATAACTCAGCCCAGGACTGGAGACTAACTAGGGCGGCAAAAGGGAAAATAATACAAAAAGAAAGACATGCATAAATTACTTACTGAACTCTTCAGAAATATTTTCTATCGGTAAACACATGAGCTGCCGATAGACCATAACAATTACCTCCACACAAGACAATTTTTCTATCGGCAAACACGTGAGATACCGATAGAACATAACAATGTTCTCTAGATCTACATATGGAATTTTGTTGACAAGCCACCATTCACTGTCATCACATAACATTCTCGATGATTTGCTACACTAATATTCATGGGCCAGCATTATTATTTCACACGTAAATATGCACACAAGCATCTAAGTGCTACTGTGCATAATCTTTAGCCTAGCCTGTATGTGAGTCATCAGGACTTCACAGCTATTAGGTTGGGAAAAGTCATGTATATAGGCATTTGAAACATATACATCGAAGACCCATCCACATTGCCATATATTCATACGAAGTGAGTAAAAATTCCCAACCAAACTAGTACATTGCATGGCTCATGTCTTTCCAGATCCAAATTAAGTTTTACTACTTGTGCAGAAAATTTTCTATCGGTAAACACATGAGCTGCCGATAAAATATGTGTAAGAACACCTCCAACATATAATCTGCATTACATGGCAGTTGGATACAATTGATCACACATACAGCAGTATAGAGAAGTTAAAATCTCAAAACAGGTTCATTACAGCACTGGAACATATTATGTAAACCCTAATTAAAATCAACATTGCCTGCGGAATGTACATAAGCCAACACAATAGGGAACCCTAGTGTAATTGCAAAACTCCAAGAATTAGTACGTGCAAAACACTAGGATCAAATAAAGAAGATGCTGGAAATAGAACGACGAATTAGGGTATTTACGGCGGCGATCAGTTCTGGTGATGCAGAGGCGGTGTAGAACGCAGCAGCGGCGGGCGAAGGACGAAAATAAGAACCGGTGGCAGTGACGAACCAGTGTCCAGCCGGCGATCGTCGTGTGGGAGAGAGGAAGTGAGTGCTCACGGCGGAGGTTGGGGTTTTCTTCGCTCTCGAAGAGACGCAGTGCTCTAAGGTGGAACTGTTCGAGTGGAGGGAAACTAAAGGGCCGTGTACGAGAAATAAAGTAGCGGAGGAACTTTTCTATCGGTATAACAAAATGATACCGATAGACTTATGTAATTTTCTATCGAAACAACAAAATAATACCGATAGAAAAAGTAAATTTCCCGGAAAAATATTCGAATTAGTGATTGCATTTTTCTATCGGTATAAACAATAAAATCCCGTGAGACCAATTTTCCACAGAAAATTTTTTTAAAGTGCTTGAGATTGGGTGCCATTTTTCTATCGGTAAAAACAACAAAATACCGTGAGAGTAATGAAAAGGTGCCCTTTTCTATCGGTATAAACAAAAAAATCCCGTGAGCCCAATTTTCCCCAGAAAATTTTTTTGATTAAATGCTTGAGATTTGTGTGCCCTTTTTCTATCGGTAAAAACAACAAAATACCGTCAGAGTTATGAAAAGGTACACAATTTAACATCAAACAGACCGTGGTTGAAAGCTGCAGAATGTTAAAGAAAGAGGAAAGATAGCCGGAAAATTGGAAAATTGACATAAAAAGAAATTGTTCATTCATTATTGTTTTATCACTTACATAAAAAATAAAACCCAAAATTCTAGGTCAAGGGGTGGTCTTAGCCCTGGCTGCATGTAGAATAGAGTCAGTTAGACTTGCAGCCAGGACGCAGGACTCCTCTAGCGACAAGTTGTCCCTAGGATCAACTACTACCGCGTCAAGAAGGCCTGCGACCTCCGTCAGCTTCGCTATGGTATCCTTCATAGTCAAACCGCAGCCAGCGATGGTCATATCCGCGGCTTTCTTCTCCTCGCGAAGACGCCTCGTCCTCGCCCTAGCATTGTCACCATCCGTCTTCATGCGCTTAATGCGCTGGAAGAGATCGTCAAGGTCAAGCCGTAGCTGAGTGTGCTTGTCTGTAAGGAGCTTGTGCTCCTCCTGGAGGGCCCTCAGGTCAGCCTTCCCTTTGGCAGTGTCTTCCACGGCTACCATTCCCTGTGCAAATCAACAGGTCAAGAATGAACTGAACATGGATTAACAATACAGGGGTAAACCGAGGAGATTTAGAGTTCTTACCGGGAAGGCCGTGGATGACGATCCCATGGAGGTTGCCATTGTGAAAGAGAAGATGAGGAGTCCAACCGTTCGAGAATTAGAAAAACAACAAAATACCGCGAAGCATGGCGAGGTACTTATAGAGTTTCCAAGGCGACGCATGGCGACACGGTTGAGAATTCGAAGCGGCAGAGTATTCTTCTATCGGTAAAAACAGGAAAAAACCGTCAGACAACAAATACCGTGAGACAAATGAATTTATTCTAACGGTAAAATAGAACAATACCGATAGAAAACGTTTTGAAGTGCCTGAGAGAAGATGTCCTTCTCTATCGGTATAAATAACAAAATACCGTCAGGGATTTTTGCTGAACTTAATTTGAAGAGGCTGCGATGAGATTTTTGCAAGTGCTATTTGAAGGGAAGAATTAAATATTTACAGGATAAAGGTACTGTACATGTTAGAACTCATGCTGTGGAGTAAAATTGAGATGTATTTATGCTGTGAACTAGCTTATCATTAAATTCTAAAGAAAAATGTACTGCCTGATGTATTAATGATAAGTTCCTCACCTTGCTGCAGAACTTGTGGGCTGTTTGCTTGGCATTTATCCCTGAAATAGAAATTAATCATCAATGGTTCTCAACCCATAATCCTTCTTCGTGGTCATCTCGCAGATACGTTGTTTCGTCGATATCTTCAGTACGGATAGATTGAATGTCCTCTAAAAATGGAGGTATTTCATCGAATTGGTTATACTCCTCTTCGTCGACAACATCTTCGACCCCAACAATACGTCTCTTGCTGTGGAGGACAACATGCAAGTTTGGATTGGCCGGGTCAACGATGTAGAATACCTGTGTGGCTTGCTTTGCAAGTATGAATGGATCGTCTTGGTGTCCGACTCTACCAAGATGGACGAGAGTAAACCCGTAACTGTCAACTTGAACACCTCGAGGGATTTCGACCCATTGGCATCGAAACAGGGGAATCTTAAGTAATCCGTAATCGAGCTCCCATATTTCGTCAATAACACCGTAATATGAGTTCAGCGCCCTTACTGACCTGGCATCCTCGGAAATAGAAAACAGTGTCACTCCGCTACATTGCGTGCTACTCTTGGCGTCTTGAGCTCTTGTGTAAAATGAATACCCATTGATGTCGTACCCCTGCCTAGTCCCTACAGTGAATCTTGGGCCTCTAGCCAACCATGTCACAGTTTCACTTACGGAGCCCTCGGCAGCTCGCGTGACTCTTTCTTGGATCCACTCAGCAAATTTCCTGTTATGTTCTCTGCTTACCCAAACGTCTGACTTCGAAGGATTCTGTGACCGTAACATTACCTTGTGCTCGTGTATGTATGGCTCGACCTCCGTCATGTGTTGTAAGACCCAAAAATGTGATTTTGCGTACACATCACGAGCGGGGACGATAGCTTTGAATCCAATCGTTCCAATTCCCTCAAGCCTACCCTCGTGTCGGGACCTAGGAACACCAATTGGGTCAACCCCGGACATATAATCTGTGCAAAATTCAATCACCTCCTCGGCGGCATAACCTTCCATGATACTCCCCTCGGGTCGACGACGAGTCCTTACGTATCCCTTCAATACACCCATAAATCTCTCAAATGGATACATGTAGCGCAGGCACACAGGTCCACAAAACTTAATTTCTCTGATAAGGTGAACAATCAGATGGACCATAACATCAAAAAAGGATGGAGGGAAATACATCTCGAGCTGACAAAGAGTTGTAACCACGTCGCGTTGCAAAGCGTCCAGTCCATTGGGATCAATTACCTACGAGGACACAGTTGCGCCAAATATTCATATCAGAAAAATCTTCTCATTAAGCTCCACAAATGGAGGTAGTGAACTTATAGTACGAGTGCACGTACTTACCTTGCAAGATATTGCGTTGAAGAAATAACATAGGTTTGTGATTGTCTCTCTGACTTTAACTGGGAGAATGCCTCTGATAGCAATGGGAAGCATCTGTGACATCAAGACATGACAGTCGTGGGACTTCATGCCAACCAGTCTTAGGTCCTTCATAGACACAAGTTTTTTCAAGTTCGCGGAGTACCCACATGGAACTTTAACACCGTGCAGGCACCGACAGACACTACCACAGAAACAGACATCCTGGACGGCACATCACAGACGGTTATGAACTGTTCAATGGAAAACCGTCTGTGAAGGCCTGTCGGGACAATATGTTCAGATATCACAGACGGTTCTGACGTCAAAAACAACTGTGACAGTAAACCAGACGGCTCTGAACACAAAACCGTCTGTGATAGTATACTTATCACAGACGGCTCTAACCTAAAAACCGACTGTGATATATACAATCGGTTCCCAGCTAAGAACCGTCTGTGATAGTCTAATTATCACAGACGGTTCTAACCTAAAACCCGACTGTGATATATACAGACGGTTCTGAGTTCTGAACCGTCTGTGATAATTAGACTATCACAGACAGTTCGGAACTCAGAACCGACTGTGATTTATACAGTCGGTTGTAAACCACGAAGCGTCTGTGATAGTGTAGTTATCACAGACGGTTCTGATGTATTAACCGACTGGAAAAGTACCGGCGCTTCGAATTCTCAACTGTGATCATTTCTGTCTCCGATCTTCGCGCGCGGCGCCTAGGAGAACACGAAGCATCGCTTTGGAAGTTCTATAAATTGACAAATGGAAAAACTGTCATTTACTTTACAAGTTTTTATAGTTCTCAGACTGTTTGACTCCTTAGCTTCTCTGCGCCAATGGCATCCTCGATGGCATCGTCAGCCTCGCCCTCCCCGGTATGAACTCTCAATCTTTTGGACTTACCCCTGTATTGTTAATCCATGTTCAATACATTCTTGACCTGTTGATTTGCACAAGGAAGGGGAGCCGTGGAAGACACTGCCAAAGTCAAGGCCGAGCTGAGGGCCCTCCAGGAGGAGCACAAGCTCCTCACGGAGAAGCACACTCGGCTACGGCTTGACCTTGACGATCTCTTCCAGCGCATTCAGCGCATGAAGACGGATGGTGACAATGCTAGGGCGAGGACGAGGCGTCTTCGCGAGGAGAAGAAAGCCACGGATATGACCATCGCTGGCTGCGGTTTGACAATGAAGGATACCATCGCGAAGCTGAGGGAGGTCGCAGGCCTTCTCGACGCTGAAGTAGTTGATCCTGAGAAGGACAACTTGTCGCTGGAGGAGTCCTGCGTCCTGGCTGCAAGTCAAACTGACTTTATTCTAGATGCAGCCAGGGCTAAGACCACTCCTTGACCTAGCATTCTGTATTTTTACTTTTTTTTTGTAAGTGATGAAACAAATTATTGAAAACTTTGTTCTTATGTCAACTTTCTAATTTTCCAGCACATTCTTGGACTGCATGCAATTAATCTTCCCTCTTTCTTTATCTTTCGTTGGCTTTTGTCGAACATTCGACCATACAAAGGTATGTACACTGTGTGCGATCAAGGAACGACTATCGCGATCTTTGGTTTGTGATCGGAGCCCTTGAAATAATATAGAAACAATATAGAGGTCGCAGGTCCCATGCAAATAATATAAAAAGAATATAGAAGTTATATATCAACGTGCTTTGAAATATCACAAACGGTTCTGAGGTAAAAAACATCTGTGATAGTCACATTAGAGACGGTTTTTACGTAAGGCCCGACTGTGATGGTCCCAACAGTGTCCTCGAGTCGACTCGAATTCTTAACCTCTATCAATATCACAGACGGTTCTTAACTCCCAACCGTCTGTGATAGTCCCAACAGTGCAATTCTCTACATGCAATTGTTGATAACCGCACATAATAACTGAGCAGATGAAGAGACGTAATTATTTACTTCAAATTTATTTTGCATCGAATTATGTAATCTGACTCTTCAACTTCCTCTTCTCGAATTCTCGACCTCTATCAATATCACAGACGGTTTTTAACTCCAAACCGTCTGTGATAGTAAGACATATTAAAGACGGTTCGGACATCAGAACTGTCTGTAATATTAAAGCAGACGGTTTTGATCTCCCAACCATCTGTGATAGTCCCAACAGTGCAATTCTCTACAAGCAATTGTTGATAACCGCACATAATAACTGAGCAGATGAAGAGACTTAATTATTTACTTCAAATTTAATTTGCATCGAATTATGTAATCTGACTCTTCAACTTCCTCTCCTCGAATTCTCGACCTCTATCAATATCACAGACGGTTTTTAACTCCAACCCGTCTGTGATAGTAAGACATATTAAAGACGGTTCGGACATCAGAACCGTCTGTAATATTAAAGCAGACGGTTTTGATCTCCCAACCGTCTGTGATAGTCCCAACAGTGCAATTCTCTACATGCAATTGTTGATAACCGCACATAATAACTGAGCAGATGAAGAGACTTAATTATTTACTTCAAATTTATTTTGCATCGAATTATGTAATCTGACTCTTCAACTTCCTCTCCTCGAATTCTCGACCTCTATCAATATCACAGACGGTTTTTAACTCCAAACCGTCTGTGATAGTAAGACATATTAAAGACGGTTCGGACATCAGAACCGTCTGTAATATTAAAGCAGACGGTTTTGATCTCCCAACCGTCTGTGATAGTCCCAACAGTGCAATTCTCTACATGAAATTGTTGATAACCGCACATAATAACTGAGCAGATGAAGAGACTTAATTATTTACTTCAAATTTATTTTGCATCGAATTATATAATCTGACTCTTCAACTTCCTTTGCCGTGTTGCAGTTTATCTCCCGAGAAGTTGTATATCATGAATTTATTGGCCTTGAAAACCAGTACTAGTGCGCTTTTTAGAACTCGAGGCACCCGCGCATATGAACCGTCACCTTCTGTTTCTATAAATAGCGAAGCTCCTAAATCCCTGTCTTTATTCCCTCCTCAACTCCCACCTTGATGGCGAGCCGAGATTCCAGTGAGGTTATTGAAATTGAGAGTGATGAGGAAGAGATAAGGAATGAACTCGATCAGGATCTTCAGAAAGTAAGTCCTCTCTGAAACTCTAATGCAGATCTTTCTTTTATGACTTGATTACCTCGAAACAAATGCATTTCGAAATCCACAGGTGGTTGAGGAAATGATCCCTCCAAAGAAGAGACTTAGAAATGATGAAAGATCGTACAGTGGAGCTGCAGCGAAGACTCTAGAGGGTGCTGAGGCCTGTGTTGCCACATTGCCCCTTGCAACCCCTCCAGTTGCATCGACTCCACCTTTGGAGATCCACAATAATCCTTCCAATATCCCCTCTCCAACACCTTTGTATCATCAGCTTTTCTGGGGTAAGGCTCACACTTCCACGTCCAAATCCACTCCGAAGCTGGAGAAGCATATGTGCAGGAGGAGAAAGCTGCCTTGTGCAGAACTCTCCAAAAAAAAAAAGAGGCGCTGGAGAAGCATTCTGAGGGGATGCCTTTTGCCATTCTGCACTTGGCAGAGTGCATGCTTTGAGTTGCAGCTTCATCTCCACCTTGGTTGTATCAACTTTAATTTCTTGGATGATCCTACTGATGCCAAATCCACTCCTTTGGTGAGAGATGATGTTGATAGTCTTAGAGCCATTGGTAGTTCTCCTGGGGCGGCCAGTGTAGATCCTACTGATGCCAATACGTCCCTAGGAGAACTTTGTAAATTACTTTCGGAACAGGTCGACACTAATCAATTGGTCGCTTAATTAATAGTATCTCTTATGTATGGAAAGATTGTAAGAAATAAGAAATTTCTTTTCCTTATATATCTGGCTTTCGATTGATTATGTAACTGATAATCACCAAATGATGTTCTGTGTAAAAATGTTAACAAGAAAATACTGCTGCGATCAAGACGGTTTTTAACTCAAAACCGTCTCTGCTTGAAAGATTACAGACGGTTTTAATTTCAGACGGTTTTAATTTCACAATAATTCTTCCGAAGAATGACGCGTACCGTAAGAGGAAGAGGGAATTTGACGGCCACAACGAAGATGGTTCAGCCCCGAAGCCTACGCGCGGGAAAGATGTTTACTCACGGGTGAAGGACATAGACGTTGTGTTTGGAAAGGGTGGTAAATTGAAACCCCGCACGAAGAACACTTGGAAGAAGAGATCGATATTTTGGGACTTACCGTATTGGGAGCATTTAGAGGTTCGTCATTGCATTGATGTCATGCATGTAGAGAAGAATGTTTGTGACAGTTTAATCGGCCTATTGCTGAACATTCCAGGGAAGACAAAGGATGGCATCAATGTGCGGCGTGACATGATCGAAATGAGAATCAGGCCCGAGCTAGCACCGAGAGAGGACGATAAAGGCCGTATATACCTCCCCCCCGCATGCTACACTTTGTGCAAGGCTGAGAGGACAGAACTCTGTAAGTGTCTCCATGGTGTTAAAGTTCCATCGGGTTACTCCGCAAATATGAAAAAGCTTGTGTCCATGGGCGATTTGAAATTGCTGGGTATGAAGTCTCATGATTGTCACGTGTTGATGACACAAATGCTTCCTGTTGCCATCCGGAGTATTCTGCCGCATAAGGTCAGAGAGACGATCACGAGGCTATGTTTTTTCTTCAATGCAATTTCTTCCAAGGTCATTGATCCCGATGGACTGGATTCTTTGCAGAGCGAGGTGGTTCGAACTCTCTGTCAACTTGAGATGTATTTTCCTCCATCGTTTTTTGATATCATGGTCCATCTCACCGTCCACCTTGTCAGAGAAATCAAGATATGTGGACCCGTGTTCCTACGTTATATGTATCCATTCGAGAGGTACATGGGTGTACTTAAGGCCTACGTGAGGAATCGGTCCCGGCCCGAGGGTAGCATTGCCGAAGGTTATGCAGCGGAAGAGGTTGTTGAGTTCTGCGTCGATTACATGGCCGAGGTAGAAGCAATAGGAGTTCCTGTGTCTCGTCACGAGGGGAGGCTTGATGGTGTTGGCACTATCGGACGGAGAGCCATCACTCCTGATTTCGATATGTACTCGAAAGCTCATTTTTGGGTCTTGCAACACATGACGAAGGTGTCTCCGTACATCGACGAGCACAAGGAGATGCTACGACAAGACAATCCTCGCCGATCCGAGGTTTGGATCACGGGACAACATAACAGTCGATTCAACGCGTGGATGAAGGTGCGAATCACCGGAGAGTCCGCAAGTGAGAACCTTAAATGGTTGGCAAAAGGGCCCACGTTTACTGTACAGACTTGGCAGGGATACGACATCAATGGGTACACATTTTACACGAAAGCTCAAGATCGAAAGAGCACTGTGCAAAATAGTGGAGTGAGCGTAGAAGCTTTCCATGAGGGGTTCACCAAGACAGGCCCAACAAGGGTAGTACGTGGATTGAACTCGTACTACGGGTTCATTGAAGAAATTTGGGAGCTCGATTACGTACTGTTCAAGATTCCCCTGTTTCGATGCCGATGGGTCCAAATCCCACAGGGTGTGAAGGTTGACAGTTACGGTTTCACTTCTGTGGACCTGGATCGCGTTGCTTATAAAGATGAGCCATGCATACTTGCAAATCAAGCCATTCAGGTCATTTATGTCACTGACCCGGCCAATAAGAAGTGGCACATCGTCCTTCATGGCAAGAGAAGGATTGTTGGAGTTGAAAATGTCGTAGACGAGGAGGAATACAATCAATTTGATGAGATTCCTCCATTTGGAGATGGCGTACAGGTCGATACTGAAGACACCGACGAAACCAGTTACGTGCGTATGGATCACCAGGAAGGGTTATACTTTAAAGGTAATCAACTGTACGTCTTATCTCTCTGTTTCCATCGGCATAGCTTATATTTCCTGTAATTCTCGTATTTGCAGGGCCGCGGCAAGTGGAAAGTTGAGGATAACATGGCTGTGTACGTGCAAATTGTCGGTGAAAGTTCCCATTTGTAAATTTAACATACAATATTACGTGGAGAATGCTCAAGTTACAGAGCATTTGGACTACATTGTAACCAATTATCGGATATACGTACATAGTAACCAATTACAGAGTATTTGGACTACATTTGAAATATCTGAGTGTTCATTTAAAACATGTTTTCAAGCATTCAGAGTTGAAAGCTACAGATCAGTTTCAATTTGTAAAACTAACGTTCAATAGAGAGATTATCAAGGACGGTTTTGACCTAGCACAGACGGTGCACAGTCGGTTCTAACCTTACAACCGTCTGTGATAATCTCTCACTATGTAGATTACCACAGACGGTCTTTATTTGAGAACCGACTGTGATAATATTATCACAGACGGTTATATATATAAAACCGTCTGTGATATTTTCAACAGTGTCCGACTCTTCGAGTTCTTAACGTGCACCGTCGGTTCTCAATTCCAAACCGTCTGTGATAATCTCAGGCACAGTCGGCTCTCAACTCAAAACCGTCTGTGATAATCTCTCTGGTGACTACGATTATTATAGACGGTTTCGATGTGAGAACCGACTGTGATATATACTATTATAGACGGTTCGTATGTGAGAACCGACTGTGATAATACCGACGCGGTACATAGTTCAAGGCGGGCTTTATCCCGCTCATTCTACTTCGCCCTAGCTCTGTTTGCCCTAGCTCTCTCCGCCCTCGCACCGTCCGTCGCGATCACCTCCATCGCCTCCCACCTTCTCCTCTCCGTCCGTCGCGATCACCTGCATCGCCTTTCCACCGTCAGGCGCGATCACCTCCATCGCCTTCCCGCCTCCGACGCGATCACCTCCATCGCCTCCCCACCGTTTCTGTCATTCTTGTATGGGTTTTGTTATAGAATTATTAGTTGCATATTTACTTAAACTGTTCTCTCTTTCACTTATGTTAGGAACTATGTCTGGTGACGAAATGCACCACTCGGGGACTCAGGGTGACCTCGCTGGCGATGAGACGCCTGGGCCGGAGGTCGCCTCGTCCGCCGTGACCCCGCAGAAGAAGGGAAAGGGGCGAGGCCGGACGACATGCGCGCGTCTGAACAAGGGGGAAAAGCAGCACGTCCAGTTCGACGACAATGGTGTGCCGGAAGCTCCGCCCAAACTTGTCGGTCAGTACCGCTCACTATGCGGCAAAGTGGCAAGGGAGCGGGTGCCCATCACCACCTCCGACTGGGGTCAAGTGCCCCCAGAGTGCAAGGATGCGCTGTGGGAAGAAGTGCAGGCGGCGTTTCACATTCCGGAGGATCGCCACTTCACCGTCCGCCGGAGGACACTTATGTCAATAAACAAGGCGTGGAGGAACTTCAAGAGCGAACTTGTCAGGCACTATGTGAAGGAGTCGACGACCCCCTTCAATGACTACCCTTTCGTGACTCCCGAGGCATGGCAGCAGTTCGTAGAGATGAAGGGCAAGCCTGAGTTCCAGGAGCTTAGTGCGAAGGCCCAGGCTAACCAGGCCAAGAACACCCACCCACACAGACTAGGCACCGGTGAGTATGTGGGGAAGAAGGCGCTGTGGAGGAAGCAGGACGAGGAAGCTTCACAGTCTTCGGCCGGCAGTCCTTATGCGGGCATAACGGACGTGCGCGCCCGCAATTGGTGCCGAGCTAGATTGACGATGGACTCCTCCGGAAGCGTCTCCGTGAATAACCCTGCGGACAGGGAAGTGATCGACCGACTGGTAAGATTGTCCGATCACGTACTATCCTCATAACACGCATGCAATGGGCTGTATTGCTAAGTTGTCCTGTTGCAGGTGACGCTGAGTGCGCAGGCGGCATCCGGAGAGTTCAACCCGAGGAGGGACAGGGATATCCTCACAGCGGCGCTAGGAAACAAGGAGCATCCAGGCCGCGTGCGCGGCCTCGGCGCCACTGTGCCTTGGAGGCATGGTTTCCCCGATGATGAGGAGGCGGCTAAGAGGAGAAAGAGATCCCACCAAGCCCGCGATGAACGGCTGAAGGAGGAGATGCGATCGGAGTTCGCTGTTCGGGACAAAGCACTCCTGCAGCAGTTGTCGGAGATGCGGTCCATGTACGAAGAGCTAAGAAAGGCGACCCAGGGCACCCCTGTTCTAGCAGCTGGCGCAGACCCAGCGGAAGTACCGACCCCCATTGGCCACCGTAGTAGCTGCGCGTCTGCGCCGGGGTCTTCGCAGACGGAGCCCTCTCCTCCAAAGTATCCGGTGGACTCTCTGCAGGTAATGACCGTTAATGCGCACTGTTTGTCTATGTTAATTCATTCGAAAGTGAGAAGCGGTGAAATTCAACATGTTAATGCGCACTGTTTGTAGGAACCCGCCTCCTGCAAGCTTATGGTCCTGGCCGGTGTCTTCCCGATCGAGGCTGCCCGTGGGATGGCGCAACCATGCACGGCCGGGGCCACAATCCATGGTGCCCCTCTATGTGAGGGTTTTGCACGTGTCCAAGTGGACAGTGTCTTTGACCATTGCAAGGGTTTTCCATTGGAGAAGCCGCCAAACGACGAGATTACCACTCTCGGGGATGCGGTGCACACGTTCGTGCAATGGCCCAAGAAAGACATCGTCCTGTATGAGGTAATTCCCCCACCAGTTTCATAATTTGTACTGTAATAATAGCCCTCAGAGTTATTGTCCTAATACGTAGGTTCTTACATCGCAGACATCACAGACCGAGACGCGGCCTACTAGCCAGCATACCCCTTCGACGACGAAGCTGACTCCGAGTAAGAGGCAACCATTCAAGAAGCTGGCTATGAGGGGAAAAGCAAAGAAGAGCCCGTCGAAGGAGAGCGAGAAGAGTGCTCCAGCTCTCATGCCGTTCTCTCTGGGGATGCCCATGGCCTCCGATACCGCAATTTCGAGCATGGGGTTAGCATGCCAGAGCCTGCATGCATGGTACATGAGGAGGACAAACCAGACCAGGACGCAGCGTCCGACGCACATCATGGTCAAGTACACCATGGCAGAGTTCCATCACGATGTTGGGACCTACTCGGTGACCTTCGAAGACCTGCACAATTTGCTAAACAAAGATGCGCTCGACTTGTCAATCCTACGGTCTTGGGTGCTGTAAGTATCCTACTATCCGTGCATATACGGATATATGTCATTTATTAATTGGTTACTTCCGTGCAGCTGCATGGCCAACTATGCCAAATCCAAGGGCATAACTGTTGGTTTTTTGGACCCCCAGATGGTAGCCGAGGTGATGTTTAGGACTGACACAGACTTCGTTGTCGACTACATCAAAAGAGGGTTGCTTGCTCAGGTCGACAAGGAGTATATACTTGTACCCTACAACCAGAGGTGAGTGCTTTCATCAGTACTTCACCCGTAGATTAGTGTCTCCATGTGCACACCCCCAAATTTAGATTAAATTTTTAATTCTCTACGTGTAATATGTAGCTACCACTGGATCCTGCTGCTACTTATTCCGAAAAGCAACAAGGTGTTCTACCTTGACTCATTGCAGAGGAAAGGGTACTCGTATTCCGGCGCACGAGATGTATTCGGAAGGTGATCTGGACCTGTCTTGCATGCATCTAGATTTACTGTCCTCAAATTGTCAATTTCGGCTATCCTCAAACTGTCAATTTTGACTATCTACAGGGCTTTCACGAAGTACTTTGCCGAGGTAGGGACACAAAACGAGCGGCGAGCCGATAAGTTTCAGTGGTTACAATTTTCGGTACAAATTTCAACTGAATCTGTTTTATTTTATAACTTGTCCCCACCTAACTCTCGGTCTGTAAATTGGCAGTGCCATCAGCAGCCGGACGACAATACATGTGGGTTCTACGTGATGCGCCACATGTATGACCTGATCATCACCCCTCACCGGCCCGATTTCCCCGAGGTATTACAACTGCTCCCCTTAATTTGTCTCCATTTGACAGAATTTACAACTTAATTCAGCTAATTTTTTATGTACCAACTCTTGCTGCAGGGGGTCGACTTCCCTTCAGAAAGCCTTGACCCTCGGCAGATTAGTAATGTCCGAGGGATGCTCGCTGAGTTTTTCCTTTCGGAGGTCATATCACCCAAGGGGAAGTTTAGGGACCCGCAAGGTTCGTATTAGTGCGGCCTTACATTTATTTGTACATCTAACACACTTTAATTGTCGATTACATTTATTTGTTCAATTGTACATATTTCTGAGTTCTGTGCTGTATATATGAAATGCTATACAGAGAGGGGTGCAAATATATTTGAGTACTGCATGTGCATATGAAACTGTATATATTTGAGTACTGTACAAATATAATTCTGAGTTCAATTGTACAAATATATATGCATGAGACTGTATATATTTGAGTACTATGCATGTATGAAATTCATGAACTGTATATATGAAAATGCAATTTGTACAGAGGACATCTGTGAATGTTATAATCTCAGACGGTTTGTAAGATCAAAACCGTCTGTGCATGCACAGACGGTTTTGATCTTACAAACCGTCTGAGATTATAACAGTCACAGATAATAACACATCGCAGATGGTTTTGACCTCAGATCCGCCTGTGATATCAGACTATCACAGACGGTTCTGAGATAATAACACTATCACAGACGGTTTCAATATTAACACCGTCGCTGATATCGCAGATTGGTTTAACCTCCAAGCCGTCGGTAATAATATGAGTATCACAGACGGTTGTGAGATCAAAGCCGTCTATGAATTATGACTATCACAGTCTGTTATAACATCAAAGCCGTCTGTGATACTCATACTAACACAGACGGTTCTGATGTCAAAGCCGTCTGTGTATACTCAAATATCACAGACGGTCGAGAACAGAACCGTCTGTGATACTCATACTAACACAGACGGTTCTGATGTCAAAGCCGTCTGTGTATACTCAAATATCACAGACGGTTTTGTTCTCACGTCTGTGATAGTATGAGTATCACAGACGGTTCTGATGTCAAAGCCGTCTGTGATACTCATACTATCACAGACGGTTCTGATGTCAAAGCCGTCTGTATATCACAGATGGTTCTGATGTCAAAACCGTCTGTGTATACTCAAATATCACAGACGGCTCTGAGAACAGAACCGTCTGTGATAGTGTGACTATCACAGACGGTTCTTACCTTATAACTGTCTGTGAAATATGAGTATCACAGACGGTTCTGACCTTATCACAGACGGTTCTGACCTTATATCAGTCTGTGAATGGATATATCACAGACGGTTGAAAACATCAAAAACCGTCTGTGATAGTGCGTGATTATCACTGACTCGAATATCACTGACGGGTAAGAACCGTCTGTGATGTCTGTTTTGACCCGACTGTGATGATGAATTCTGTAGTAGTGAGAGTTCTGTTTTTTCGCTCTTGGACAACGTGTAGCAGGCCGGGGGGAGGTATGTACGCTTTCCATTCTCTAAAGGTGCAAGCTCAGTCCTTATCCCCATTTCCACCATGTCACGACGAGCTTTCACACCATCCTTTGTCTTTCCCGGAATGTTCAACAACAAACCAATCAAACTGTCACAGACATTTTTCTCTACATGCATGACGTCAATGCAATGTCGAACTTGTAAGTGCTCCCAGTACGGTAGATCCCAGAGAATCGATCTCTTCTTCCAAACATTTTTTTCTCGAGGTTTAGAATGCTTACCGAACTCAACTTTGATGTCGTTCACGCGTGAGTAAATCTCCTTACCGGTCAGAAACACTGGAGCTGATCCCTTCTCAGGCTTCCCGTTAAATGATTTCCTCTTCTTACGGTACGTGTGATGCACCGGAAGAAACCTGCGGTGACCCATGTACACTGTTTTCCGGCAGTTTCGCAGCCAGATGCTCTCAGTTTCATCTAGGCAAATAGGGCAAGCCTTGGCTCCTTTCGTACTATACCCCGACAAATTGCCGTAGGCAGGAAAATCATTTATGGTGCAAAATATCAGGGCCCGCAAGATGAAATTCTCTTTCTTGTATGCATCCCACACCTGCACACCCTCGCTCCACAATTTCTGTAAGTCCTCGATTAAAGGTGCTAGAAACACGTCAATATCATTTCCGGGTTGTCTGGGTCCTGAGATTAGTAACGCCATCATGATGTACTTGCGCTTCATGCATAACCAAGGAGGAATATTGTAGATGCATAAAAGAACCGGCCAAGTGCTGTGCCGGCTGCTCATATTACCATGTGGGTTCATACCATCTGTACTCAGCCCGAACCTTACATTCCTAAGTTCGCCGCCGAACTCAGCAAATGTTCTGTTGATGTTTCTCCATTGAATAGAATCAGCTGGGTGTCTCAGTTTTCCGTCTTGTTTCCGGGCTTCAGCATGCCAACGCAAGTGCTTCGCGACTTTCGGATTTGCAAACAGCCGCTTCAATCTAGGTATCACAGGCAAGTACCACACAGTTTTTGCCGAGGGCCCTTTCCTTACCTCGTGACGTTCACTGTCAATCCGGTCCCTACGCGTATACCTCGATGCGCCGCATCTTGGACAAACATGCAAACTGGAGTACTCGTTACGGTACAACACACAATCATTTGGGCATGCGTGTATTCTTTCGATTTCCATTCCCAACGGACACAACAGTTTTTTGGCTTGGTAAGTAGATCTTGGCAACTCATTTCCCTCTGGAAGCATGTCCGCTAGAAGATCTAATAGTGCCGTGAAACTCTTATCACTCCAACCGTTTCCTGTCTTCAAGTTATATAATCTCAGCACAGAAGACAGTTTTGTAAATGTTGCACATCCAGGGAACAGAGGCTTCTCAGAGTCAGCAATCAGTTTCTCAAATTCACAGAAGTCATTTTCGTTGTAATCTTCCTCTACATCACGTAACATCTCATCTAGATTGTCATCATCATCATCTACGTGCACATCGGAATTAACATTACCAAAATTGGGATGATCATCGATATTATTGCAATCCACATCCGAGTCGTGCTGATTGGTAGTAGTGGTGCTTGTCTCCTCAAGATCTTCGCCATGCCATATCCAACGGGTGTATCGCGCGTTAAAACCACGACGAATCAAATGACTCTTAATTTGATCAGAGTTGCTAAACCTCTTCAAGTTCATACAATCTGTACAAGGACAGAGCATATTTTTCTCTCCCTTCCTCTCCTTTTGTTGCTCAGCAAATTTAATAAACTCATTCACACCATCCAAATATTCAAGAGTAGTACGTTTTATTCCATACATCCAATATTTCCTGTCCATCTACAATTAACAAAATTTAACGAGTAAGCCATGCATGAAACCTGCCCGATTAAGTTATGTATATGTACATGTACAGCCTCTTACAACAGATACATGTGTTGAACCCTAGCCTGACGAAATTAACACTAATTAACCTAGCTAACTACACAATACAAGCTAGTTAGCTCCTAAAACATGACGCATTTCCAGCTACCAAGCTCCCAAGCTTAGAGCTACAAACTTGGAACTACACAATACAGCTAGCTTGCAAGTAGAGAGGAAGGGAGATCTAGAGGGAGAGAGAGATAGGTGTCGACGATTAAGCATACCTTAAAGAGAGGGGCGCAATCAACTTCCCTCCAGCCTGCGCTGATCACCCTAGCAGTGTAGCTGGAACTTTCGTCACAAACAGAGGGACACAGAGTGCAACAGAACAAATTAAAGAGCAGCTCAGCAATGGTCGACTGGGGTTTTCCTTATAATGGACATTTTTCTAACGGTAAATACATGAAATAACCGTCAGACTAACTTAGGTAATTTGCCGCTCACATATTCTATCGGTAAAAACACACACATACCGTTAGAGAATATACATTACTGAGCAAATATATGTATTTTTCTATCGGTAAATATGTGCATTTACCGTTAGAATATGCATGACTAAACAAATATATGTGCTTCCTATCGGTAAATATGTGTATTTACCGTTAGAATATGCATGACTGAACAAATATATGTATTTTTCTATCGGTAAATATGTGCATTTCCGTTAGAATATGCGTGACTGAACAAATATATGTGCTTCCTATCGGTAAATATGTGTATTTACCGTTAGAATATGCATGACTGAACAAATATATGTATTTTTCTATCGGTAAATATGTGCATTTCCGTTAGAATATGCGTGACTGAACAAATATATGTGCTTCCTATCGGTAAATATGTGTATTTACCGTTAGAATATGCATGACTGAACAAATATATATGTTTTCCTATCGGTAAATATGTGTACTTACCGTTAGAGGAGGTACTGTTACCAAACTGGGACAAACATGCACATGCCATTTCTCACATTCAAGGAATCATATCAATGTAACATCAAACAGATCTTACATCAAACGGATCTTAACTAGAAGATAAAGTAATATATTTCAAGAAATGCTAATTTGTGGATTAACTATGAGACACAAAAATACTTTTCGTAGGTAGTTGGGACTTCATCTTGCCAAAGAAATTACACATGCCAGTTCACAAATTCAGGTACAAACATACACATGCCAGTTCACCAATACAAATTCAGGTACAAACATACACATGCCAGTTCACAAATTGAAGTGCATGTCTGAAACAGCAGTACAAATACACACCTACCTACCAATACAATTAAATACACAAATGCTCCCTGCACATTCAAGTTCATGTCCCAATTAGCAATACATGATACACAAATATACAACAATATACAAATACAACAATTCACACATTCGATGTATATTACAAAAGCCACGTCTGTAATTAACAACAAATCACGACGAGGACCCAGTGGCCCATACATGCATTTTACATAAAAGGGAACCTTTGCAGGTTGCCACAATGCAACTACCGACTACAAGTTAGACCTGATACATCACAAATCCATTCATCCAAAACAGCAAATGTCTGAACCACATTGGACTTAACCATAGGAGTTCAGTTCGAAGACGCCCGAGGAGCTGGAACTGCCGTCGACATACATTTGTACGTAATGGTGATTTCCTCGGACTCAAACTCGATCAACTCAACTCAACTCAACTCAACTCCATTAACAAAAAGAACCTACCTTCCAAGATGTTGTTCTGTGTAGTGATGGTGTAGAATGGCTGTGCAAATAACAACAATTCTTCTTCTCCAAGCAGGTAAGCATCTGGCCACAAGCTGGTGCATGCAAAAACATGTAAGATGCTTTCTATAGGTCCTGATTTGAGAAACACGCCGGGCTTAAGCATCTTCTCGACCGAGCCAACCAAGATCTCGCCCTTCACGTCCTTCCAGCTCTCGACGGTGATCTTCACCTTTTCTTTCGCCAACAAGCCAACGTAGGCACGTACTGCGATGAAGAACCGTGAAATACGTTGCCCCTCACGAGCATCATCCAAGGACCTGAACAGATCATAATCATATTGAAAAGAAGACACATCAAAATGAAGGATACAAAAAAAGCAGAATTATTGCCATAATCGGATTAGAATAATCTAACAATATTGCAGAAATTTTACGTACCTTCCTTGGGATGCCGACGTCTAGAGGGCGTCGATGGAGGTGCGGAGGTGCAGCGGTCCCCTGTAGAGGTGCGCCGGCCGTCCATGGAGCTTACGGGTTAGGACTACGAGCCCAGATGAACTGTGAGAATGAAAGAGACATACCCGTGTATTTATACAATTATATATTTTCTATCGGTAAGAAAACAGAATACCGTTAGTAATCAAAACATCTGTAGAAGCCGAATGGTTCTATCGGCACAATAAATATTACCGATAGGAATTTTTGTACATACTCTATCGGTCTGTACGTACACTACCGATAGAATATTACTAGTGTAGAAGGCCAACAGTTCTAAGATATTTTGTGCAATATTCTACCGGTATAAACATGCACTACCGATAGAATAAAACTATTAGAAGACGAACAGTTCTAAGCAATTTTCTATATATACTAACGGTAAAAGAATCCATTACCGATAGAATAAAAATATTTGTAGAAGGTCAACTATTCTATCGGCGAACTACATATTGCCGATAGGAACTTTTAATATATTCTGTCGGTATATTCATACAGTAGCGATAGAATAAGTCTAGTTGTTGAAGTCGACCAGTCCTATCGGCGCACAACATTCTTCCGTCAGTACTTATGCATCTCTTCTAACGGCAAATATGTTCATCACCGCTAGAGTAAATCATACTATTTATTCTATCGGTAAGTTTCTTAGAAACCGATAGGGAAAATACATCCGTCGGGCTTTTTTGACCGCGAGGCACATTTTCTATCGGTTTTGTGCTGTTTCGCTAATAACCGATAGAAGATAGGGGTTAGTAGACTGCATTTCTGTACTAGTGTGGCATTGTGTGCCAAATGCTGTGAGGCACCTAAATGACAAAGTGGACTTTTCAGAAAGGCCCTAGAATTAACAAAAAATCACAGCAAGGCTCAGGACATAGGAAATCGAATGCCACTGTACAGCAGTGAGCTAGGGCACATGCGTCTGGGCAAACCACACATGCGTTGCTTCGCCAAACATGTCACGGAGGTAGGCGGGATCAAAACAAGGTTGCTGGTGAAAGGAATTTGGCTGGGGTGGCTTATCAGCGACGAACGGTGAAGTTGAAACCTTTGGCCGCCTGAGACATGGACGAGCCACAGTGACAGAGAACTGAGGTGGATTGAACTTGAAATTGATTGAGGGGAAATACTCCTGGGGTGGTGCTGATCGTTGTGGAAAAGGGGATTGAACAAAGGTTAAGTGAGCGAGCTCGTCGGCGTTGTCGCCGGACTTGGAGAAGACGGTGAATGACGAACTGGCTCTACACAGCAATGCAGGTTAAAATCTCTGGACTACACCACCTAAGGAATACAGGGAAGGTGTAGGTGGCTTCAATTTGGGGAGAGTTGCAGCGAGGCACACCGGCGACGTGCGATGCCCACGGTGGCGCGCGAAAATTGGGAAATCACGCAGTGCTGCATCAATTTGAAAACTAGCTGAACAGGCTTGCTAAGAAGTGGCTGAGGATCATCATTCTATAGAAATGGGTCATGAAAAGGATTGGAGTGAGTTTAATTTCAGAAACAGGGGTCTTTGGTTTTCTGGCAATCACCGGCGATGGCGATCACCTGAATGCAATTGATTGCTTGGACACGGGAAGATGGGTGTGGGGAGCTTACTGGTGAGCTTAGATTGGAGAGAGGGGCTACGGTTTGCTCTGGCGATGGTGGCCTCAAAATCGGCTCGCCGGGGAAGAAGAAGAAACAGCGAGAAAATTGAAATTTGGCTAAGTCCTGGAGTTGTGGTTTCTTCACAGTGCTGGAGGGTTTAAATAGGCACAGGGACGAAGCCAACGAGGGAAAACAGCGAGGGAGTTTGCGCCGGGGACGAGACCGGCCGGGCACAGGCGCGACAATGGCAAACGGCGATGTGATGGCACACAGGCGGTGTAGCAGCTTTGCTAGCTTTGTCGGGTGCATTGGGACTGTGCTTGGGACGGCGCAGATGCGGAGGCAACAGTGCAGCTCCGATGATGACACGTAACAGCATGCAAGTGCCACGGCCACGGGCGTGCGCGCGCGAAAATGGTGCTGGAGCGCGGGCGTTTATCCGCTGGTTTCAATGGGACTCTGGTTGCTGGCTCGTGTGCGCGGGGTGGCTAAGTTGACCACTAGCACAGGCGACAAGAGGCGATGGGCGACGGCGAGCAAACGCGGCGAGAAACACGGTGTGGCTCCGGTCGAACTGTGAAACAGCACTGGTCAAAGGCAACGACCAGCCCTGGTCGAAAATGGGCTGAAAAGAATAGAAGGGCCGATTTGTAATTACAGAATTTGATTCCAGGGACTAATCTGTGAATTTGGTGAATGGCTTAGATGAAAAGGGTTTTGACTTTGCCAAACTAATCCACAAAGTCCAAGAGATTGATTAGCAGCTAGGGATTATAAAATTTGGAGATTTAAACCTGTTTTGAATTAAAACGAAAACAAGGTAATTAGGGTAATTGAACTTTGAAATTTTGATAAGGCTGAAACTAGGGTTTCGAGCGAGATTTGGGAATTCCTCTGGAAGGGAAAAATGTTCAGAAAAGTGAAGGGGAGATGTTCACTGAATCAAATCAGAATTTGGAGATGATCTGTGACTTTTAGCCTTTTTGGACTTCTCAGAAATCTGAAAAGGACTGATTTGTGAAACTTTTGGACTGATCTGCGAAAATGACCTGAATGAAGGAGTTTGGCTGCCAACTTTTCAGGGTAACACTCTGGCATAACCAAGATCTCATCCTAAAATGTAGAAATACAAGGCAGGTTAGGGTTGGGAAAAATAAGGGTGTTACATTTTCTTCACAATCATCTCACATCCAATTCAGACTAAAAGACATAAACTTAGCAAACATATTAGTCTCACAATTAAATTTGTCATAAATCACAAAAATAATCAACTAATGGAAGTTGAGTCAACTGTGTAGGCTGTGGAGAACTCATGTTTCATGCCCAAAGAATCACACAAATCAAATATTACAGAGTTCTCAAACTCACGGCTTTGATCACTCCAAATTTACTTAATGGAAAGATCAAATTCATTTTGAACTTGATTTGCAAACTTTTAAAAATACTAGTGTCGAGAATAATCATTGCCACCGTACACATGGTAAACATCCAATCGAAGCAGTTACTGGACCTCTAACACCATGGCCCCACCTATCATCCAAATTAACCATTTTAACCCACGATCCCATTGCAAAGAAGGATGTTCGATGAAATTTTGTAATAAATTCATCATGTAACATGTGAGTCCCACTAGGTCGAATTAGATTTAAATTACTTCTAGTCGAGTCAGACTCAGACTAGAACTGGTCGAGTCAGAGTCGAACTAGGACTAGTTGAGTCAGACCCGAATTGAAGCTAGTTGAGTCAAACTTGGGTGTGGTCGAATTTGACCTGGTTTGAGCCTGGTCGCACCGACAATCAACTTGAGCTCGAATGGATAATCTCTAAGTTTATCTTTTTAATTATTTAAATAACAGAGTTTATCTCTTATTGAAATTCAAATCCCTTGAATATCTCTAGTTGTTGGATGGTTGCAATCAACCCAGAGCCTCTATAAATAGAGAGGGGTTCTCACCTTTTTAAGGGGGCCCGAGTGGCAAAGGACCGCGGACTGCGACCAGAGGAGGTGGCGGCCTTAGGAGGCCTTTCCTCTTTTCCTTAATGCAGATCTACTCGGGCAAGCCATGAAGGTTACTGTGGATGCCATCCAAGTCAAGAGAGGAAGAGACACATGTTCATTGGTGCTCGTGCTAGCTGCTCATGAAGATCAAGAGAGCACAGAGCAGTTATGATGCCACCTGAAGGTCCCAATCGTCTGTGAAAAGGGAGTTCCAATCCAGCAAGAGCCCCAGTGAATCTTGATTTTGTAGGTTGACGGGAGATCAATCAAGATTCAAATTGCATTCATCGAAACCCTTAAGTTTCACTTTTGGGTAGAGATCTTATTTTGCAATTCGATCAATATCTCAATTGTAGTCGATCAAGATTTGAATTGCATTTATCGAATGATGTAAGATTGGCCCGATCTTCC
This sequence comes from Pharus latifolius, assembly GCA_019359835.1. NCBI lineage: Eukaryota > Viridiplantae > Streptophyta > Magnoliopsida > Poales > Poaceae > Pharus > Pharus latifolius. Next base: position 62,012,664 of record CM033330.1, read on the forward strand.
AATGAGAACGATAACTTCGATTTGATGGTTGATGACATTGACGATGTGGCTACCAACCGAACACGACGGGATGCCAAGCAATCACTAAGCCACCACACCGAGTTGTTATCAACTGTGCCAAGAACACGGTTGACCTAATCACAAAGATCAATTCCCTGCGAGTAACTGAAGAACAAGCAAGAACAAGGCAAAGCAATCTGAAATTGAAACTAGGCCTAAAGCACTCAAAATTTGAGGTTCTGTAACTCGATTCAATTGGTTGACCAACACAAGAGAAATCGAGGTAGTTTTACACACGGGAAAAACTAAACTAAACAAAACCTAAGGAAGCAACAAGAAGTTTGGGCAAATATATGAGAAGGGGCGGTAGCCAGGGGTGGCACGCAACCCTAGACATGATACATGGGCCTTGGGGCCAAAGTGGAGGCGATGTGGCACCTAAGAGTTCAAGACAGGTTCTGTCCGCCGACTTATTTTGATGATTGCGGTAGATTCAAAAGGAATTTAGAGATGGGACGGATCCATTGGAAAGAGGACGAAGTAAGCTTTCCATCAAGTGCTCGCACATCCCAAATGGACTCCGTATGCAACTTCTATGCTCGTTTGAAGGCGGACTGCTCCTGGTTGCCGAATTGGACTCCAACATGTACACAACTTGGAACTTGGCTTGACTTGGTGAAGAATTGCTTCCTTATAGATGCATGCCATGGTTCCTGATAATTCAACTGTCACGCACGTGCTCGTATAATTGGCCCAAGTCCTTGCGTAGGAGGTGATGGTGGTGAAGTGGTGCGTGTATCTGTAGCAGTGATGTCCTCATCATCCTCCCCCTCTTGAATCGGAGTCGTCCTCGACTCAAGCTCATCTTCTTCACCCAAGTATGGCTTCAAATCTGCAATGTTAAATGTGGGACTAACCCCGAACTCTGTATGCAACTCAAGCTTGTATGCATTATCGTTAATCTTTTCAAGAAACTTAAAAGGACCATCAGCTCGAGGCATCAACTTAGACTTTCGCAACTCAGGAAATCTTGCTTTTTCTCAAGTGCAACCAAACAAGATCACCATGTTCAAATGTTAATAGCTTTTAACCTTGGCTAATAGCAACCCTATATTTGTCATTCATGTGCTCTATGTTTGCTTTTATAGTCTCATGCAACTTAAGAACAAATTCAGCACGTGTCTTTACATCTAAATTTACCTTTTCTGAAGATGGGAGAGTAACAAATCAAGTGGAGCGCGAGGGTTAAAGCCATATACTACCTGGAATGGGCTCATCTTTGTTGTTGAATGTAGCGTGCGGTTGTAAGCAAACTACACATGAGGTAAACATTCTTCCCACATCTTCAAATTCTTCTTCAAAACAGCCCGCAACATGGATGATAATGTGCGGTTGACAACTTCAATTTGTCCATCAGTTTGAGGATGACATGTAGTAGAAAACAACAACTTCGTGCCCAACTTGTTCCATAAGGTCCTCCAAAAGTGGCTCAAGAACTTCGCATCACGATCGAAAATGTGGATGGCACACCATGTAGTCGAACAATCTCTCCTTTGTCAAGCAAGTCTTGCACTTGACACTGAATTTCCTTAGTTTCATCCGGATTAGTACTATATGGTGCACGATTGGGCAAAGTTGCTCCCGGAATCAAATCAATTTGATGCTCAATTCTCCTAAGTGGCAGCTGTAGGATCGAGGATGCCGACTAAAGGGGGTGAATAGGAGGCTTTAAAATCTCTTTGAATAAAACAACTTTTGCAAGATTAAAGCTTAAATAAACTAAGTGCAAATAAAAACTGAATCAATTCAACAATTTAGATTGCACAAAAAAATGAGAGAAAGAGAATCAAACACAACGATGTATCCCGAGGTCTCGGAGACTTACCTGGTCTCCCCTACTCCTCGTTGAAGCACTCAAATGAATGAGTCTTGCTTCAATATCCACAAAGGATATTATCCACTAGGGTTACTCCTTCTCCACTCTGAAAAGGTGAGCACCAAACCTCTCACAAACACACCAAGCCTCTCCAACATGCTTCGTCAATGGAGAGATCAACGGCCACGCCACCAAATCTTCTAGGTGAAGGCGATCACCAAGAGTAACAAGTTACGAGATCTTCTCTTGACCTCAACGACCACCGAGAAACTCTAAGGATGCAAATGATGCGAATGAATGCTCTCAGAGGCTCTCTCTTAATCATAAAGAATGATACTTGATCAATAGATCAAGATTTTAGCACTAGAAAACTTTGGCTTAAGTGTATATATGAATATGGATAAGAGATATGTAGAAAAACTGCTCAAAGGTGTTTAGTAAAACTGCTCAAAAGTTTTTATAAAAGCTGCTCAAAAGGGTTTATAAAAATTGCTCCAAACTGTTTATAAAACTACTCAAAACTATTTATAACAACTGATCAAAATCTGCTCAAAAGTGTTTATAAAAATTGCTCAAAACTGTTTATAAAAATTGATAAAAAATGTGTACAAAAACTGCTCAAATATGTGTACAAAAACTGCTCAAAGGTATATATGAGAATGTAGCTCGAGATATGTTAAAATACTACTCAAAACACACATATATATATAGCCCAACCTCTCAGCTAGTCGTTATGATCAAGTAAGGAAATAAATCAGTACAGCTAATAGACAGCTTCGACCTCTAACGGCTAATAAGTAGCTGTTGGAATGAACAGTGCTCAAAAGACTTCTAGTCAAATGAACAGTGCTCAAGTGACCTCTAGTCAAATGAATAGTGCTTGAAAGACTAGTTTCAGTCCTTCTTTGAAATCTATATATTATTCTCAGATTCGACCAAGATTGTGAAAGAAAATGAATGCAACATATGACCTAAGAGTTTCTTAGTTTTTGCCGAAACTAAAAAGAGATTTCACAACCACTCTTACTAGTATGGTTAAAAACTAAAAAGAATTTCTCTAAAACCGGTCAATACTCCAAACACTAAGACTGATACAAGCACTTACCTTAGGTCTTTGCGGCTTTCTTCTTGCCGACCTTGCGCTTGCGACCTTCGCTCATAACCTTGGCTCGCGACCTTGGACTACGACCTTAAAAATTTAGGTCTTTGTGGTTTTCTTCTTGCCGACCTTGGCTAGTAATCTTGGCTCGCGACCTTGGACTGCGACCTCGGGCGACACTGCGATCCTGCACTTGCAACCTTGGCTCACGACCTTGGACTGTGATTTGCAGATCCTCCCGGATCACTTGCAGACTCTACATAATTAGCTCTACATACAAATAGCTCAAAGACATGGTTAGTCTAAGACACTTAATGTCATCAATAATCAAAATCAACCAAAAAGGGCCTATATGCAACAATCTTCCCCTTTTTGATGATTGATGACAATAAGTGTTTAAAATGAATAAGATTTAATGACTCTCCCTAATTGTATTCATAGGTATCAGATATACAAAAACTCCCCCTGAATGCATGCATATACAAATGCACATATGAGTGATTTTAGAGTCCACAATGAATAAACAAAGAGCATATAAACTATCAATAATGTCACCTAGATACAAGAATCTCTCCCCCTTTGACATCAAGCACAAAAAGGTGGGAGGACAGCAAAGCAGACAATTAACTTGCATTTGATATATCAATAATATTCAATTCACTTCTAAGAAAGCAAAATCTAGTCTCATCTAAAGGTTTGGTGAAGATGTTATGTCCCCTTTTGCCACATGATCTCTTATAAAATGGTACCTAATATCAATATGCTTGGTTCTAGAATGTTGCACTGGATTATTTGTAATTTTTATGGCACTTTCATTATCACATAAGAGTGGAAGTTTTTCAAAGGAAATTTCATAATCCAAAAGGGTTTGCTTCATCCATAAAATTTGAGTACAACAACTACCCGCCAAAACATATTCCGCTTCGGCGGTGAAGAGAGCTACGGAATTTTGTTTCTTAGATGACCAAGAGACTAATGATCTTCCCAAAAGTTGACAACTACAGGATGTGTTTTTTTTATCAATTTTGCAACCCGCATAATCCGAATTTGAGTAACCAATTAATTCAAAGTTTGCATCTTTAGAGTGCTAGATTTCAATTACCTAAGAATTCTTTTAATAGCAATCAAATGATATTCCTTAGGAGATGATTGAAATCTAGCACATAGGCAAACACTAAACATGATACCGGGCCTGTGGTAAGATAAAGCAAGCTACCAATCATACATCAATAAAGTTTAGAATCAACCGCTTTTCCGTCGTTGTTCATATCGATTTGTCCATTAGTGGCCATGGGAGTTTTGATGGCTTTAGCATCTTCCATCCCAAAGCGCTTGAGCAAGTCCTTCACATATACTTGGTTTGACTCACGAACGTTCCATTCTTGAGTTGCTTGATTTGAAGTCCAAGGAAGAAGCTTAGCTCTCTAATCATCGACATCTCAAATTCCCTAGACATCATTTCTCCAAACTCATGACAAAATGATTCATTAGTAGACTGTAACACCCTGAGTTAGGGGTGAAAATTTCCTTTTTCATCAATAGCATGCATGCATGTATCTGTAGTAATAGCCAGATTAGTATCTATCCTAAGCCCTAAAATCTCCAAAATATATCCTGTGACCTCAAATCAAGATCAGATTGTTCAGATGTGATCTATCAGTTACTCTGAACTTAAAAGTCTTCAGAACCCAGATCCAATTTTATCTCTAAATCCCAGATTTATCAACTTCTTCTGTTTTTGAAAACAGAAATACCTTATATTACCCAAATACCCTAAATTTCAGAAATCCAGATTTAATCCGAATCTTGACCAAGTTCAGACCAGATTATTCCTGGAATATGATCATGGGTATGTCAATACCTTAATCTAAAAAGTTGACAGCCAGATTTCACCATCTAGACTCTTTTCACAAATCAGTCCAAGAGTTATCGCAAATTAGTCCTTATCTGATATCTGAAAACCCAAAAAGGCTAGAATCTCCAGATTAACTTCAAACTCAAAATCTCTTCGGCAAATCTTCTCAAAATGCTATTTGCCACAAGTTTCTCTTCTGTGCAGATGTCAAAATCGAACCCTAAATGCCAGAATTCAAAATCGACAAAACTTAAACCTTATTTTACCCTAAATTACCCTATTTTCAGTTCGTATCGAAAACTATTCAAATGTGTCAAATTTTATCAACCATCTTTGCCAAATATCCTGTTGAAAATAATCTACCAGATTAGTGAAATCAATTTCAGTTTAAACCTTCCAAATCTCCAGATTTACATTTCAGTCCAAAACTCAAAGAATTGAAACTGCAGTTCAGTCCATTTTCGACCAGGCCAACTGTTGTACACGACCAGGGCTCGCCGTGGTTTCCTTGCGCCGTGCACGCTCGCCGCCGGTGAAGCTTCGCCTGCAACTTGATCGTGCATGCTGTTGCGCACGTGTCCTCGCCTCAGCCGTCACCGTGGCAGCATCGCTGCAACGTCGACGACCAGCGCCTGCTTCCCCGCGCGACCAGCAGTGACTTTTGTCAGCAATTCATCGCCACGTAGCTTCGCCGCGCCAGTACTTGTCGCCACCGCTTGCTACAAGCTTTGCCAGGTCCCGATGAGGCGACATTGTGATCAGTTGAAAGCTTGTCGCCGTCGCATCACCGCTCTTGCTGTTTCTTCACCGCTACTGCTCCAGCACGCAACCGATCTCATCACAGCAGCCAATTACTTCATTGTTCCCCTTTGCCATCTTCGCCTGGCCTATATAAGCACTCCTGTGCTCAGCAGCTCCCTCCACACATCACCAGGACTTAACCAATTTCCAAATTTCCTCGCTGCAGTCGTCTTCTCCGACGAGCCATCGAGGAGGCTCACGGTGCCAGCTCATTCCACATCATCTCTTGCCAAATTAAAGCCATCAGTGAGTTCATCTACTTATCCTCTCTGTGTAGTACTGTCTAATTGCTCCCCGGTGACCTCTAACGCCGGCGATCACCGGAAATTGCTAAAATTCGAAGAATGCCCTGTTCCGGCAATGTAGCTCGAATTACTCCAAATTAGCCTTCGATTCTGTAAACAAAATTGATCAGTGAGCTAAATCAAGCAAGCCTGTGAAGTTGGATTTCGAAATTAAGCAAGAATCGAACCTTTTCCCTAAACCGAGCTTCACCAGAAAACCGGCGATCGTCGCCAGGCTTCTCCAGTGATCCTCCGGCCAATACAATTGTACCAGAAGCTTCCCTATACCTCCTAGATGCTCTCCAAGCAAGGAATTAAGTTCTTGTTGCCTGTAGCAGAAACCCCCAATCAGCAGCGTTTCTTCTCCGGCGCCGATGACCGGAAAAGTGTTCCCGGCCGTTTCAGCCCAAATCACCTTGTCATTTAGATGTGCCTTAGCCTCCTGAGCATTTTTGTCTTCTAGCCCGACACCTAGATCGGCCTAGATTGGAAGATATAGCTTTGCCAAGTTTGTGTCCAGAACTGATCTAGTGCAGCCAGTTCATCTCAGTTCACCATCAAATTTCCTGCTTTCCAGCCATTTCCTGCCCTAGATCCTGTTGACTTAATTGTTCCTGTTACTCAAGCCTACCTCCCAGACAAAGTGGTGCATCATTTGGAGCTCCAGATCAAAAGTTATGCTAAGCCCTAGTTTTTGGCATTGTCAGCTCTATGCCAGAGCTTGTCAGCCAATGGCATTGACCTTGTTTACCCACTTCTGGTTGTGAAATTTGAAATCCACTTTGTCCACTGAATTTGTAGAGTTGTGATCTACATTTTCTTCTACTACCACAACTTGAAATAAGCACCCTAGCTTTTCTTAAAGCTATGTCCAAGCTTCGATCCGAATGTCGATCTGTTGACATTCGCTGTTTTGATTAAACCAGCCACAAAATTGTTATCCCTATTGTAATCCTGAAACCCTAAGTTTATCTAATCACCATCCTTAGCCCAAATTCCTTGAAACCCTAGAATCTCGACTCAGTTCAGTTGCAGTTCAAATTATCTCCAGTTTAGTTCAATCATTCTTGTTAAGCATTTCTGCATATAAGTCCTAAAACATTTTAAATATTATAAGTAATCATTGTGTGTTTGTTTGTCGTCGAGCAGATTCAGAAGCTGACTTTGAAGATTTTGCTGTTGAACTGCCATCGACTGCTGTATTTTACGACGCGGAAGGCAAGTAATATCCTTGGTCATCTTGAACCTATATTTTAAATGTTGCTATAATATAACCTTGAATATAGGCAATATTGCATGTGAAAGATTGGGAATGGTTGATTTATGAATTGGCAGTGCTAGACTGGTTATCTATGAAATGTGAAATAAACAAGTTTTGAGCCATGAACTATTATATGTATTTATATACTTATATTCATGAAATAAAACCCCTAGCCGTGACCAGAAAATGGTATGGATGGCGGTAGCACTGGAGGTGCTAGACTGCAAAGGAATGCAGGCACTGAAGGTGCAGGGTTGTGGATGGTCTGGTCATTGGCATATAAGGACTAGAACCTTGTGTTGTGCGTCTAGTGGCATGAGCAACGTGCTAACCGCAAGCCTGGTATGGGACAGGCCTGAACAAGTACTTATGTGGATCGCACATGACACCCCTGCTGGAATTGTGTAGTGATGCACGATAAACACGGAGTACGGCTCCCACACATATCACTGAAGGTGATCTCGCACGTTGATCCAGTAATGGAAACATATGTAGGGGTGGAGGTTTGGATACAACCTGCCACAACTGTGTCTCGCTGAGAGCCACAGGGTCGGGGGTGAATTGTGAGTGAGACATAACAAAACTTCTTGTTATCTCCACCTTGCCACTCACACATGGTTGTGAGGAGGGGTCTAATCATTTTGATAGGATGGGCTTAAAAGTGGAATATCTTGCGGGTAAATTGGTACCTCTCTGCAGAGTTAAAAACGTATTCGAATACTCCGAGCTCCCGGGGTTTTAGGAGTCTACTGCGGCGGATTAAATCCACGGGGTGTGACACAAGTACTATTTTCTAAATAAAATATGTTTAATCAAGATTACCCAAATGACATGTGTTGTCATGATAAGGAGTGCTGCCGTGGGCTGTCGTGTGTCGACGTGTCGCGGTAGTGCTATAATCTAGTGAACATGAATGATGATGTTATATTATGAAAAGTGCTGCCATAAGATGAGATGAGAAAGAAAAAGATTATTTTACAAATATCCATAATTCTTGACTAGTCTAGGTTCATATCAACACTACTATATGTATCTACTCTTACCTATGACTTGCTGAGTACGTAAGTGCTCACCCTTGCAACATTCAACTCAATAGATGGAGCCTACTTTGATCAAGATGATGGCACGGAGTACTACGTGGATCCAGAAGGAGGAGAATCAGTTCCGCCAGAACTCTGAAGTGTGTTGTTCTGCCGTCAACTTCTTTTGTGGGAGGGTCACCTATCTTCTGCTGTGTAGTTAAATATTTTGCTAAACCCTGAATGCCTTGTAGGCATTGTAATCCTCTTTATGTAATATTAAGGCCAGCAGGCCACACTGCTTAATATTTTGTGAGTACTCTGTTGCAATGTAATATACTCCTGTGTTTGACTCATCCTGGGAAGTCAAAGGTTTGTGGTTTGGGACTAGCTGCAGCGAGCTAGGTCTCTACAGGAGTAGTCGTTGTCCCAGTTTCGGGGCGCGACATAGACCAAATATGATATCATCAACATATATTTGACACACAAAAAGATCTTTTTCAACCTCTTTTGTAAATAGCGTTGTGTCCACCTTCCCAATTTTAAAAACTTTTGAAATAAGAAAGTCTCTAAGACGTTCTTACCAAACTTGAGGAGCTTGTTTAAGTCCATAAAGAGTCTTAGAGAGCTTGTATACATGATTTGGAAATTTTGAATCTTCAAAACTAGGAGGTTGTTCTACAAAAACTAATTCGGATATTTCTCCATTGAAGAAAGCACTTTTCACATCCATTTGAAATAATTTGATGTTGAAATTTGATGCAAATGCAAGAAGTATGCAAATAGCTTCTAATCTTGCTATGGGTGCAAAATTTTCACCAAAATCTAAACCTTCAACTTGCGAATAACCTTGTGCAACAAGACGTGCTTTGTTTCGTACTACTACTCCATTTTCATCTTGTTTATTCCTAAAAACTCATTTTGTTCCAATCACAATTATGATCCTTAGGTCTTTCTACTAATATCCATATTTTGTTTCTAGTGAAATTATTTAGTTCTTCATGCATGAAATTTACCCAATCCAGATCACTAAGTGTTTCATCTACAAGTTTAGGTTCCAAGGAAGAAACGAAGGAAAAATGTTCACAGAAAGAAGCAATACGAGAGCGAGTTTGAACACCCTTACTAACATCACCCAATACTTGATCTAAAGGGTGATCTTTGACAATGGCTTGATGTTGTCTTGGTGCTTCAACTGGTGATGATTCCACTTGATTTGTCTCCGGTGGATTAACAATAAGAGGTGATGATGTATGTTGTTCATCACACTCTATATTATCATCATCCTCTTGATCATCACCTCTAGGTTTGATGTCTCCAATGGTAATATTCTTCATCGTTTCTTGGAGATCTTTGGCTACAACATCACAAGACACTTGCTCCTTTTGAGAGCCATTAGATTCATCGAATTCTAAATCACAAGATTATTCAATACAATTTGTATTTTTCTTGAAAACTCGATAGCCTTTGCTAGAGGCGGAGTATTCGACTAGAAGCCTTCATCCACTCTTCTTTGAAATTTTCCACCAAATGTTCTTTTTGTAAGGATATAGCATTTACATCTAAACACCCAGAAATAAGAGACATTTGGCTTACGCCCAATAAGAAGCTCATAGGGAGTTAAATTTAGAAGAGGATGCAAATAAAGCCGATTAATAGAATAGCAAGCGGTATACACGGCTTCGCCCCAAAACGAGTATGAATATCATACTCACTTAGCATTTTTCCTACCATTTCTATTAGTGTTTGATTTTTTTCTTTCTACAACCCCATTTTGTTGTGGAGTGTAGGAAGTTGAAAATTCATGTTTAATGCTCAAAAAGTCACAAAAATCAACCAAGGTCGAATTTACAAACTCTCCACCATGATCACTACGGATTTTCTTGATGGAAAGTTCAAGTTGGGTGGAAACATGTTTTGCAAAACTTTTAAAAACATCGGGGGTTTCAGATTTTTGAGAAATGAAGAAGACCCAAGTATAACGTGTAAAATCATCAACAATGACAAAATCATAGTTGTTTCCCCCGATACTTTGGAACTCGAAAGGCCCAAATAAATCCATATGCAAGAGTTCCAAAGGTTTGCAAGTTGAAAGAGTGCGCTTGGTCGTTGCAAGTCGACCAAAGATTAGAAGGGTTACAACAATTGAGTTGTTCCCTAATGAATTTCAATAGTCCTAGGGGAGAAGATCGATGGTAACTTCTAATCTAGAAGTCAGATTGACCCCAAATTTTTATGCAGGGTAGAAGTCCAATATGAAGTTGTCCACCAAGTTTCAACCCAATCAGAGGTCCCCAAGATACATTTTGATCAGAGCTAAGTTCCAGCCTGATATGCGGGAGATGATCGATGGTATCTTCTAATCCAGAAGTCTGATCAACTAAAATTTTTATGGAGAATAGTAGGTTCATGTTGAAGCAGTTCTTCCAAATTTCACCTTGATCAAAGGGCAAGAAGATCATCAGAAGACCATTGCAAATAGTCATTGTCTTACTGAATTTCAGCTTGACATACAAGCAATGTTTCAAAGATAGTTTTCAATCCGATGGTTCGATTGATCTCAAATTTTGATAAGAAATCAAAGATCTATCCAGAAGGTATTTTACCAAGTTACATGCCGATCAGAGGACAAAAAGACTTCCATCCAATTAGTCGAAGGGGAGCCAATGTTCAATCATGTCTAAAGTTGTCAAGACAAGTGAAAGTATTTCTAAGCCATTGATGAATGTTCCGATGTGCTGTCATACCATGCAATGTGCATTTCCTGAAGCTAAGGAAGCCAAAGATGTTAGCATAAATTATGCCCATTCATATTTTTCATGTCATTGGGTACTGATGAGGCGAAGGAGACATCTTGTCCGTGACTGACGAAGCCAGACACCATTGATGCTGGATACTGATGAGGCGAAGGCATTCATTTATTCGGGTACCAATGAGGCCGAACAGCCCCTGTCCATTACTGATGAAGTTAGACACTATTCTTGCCGAATACTGATGAGGCCAAGGCATCCATTTGTTCGTGATTGACGAGGCTGAACAACCCCCTGTCTGGACATTGATGGATATTCCAATGTTCACCACATTTATTTGTGATACCATCATAGACTGACGAAGATATGAGTGATGTGAATGGTGTCCGATCTTCCGATAGGTAGAGGTAAATCGATTGATGGAGAACTCGATGTTGACGATCCGGCTTCCTATTAGAACTGATTCGAACCCCTGCAATCGCTACACCACGGCTCCGTTGGTTATCAACCACGCCAAGACACGGTTGACCTCGCCACAAAGGCTTATCCCTGCATGCGAATCAAGAACACAAGCAAGAACACAGTAGATGCAATCTAAATATTGCCAATTACCAATGAAGAGTATGAGTTGGGGTTCCACAAACCGATGAACGGCGAAAACTATCTAAGCAGTATAATCTAAGCAAAACCCAAGGAAGAAGGGTAGCGCCGGCCAGAGGAGGGGCGCCGGCCATGATGGGACCCACACACGCAACCCTAGGGATACATGGGCTTTCAGCCCAAAGAAGAGGTGACGCAGCACGTGGTAGTTTCTGTCCCGTGGTATCTTTCGGAGATTCCCATCGTTCCTGCCCAAATCTGGCAGTGGGACCAGAACTATTGGAAAGCTTAGGAGATAAGCTTTCCGTGGAGTGGTGGATCGTCAAAAACGGACTTCGGACGCGAAAGTTACGGCCATTTGAAGTTGGACTGCTCCTGGACGGCCGAACCGGGCTTTTCTGCGACTTGGGCTTCTTCGACGGCGACTTCAGCTTGGAGTTGGACCTTCCTTGGGGCGTCGAGGCTTCTGGAATGAGGCTCTGGACATGAATGAGAAATATAGGGTTGCTGCTAGCCAAGGTTAAAAGCTATTAATATTTGAACATGGTGATCTTGTTTGGTTACACTTGAGAAAAGCAAGATTTCCTGAGTTGCGAAAGTCTAAGTCGATGCCTCGAGCTAATAGCCCTTTTAAGGTTCATGAAAATATTAATGATAATACATACAAATTTGAGTTGCCTGCAGAGTTTGGGGTTAGACCCACATTTAACATTGCAGATTTGAAGCCATACTTGGGTGAAGAAGATGAGTTTGAGTCGAGGACAACTCCGATTCAAGAGGGGGGAGGATGATGAGGACATCACTGCTACGGATACACGCACCACCTCACCACAATCACCTCCTACGCAAGGATTTAGGCTAATTACACAAGCACATGCGCGATAGTTGAATTATCAGGAACCATGGCATGGATCTGTAAGGAAGCAATTTTTCACCAAGTCAAGCCAAGTTCCAAGCTGTGTACGTGTTGGAGTCCAGTTCGGCCACCAGGAGCAGTCCGCCTTCAAATGAGCATAAAAGTTGCATACGGAGTCCGTTTGGGATGTGCAAGCACTTGATGGAAAGCTTACTTCATCATATTTCCAACAGATCTGGCCCCATCTCTAAATTTCTTTTGAGTCGGCAGCAATCATCAAAACAAGTCAGCAGACAGAACCTATCTTGGACTCTTAGGTGCTGCGTCACCTCCACTTTGGGCCCAAGGCCCATGTATCATGTCTAGGGTTGCGTGCCACCCCTAGCTGCCACCCCTTCTCATATATTTGCCCAAACTTCTTGTTGCTTCCTTAGGTTTTGTTTAGTTTAGTTTTTCCCGTATGTGAAACTATCTCGATTTCTCTTGTGTTGGTCGACCGATTGAATCAAGTTACATAACCTCAAATTTTGAGTGCTTTAGGCTTAGTTGCAATTTCAGATTGCTTTACCTTGTTCTTGCTTGTTCTTCAGGTACTCGCAGGGAATTGATCTTGGTGATCAGGTCAACCGCATTCTTGGCACGGTTGATAACAACTCAGTGTGGTGGTTTAGCGATTTCTTGATGCCCGTCATGTTCGGTTGATAGCCGCATCATCAAAGTCATCAACCATCAAATCAAATTTATCATTCTCATCGGAAGATCGGGCCAAGCTTACATCAATCGATTTCTAGCTCGAATGGTTTATGCAGATTCGGCAAAGGTAGCATAGGAGCTTCATTGACCTTCTTCTTCAGCAAGAGAAATGTGTCCTCATGTTTCCCTGTCCACTCTAACTTCTGGTCGATCCTAGTTAATGCATGCAACGGAGAAGCCACAATTGAGAAGTGTCATATAAACTTTTGAAGGTATTGGCATGCTCCCACAGAACTATGCGATTCCGTAACTATTCACGGTCGAGGCCACTCTTGAATCACTTTTAACTTATCAGGGTCGATTTGCAATGTACACTTGCGGATACGGTAGTGGGTGTGTGGTCATCTTCAAACCAAGTCGTCGAACTAGTCCAGCGGAAACCAAATTCTTCTAACTCATGGGATCGAATATTTATGCGACCACTTCGTGCTTCACCTGGATATTGATAGTGAACAAGTCCTCCGTTGAGTGATGGTCGTTAGATGAATCCAAACCTTTCTCCTTCGGCATTGCCATCAGAAACAAGGTCGTATCCGCCTCATCAACCGAATTTACTCGGACAACTCCTTCTTCAGGTGGAGCCGTAGTAGCTGTAGCTGCTCTTTTCCCTAATCCGTTTCTCTTTGGTTGAAGCTCAGGATGAAGCTTATAGCACTTATCCTTTGTATGCCCAGTAACATGACAATGATCACAAGAAATGCTCATACCAGAATTTGGAGTGCTCTTCTTGATCCGGGAGGATCTTCAGGTCTTGATCGCATAAGGCTTCACGATCATAACTGTGTTCGAAAAGGTTTCGTGACCATGGTTTGGTTCGCGACCTTGAAAAGGAATTCATTCTCTGTTCGGAATTGTAATCCAATCCAAATAGATATAACTAAGCTTATCTGTTTAGGGTTAGTTAGTTATATGAGTCTAATACGTTTTAGGTTCTTGAGTCTGATACGTATTCATACGATTTGACTATAAATACCTTGTAATAGGTCTAGTTTAAATCATCGAATATTATTACAGTCTTGGATCATATATCCAGCTTATAGTTCCTTTGACGTAGGCAAGTGTGTCTAACGTTCGACGGGTAAAGCCCTCTTTGAAATAAAGAGTTGTGCAATACTTTGAGCTGTGTTTTCGATCATCATTTGGGTTTCGGTAATTCCGAATAAGAACCCGTTATTCCACATATTAGTATCTGGGTGAGCCTAGTGCGAAAACCAAGGCTAGGTCTCAAACGGATCAAGTTGGTATCAGAGCAACTTCCCTATCCTGTGGATGTGAAGACTCGCCATGGTTACAAAACTTCCGGCGAAAATTTAGGTGATCAATTGACAGTTCCTACAGCCGCGTCTCTGACAATGTCTGACGATACCTCCGTTCAAACTAACCTAGCCGAACAAGTGGCTAAGCTCTCCACCGACATGGAAACGTGCTTGCTTCGATTAAGCATCAGGCCATGAAGACGAAGATGAAGACTAGTGAAGACTTGCGCAGGCAGACGAAGATGAAGATGAAGGCGACCATAAATTGATGATCTCGCCAACACCTCCTTAGCTGTCGGATCTTTTAAGGTCGACGCTAAGATTGATATACCCATATATGATAGGGTGATCGATGCCGAGAGATTGGATTCTTGGATCGACCAGCTTGAGACCTACTTTGACCTGAAAGGGTTCAATAGTGCTCAAAAGGTGAAGTTCGCACCTGTGAAGATGAAGGACCACGCCAAGACTTGGTGCAAGGCCCTTGTCGCCAGTGGTGAAGCTGACGACCTTGCGTAGGGTCAATTCAAACAACTTCTGTGACAAGAATTCTATCCGATGGGTTACCTTGAGGAGAGATGGGAACGTTGGCACCGATTGTACCAATGACGCGACCAGACCGTCCAAGACTATAGTACAGAGTTCCGGAGACAAGCAATGGTCATCGGCATATCGCTATCCAAATCCCACGGCGACAAAAGAATGAGGGACAGTGCGACCTCGACAAAAAGAAAACCAAGTCCAAAGAAAAATGCTTTAAAGCTGGGCACACCAAAGATAAATGCTACAAGCTTCATCTTGAACTTCGACCAAAGAAAACCGGACCAGGGAAAAGAACAGCCACTGCTACTGCGACTTCACCCGACAATGAAGTTGTCCAAGTGAATTCGGTTGATGAGGTAGATACGACTTTGTCTCTGATGGCAATGCCGAAGGAGAAGGGTTCGGATCCACCGAACGACCATCACCCAACGGAGGACTTGTTCACCATCAACATCCAGGTGAAGCACGAAGTGGTCACAACGATATTCGATCCTGGCAGTCAGAAGAATCTGGCCTCCGCTGGACTGGTTTGGTGACTTGGTTTGAAGACAACAACACACGCGCGACCATATCCGCTGGGTTGGTTTACATCCGACGTGAACCAACAGATTACGAGTCAGTGTGTGTTGAAGTTTGCAATCTTGGCACGGTATATCGATGAGGTGCAATGAAATGTTGTCCCTATCAATATCTGTTAGGTGATCTTTGGGAGTCCATATCTGTATGATCGAGATGCTCACTTCCATCAACGTGCGCAAGAGTATGACCTCACCAAAGATGGAGTTAAGTTCGTGATCAGTAGAGGCATCCACGTCAACACTTCGAACTTGCACTACTACAGAAGTGCATTCCACTAACCCTTATTTTCTAACGGTTATAAGCAACCTAGGAAAAATCGATAGAATAGGATGACAGCGGCGGAAAACCATCATTTTACTATCGGTTACACACTAGTCCAACGTTAGTGAAATGCAAATACTTTTTACTATCGGTCATTACTATACAAACCGATATAATATATTAAATAGTACTATCGGTTTTCCATTTTTAACTGATAGTAAAATTGCGCACTTTATACTATCGGTCATTACTGTACAAACCGATATAATATATTAAATAGTACTATCGGTTTTTCATTTTAAACTGATAGTAAAATTGCGCACTTTATACTATCGGTTATTACTGTACAAACCGATATAATATATTAAATAGTACTATCGGTTTTCCATTTTTAACTGATAGTAAAATTGCGCACTTTATACTATCGGTTATTACTGTACCAACCGATATAATATATTAAAATAGTACTATCGGTTTTTCGTTCGTAACAGATAGTAAAATTACTCACTTTATACTATCGGTTCGTACTGTACCAACCGATATAATATATTACATAGTACTATCGGTTTTTCTCGGGTAACTGATAGTGAAATTATTGACTTTTTACTATCAGTTATTACTGTACTAACCGATACAATATATGAAATATTACTATCGGTTATATAAAACAAACCGATAGTAAAATGACTTCATATAAACTAATGGTTATGATAGTGGGGACCTTATTTTACTATCGGTTTGTGTTTTTGAACCGATAGTAAAATTGGACAACTTAATTAGGCCGACCCCTGCTCTGCGCTCTGCATGTTGGAATCATTTCAGCCCCGCACGACTCCAAGCTAAAGTGATCTGGAGAAGATAGCTGAGAGGTTGATCATATTTCCATCCCCCTCGGTATTGTCATCTTCTCATCACCTCTCTCTCTCTCTCGATCACTCTTTCACACTCTCCCTCTCTCTCTCTACTTGCAATTCATTAAACCAGATACATGTGTCTCCAAACTAGCTAGAAGGCTGGGTTGGCTAGCTAGCTATAGCTTGCTGAATTTAAGCAGCTAGCTAGCTGGCTCTTCCAATTAATGCATGCATCAAGTTAATTAGGGTTTCATATATACAAATCCATTTAATGTAATTAAGCAGCTCATGTACACACATATGGCCTAGCTAATTATGTTTCATGCATATATGCATGCCCTGAGTCATTAATTATTCATTTCAATTTGTCAATTTTGTGAAATAATTGTAGATGGACCGAAAATATTGGATGTATGGAATAAAACGTACTACTGTTGAGTATTTGGAGGGTGTGAATGGATTTATTAAATTTGCTGAGCAAGAAAAGGCGAAGAAGGGAGAGAAAGATATGCATTGTCCTTGTATAGATTGTATGAACTTAAAAAGGTTCGGCAACTCTGATCAGATTAGGAGTCATTTGATTCGTCGTGGTTTTAGCGCACGCTATACCCGTTGGATATGGCATGGTGAAGATCTTGAGGAAACGAGCACTACCGCTTCCACTCAGCAGCACCCAGAAGTGGATTGCTGTAATGATGATCATGATCAAAACATTGGTAATGTTCATTCGGAAGTCCATGTAGATGACGACAATTTAGATGAAATGTTACGTGATGTAGAATAAGACTACAGCGAAAATGATTTAGCTAAATTTCAGAAATTAATTGTTGATTCTGAGAAGCCTTTGTTCCCCGGATGTGAAAAATTTACAAAGTTGTCTTCTGTGTTGAGATTATATAACTTGAAGGCAAGCAACGGTTGGAGCGATAAGAGTTTCACGGCGCTATTGGATCTGTTAGCGGACATGCTCCCAGAGGGAAATGAGTTGCCAAGATCGGTTTACCAGGCCAAAAAACTAGTGTGTCCGTTGGGAATGGAAATCCAAAGAATACATGCATGCCCAAATGATTGTGTGCTGTACCGTAACGAGTACGAGGATTTGCATGTTTGTCCAAGATGCGGTGCATCGCGGTATAAGCATGGGGACAGAATTTATCACAATGGATGTGATGAGGTAAAGAAAGGGCCTCCGACCAAAACTGTGTGGTATTTGCCTGTGATTCCCAGATTGAAACGGCTGTTTGCAAATCCGAAAGATGCGAAGTACTTGCGTTGGCATGTTGAAGGTCGGAAACAAGACAGAAAACTAAGACATCCAGCTGATTCCATTCAATGGAGAAACATCAACAGAACATTCGGTGAGTTTGGCGGCGAAGTGAGGAATATAAGGTTTGGGCTAAGTACGGATGGTATGAATCCACACAGAAATATGAGCAGTCGACATAGCACTTGGCCGGTTCTTTTATGCATCTACAATCTTCCTCCTTGGTTATGTATGAAGCGCAAGTACATCATGATGTCGTTACTAATTTCAGGACCCAGACAACCCGGGAATGATATTGACGTGTTTCTATCACCGTTAGTCGAGGACTTACATAAATTGTGGAGCGAAGGGGTGCGGGTGTGGGATGCACATAAGCGAGAGAATTTCATGTTGCGGGCCATGATATTTTGCACCATAAATGATTTCCCGGTCTATGGAAATTTGTCGGGGTATAGTATGAAAGGAGGCAAGGCTTGTCCTATTTGCCTGGATGAAACTGAAAGCATGTGCTTATCGAACTGCAGAAAAACAGTGTACATGGGTCACCGCAGATTCCTTCCGATGCATCACGCCTACCGTAAGAAGAGGAAGTCATTCAATGGGAAGCCTGAGAAAGGATCAGCCCCAGTGTTTGTGACTGGTAAGGAGCTTTACTTGCGCGTGAAGGACATCAAAGTTGAATTCGGTAAATGTTCTAAACCTCCAGGAAAAAATGTTTGGAAGAAGAGATCGATTCTTTGGGATCTGCCATATTGGGAGCACTTACAAGTTCGACATTGCATTGATGTCATGCACGTAGAGAAAAATGTTTGTGACAGTTTGACTGGTTTGTTGTTGAACATTCCAGGAAAGACGAAAGATGGCATCAACGTTCGCCGTGACATGCTCGACATGGGCATAAGGACTGAGCTTGCACCGTTGGAGAAGGGAAAGCGGACATATCTCCCCCCGGCCTGCTATACTTTGTCAAAAAGAGAAAAAACAGAACTCTGTCAGTGCCTACATGGTGTCAAAGTTCCATGCGGGTATTCTGCGAACTTGAAAAAACTTGTGTCCATGAAAGACTTGAAACTGGTTGGTATGAGTCCCATGATTGTCATGTACTGATGTCACAAATGCTTCCCATTGCTATCAGAGGCATTCTCCCAGTCAAAGTCAGAGAGACAATTACAAAGCTATGTTATTTCTTCAACACAATATCTGGCAAGGTACGTAAGCGTGTACTCCTAGCAAGTTAATTAGCTCCATTCGTGGAACTTGTCAGATTTTTTGGATCTGAATATTTGCTGCAACTGTGTCCTTGCAGGTAATTGATATGGATGGACTGGACGATTTGCAATGCGATGTGACTACCACTCTTTGTCAGCTGGAGATGTATTTCCCTCCATCCTTTTTTGATGTTATGGTCCATCTAATTGTTCACCTTGTCAGAGAAATTAAGTTTTGTGGACCCGTGTTCCTGCGCTACATGTATCCATTTGAGAGATTTATGGGTATCTTGAAGGGATATGTAAGGAATCGACATCGGCCTGAGGGCAGTATCATTGAAGGTTATGCCGCCGAGGAGGTGATCGAATTTTGCACCAACTATATGGCCGGGGTTGACCCAATTGGCGTTCCTACGTCCCGGCATGAGGGCAGGCTTCAGGGCATTGGAACGATTGGATTTAAAGCAGTCGTCCCCTCTAGTGATCTGTATGCAAAAGCCCATTTTTGGGTCTTACAGCACATGACGGGGGTGGAGCCATACATACACGAGCACAAGGAAATGTTACGGAAACAGAATCCCTCAAAGCCAGAGATTTGGGTCAGCAGAGAACATAATAGGAAGTTTGCTGGGTGGATCGAAAATAGAGTCCTGCAAGCTTCTGAGGGCGACGTAGATGAAGATGTTACATGGTTGGCCAGAGGGCCTAGATTTACTGTAGGGACTTGGCAGGGGTATGACATCAACGGCTATTCATTTTACACAAGAACTCAAGACGAGAAGAGTACTATGCAATGTAGTGGAGTGACACTACTTGCTATTTCGGAGGATGCCAGGGCAGTAAGGGCACTCGACTCATATTACGGTGTTATTGAGGAAATATGGGAGCTCGATTATGTATTACTTAAGATTCCTCTGTTTCGATGCCAATGGGTCGAAATCCCTCGACGTGTTAAAGTCGACAATTATGGGTTTACTCTCGTCGATCTCAGTAGAGTCGCACACAAAGATGATCCATTTATACTTGTTGAGCAAGCCACACAGGTGTTCTACATCGTTGACCCGGCCAACCCAAAGTTGCACGTTGTCCTTCACAGTAAGAGACGTATTGTTGGGGTCGAAGACGTTGTGGATGAAGAAGAGTACGATCAGTTCGACGAACTACCTCCATTTTTAGATGGAATCCTTCAATCTGTCCCTACCGAAGATATTGACGAAACAAGTTACCTGCGAGACGACCACAAAGAAGGATTATGGGTGGACAACCATTCTTGACTAATTTGCAATATGTAAGTGACGTATATTACTTGGATCTTTAATCGAAGAATTCTTCAAATCATTTTTCAAAAATTCTTTGGGAAAACATACGTGATGCATTGAGAATCATTTATGCAAATTTTCGTTTCAATTGGTCTTTATTGTTAATTTATTTCAAAATTATTGGAAGTCATTTGCATGGGGTTTCAGGTGTCTTTACAAGTGCAAAATGATGTACTGAGACCCATCTGTAATTGTTCTTAGGAAATACCTTTAGATCAATTTAACAGTATTCTACTATCGGTTTCAACTTACAAACCGATATGAAATTAACATATACTATCGGTTTATTATCATAAAACCGATAGTAAAATACAATGCAAAATGATGTACTGAGATCCTCTAATTCTTCTAAGGGAAATCCTTTAGGGTCAATAACATTGTATTTTACTATCGGTTATAACTGCGAAACCGATATGAAATTAAACTATACTATCGGTTTATCGTTCATAACCGATAGTGATTTATACTGTGTTATGAGCCCCTGTTCTTAGTTTACTATCGGTTTATTGTTTACAACCGATAGTGATTTATACTGTGTTAGCCCCTGTTCTTAGTTTACTATCGGTTTGGTATAACAAAACCGATAGTGAAGAGTGCCCATACTGAAAACCCTAACTTACATGTTTTTACTATCGGTTTTGTGGTTATGAACCGATAGTAAATATTCATATATTAGGTTATAACCTTGCACGTTTTTCCCTCCAGTGCAACTGATCACATTCCAATTTCCAAATACTCGCGCGGAAAACCCTATATTCGCCGACGTTCACTTCTTCGCTCCTCTACGCCACCATTGCCGATCGGAATCTGGTTCTCCACCGCCTCCGGCACTGCATTGCGCCACCGCCTCCGGCCACTCCACGATCGACTGTAAGTGTTCTTGACCAAATCGCTCGCGTGTATTTCTTCAGTTTTTATGCAATGGTTCATATCCCGTTCAATGGATTACAAATATAAACCTAGAGTAAAATTCATGAACTACAAACTTGATAGCTATGAGAATGACAGAATTGATGGAAATCACTAGCAATTTGTCATACAGTGTAGTCCACTATCGGTTTATTATTCAGAACCGATAGTAATTACACCCAATGGTCATGGAATCACCAGTACCCTAGATTTTCTCTCTGATTTCTAAAACCCTAATTTCATCACTTCTTGTTTCTAAAACCCTGGTTTTCATAATTTGTAATCTTTTTGTTTTCAAAAACCTAGTTTCATAAATTTTAGTTGTAGATCACTATCAATTTGTCATACAGTGTAGTCCACTATCGGTTTCTTATTCAGAACCGATAGTAAATACCTTAAACTGAATTTTCTGTTAATTATTTCCCATTTTCTAATTTTCATCTGAAATTTTGGTTCATTTACATTTTAACATACTTTATGTTCCTGCTGAGAGACTAGCATAGTTTGCACTGCTAATCTTATAGATTTTACTGAATATAAACTTGATTACTATCGGTTTGACTTGGAAAACCGATAGGAAATAGAGTATATCATAGTTTGCACTGCTAATTTGAATTTTCTGTGAATTACTTCCTATTTTCTAATGTTCATCTGAAATTTAGGTTCATTTAAATTTTAACAGACTTTATTTTCCTGCAGAGAGATTAGCATAGTTTGCACTGCTAATCTTTTAAATTTTCCTGAATACAAACCTTAGTACTATCGGTTTTCCTTTCAAAACCGATAGGAAATAGAGTATGTCTTAGTTTGCACTGCTAATCTGAATTTTCTGTGAATTACTTCCCATTTTCTAATGTTCATCTGAAATTTAGGTTCATTTAAATTTTAACAGACTTTATTGTCCTGCAGAGAGATTAGCATAGTTTGCACTGCTAATCTTTTAAATTTTCCTGAATACATACCTTAGTACTATCGGTTTTCCTTTCAAAACCGATAGGAAATAGAGAATGTCTTAGTTTGCACTGCTAATCTGAATTTTCTGTTAATTACTTCCCATTTTCTAATGTTCATCTGAAATTTTGGTTCATTTAAATTTCAACAGACTTTATGTTCATGCAGAGAGACTAGCGTAGGGCACAACAATTTTAGTTATGAACTTTGTCATGTACTTTTCTTCATATCAATTGATTGTTTGTTCATGGAATTTTAGGTAAAGCCATGTCGGTGTCACGTCTGCCACGACAGTGACATCACCTGTGAGGAGTCCAGCTCGGTGCAGCTGGCCCTTTAACCATTTGACTTCCCAGGATGAGTCAATCACAGGATTACATTGAAGCAGCAAAATAGTACAATAGTCATAATTGTATGGCCATCAGGCCTTAGTACAAAACGAGGTACAGTGCCGTACAAGGCACAAGGGTCTAACAAAATAATACATCTAGTCGGCGGAAGCTAGGCCCAAAAGCAAACCACAGGAAACAGAGGTTGACAGCAAGACAGCACCATATCAGGGCTCCGAAGGGAACTGCTCATCTTCTCCTGGGTCCGCAGCATCTTCAGGGTATCCTCCAAGGTCGTAGAACGCTCCATCTATTGATGAGTTGTTGCAAGGGTGAGTACTTACGTACTCAGCAAGTCATAGGGAAGGTAGAGATACATACATATATATATGACATGAACCTATGCTATTGGGGAAAGAGTGGAAGGTTTTTCCAAAAATACATTTCTTTCTCAATTCTTACTCAACTTCTGATCATACCCATGGCAGTAAATAAATCATATTGATGGTGATACATATATCCCATAACCAAGGCGATATATCCTCATATCACATTATTTTCATTCAAGCCTTTTGATCATATACTCTTAGCAATATTTCATAACTTAGGACATAAACCACATGCCTCTTAAATATCATATGTTTGCTAGATTATGGTATTATCGCGACACGTCAACACATGACAGCCCACGGCAACGCCCCTTATCATGACAACACATGCCACTTGGGTAATCTTGAGCTAACCAATTTTAGTTTATAAAACAATACTTGTGTCACACCCCATGGATTTAATCCACCGCAGCATACTCCTAAAACTCGGGAGTACGAAGTATTCGAATACATTTTTAAACTCTGCAGAGATGTACCTCTTTTTAAATCCACTTTTTCACTCGACTTCCAAGTCGGGCCAACTCCATGCGACTTATACGCATGTGACAAGGCCGAGTTCACACAACATTTTCGCAGTCTAGTATTAACAGTATCCCTGCCCGGTAAATGGACAATACCGTCCCAAGTACCGTTGTGGGTCCTCCCCACTGCCTTACTTCCTAGCCTGGGTCTATATTCCCGCAGGACACATAACCTCTTTTGATTACAGTCGCGCACGACTTAATCTGGCGTAGGGCGTCTTCCTTCTTTACACCTTATCCTCTCATAATTTTTCTGATCTCACATCACTCATGGACGAACTGCGTCCCACCAGTTCCACGCGAGAAACTGGATCGACAAGCCATGCAGGGAACTGACAATACTAAGAAAGCTACTAGGTTGCGCCTGTCCCATACCAGGTAAGTGGTTGGTACGTTTTTCATGCCACTAGACGCATAACACAAGGTTCTAGTCCTTACATGCCAGTGACCAGATCATACCACAAACCATGCACCTTCAGTGCCTGCACATCCAGTGCAGCCAAGCACCTCCAGTGCTACCACCATTCCATACCAAAATATTGGTCACGGCTAGGGGTTCTATTTCATGAATATAATTGTACATGTTTATACTTTTATTAGTTCATGGCTTGCTATCTTATCAAGTTCACACTTTCTCAAGTATTCAATCTATCACTGCCATAATATCATTGATCTCAACATGTGCAATATTAATGAAATATCTACTCATGGAATAGCATAGCAATTCATAAAATATGGGTTTCAATATGTTCAAAGTATGACTTGCCTTCCGCGTCGTAAGTATCAGCAGTCGATGACGGTTCAGTGACAAGGTCTTCAACTCCGGACTCTTGCTCTGAACAAGATCAAACAAGCAAACAGGCATTACAATCAATTCTATTCTACTAACTTGCTACATGCAAAGGTGCAAGGAGGAAAATACTCTGGTAATACAAGGTTTGAAAGCGATGTGGGTTTAATTATGGAAACCAGGGTTAAAGTTAGCTGTTAAGGTTTACAAGGTTCCAAAATATCAGGGTAATGTCGAGGTGGTGACTGGTTCGCCTAAAAACAGCGAATGTCTTTAGGTTGGCATTCGGTTCAAGGCATCGACATAAGGTTGATGGGTGATAGAGGGCTCAACTCAAGTTGTGACAGTAGAGAAAAGTGTAGATCACAACATCAGGAGTCTAGGGGACAAAGTTATTTTCAAAGTGCATGGCTGGAAGTAGGTGAAAAGGCTCAATGCCACTGGCTGACATAGTCTGGCATAGGGTTGACACGGCCAGAAACTAGGGTTAGCCATATCTTTTGACTCAGGGCTCTAAATGATGCACCACTTTGTCTGGTGGTTAGGCATTTGTAACAGGAACAAATGTCTCAACAGGACCTAGGGCAGGAGATGGCCGGAAAGTGATGAAAACCGGCGAAGAAGTTGGCTGGCCTGGAGCACATGCAGTGTGAACAGTACAGCAAACTAGGGCATAGCTATATCTCACAATCTAGGCCGAATTAGAAGTCGTGATAGAAGACAAAGTTGCTCAGAATGGTCCAAAACATCTAGATGGCAAGGTTTCTATGGCTGGATTGGCTGGATTTAGGGGATATTGGCCGGAGAAAAGATTAACTCAAACCTGATTTGGGCATTTCTGATTTAGGGCAAATAAACTTAATTCCTTGCTTGAGGATGGTCTCTGGGGCATAAGTAAGCTACTGGTGAAGTTAGATTAACTAGAAATGCACCAAAAAAGCTTGAACAGCAAGCTCAGTTCACAAGCAAAGTTCCAATTTGGGGTTTTTCGTATTTCAGCATGTCTGTCGATTTTGGTTGCTTAGGGATGTTAAGCAAGGTCTAGTGAGCATATTTGATTACTAGTTCGAAGGTTGAATCGATCTGGTTGAGGATTAATTGCTCGCCGGAGCTACTGGAGTAAAACTGAAATTGCCGGCGACTGAGGGTATTTAGACTAAATTCCAAGCTCGAGAAGCATGAGGGGGATGAGAGGAGCTCACTGGGGGTGTTGGATCGAAGAATGAAGCAGTGGAGAAGCTTGGCACCGTGCTCCCCCTTTGCTGCTCGCCGGGGAAGAAGAAAACACGGGGAGGGTGGCGATTTCTGGTGCTTTGCTATGTGGTGAAGTTGGCTAAGTCCTGAGGGTTATTTATAGGCGAATTGGGGAGGCTGCAACGGCTGGAAAATGCCTGGAGACTTGGAGCGGCGAATTGACCGGCCGGGCGGGACAGCAGCGAAGCGACGTGCTCCAGCGGCCGTGCCGGCTTTGCAAGCAGGCGTGCGCTGTCCCAGGTGATGCAACGGCGAACTGATGGGCTCCTCCGGCATGCTTGCAACGTGGCATCGATCTTCTGCAGTGGCTGCAGCGATGGCGTGCGCGCGCGGGCAAAATTGGCGATGCTGGTGCGGCCGCGGTGGCTCCACGGTGGCGAACGGCGTGCGCACACGTGGCAGGAACGCAGTGGCAGAGGTGGCGACCACGGGGCTTCACCGGCGACGAAGTTCCTGGCGTGGCAGCGCGGTGGTCGCGGTCGTGCACGGCTGCTGGTCGTGCACAGTGCCTCTGGTCGAACCAGGGACCAAAATGCAATGATTCTTATTTGAAATCTGGACTGATTTGTAATTTCTGTCTTAGAGATGGTTAATTTGAGAATTGATTTCGTGGCTGAGTATAACATTTCTATTAGTACTCATCCAGCTCAAATTTAGCGAGAATTTGACAAGATTTGAGGGATTTCACCTATTTTCGAAAATAAGGTAAAATTAGGGTAAAATAAGTCTGGATTTTGTCGATTTCGAATTCTGGTGATTTGGGGAGAGATTTTGAAGTCTGATCAAAAGGGAGATCTGTATCAAATAGTATTTGGAAGGTGTTTCCTGAAGAAATTCTGGAGTTGGGATTGATTCGTGGATTTTAGCCTTTTCAGGCTTCCAGATAAACAGAAAAGGACTTATTCGCAGTAAAATTTGGACTAAACTGCGAATAGTGTTTAGATGGATTAATTTGGCTCCCAACTTTTTGAAGTGAGTTGAGGATAAACCTAGGAACATATTCCAGGGGTTACTTGAGTCTGGATAAGGATAAATCAGAATAATTCAATCATCTGAAAACTGGGGTACTTAGGGTAAATTTGGATTTTCCTGTTTTCGAAAACAGAGAGAGGCTTAGGTACTAAGAGTTAGGGTCAGAATTTGATCTGGCTCCTGAAGACTTTTATCCTCAGGGTAACTGGTAGGCTAAATCTGGATGGTCAGATCTTGATCTAGATCTAGGGAATAGATTTGGAGATTTTTAGGGTTTGGGAGAGATTAGGGTTCAGCTGATTTGGCTACTACTACAGAGATACATGCATGCAGGATTTTCATGCAAAACTTTTCACCCCCAAACCTAGGGTGTTACAGTCGGCATCTTCCTCGGCTGATAGTAGTGATTCGGCGAGGGCGAACGTAGATGGCGCTGCCTCGTCCCAGCGCAAGAGGAAGGCGCGAGGCGCGACGATGTTGGGTCGTTTGGCCAAACGAGCGGATCTTTCATGTGAGTTCAACCAGTTCGGGAGACCGATCGGGAAGAACGCCGGCCACTATGCTGCCTATGTTGGCTTGTTGGCGAAGGAAAGGGTGAAGATCACCGTCCAGAGCTGGAAGGACGTCAAGGCCGACGAGAGGGATAGGCTGTGGGCGGAAGTGAAGGTAAAATTAATCAAAATCACTGAACTCTTGAGTAATCACATTCCCTTGGTTTATCCCAGAGATTAGGTAAGTCCTGCTTATGTACACCATTTGAAACAGGCCAAGTGGAACATCCCCGACGATGGTCCCAAGATAGCTTGCTTGAAGGACATGAACAACACGTGGAAAACCTTCAAGAGCGTCCTCGTCAGTACCTTCCTCGCTAAAGGCGAATCTCCATGCGAGAAGTACCCCTTCATAACGGAGGAGGTATGGGAGCAATTCTCCCAACAGAAGGGGACTCCTGAGATCAAGGTATGTATGGTTCCTTTGCTTGGTTACACCATTGTATGCAGTAAGCAGTGGTGCATTAATTTTCTTGTTTCTGGTACGAAGGCCCTCAGCGAGAAGAACAGGGCAATCCAGAGGAGGAACGACCACCCACACCGGCTCGGCTCTCGCGGCTATGCGGGGAAGGAGGAGCAGTGGAAGAAGGCTAAAGACGAGGCGTCGAATTTCGTCGACTCCCTTGACCTACCACTCTCTGAGATCCGTGATCAGCGATGTAAGCGCTGGTGGCTGGCCAGAGGGACCGTGTCGGCCACGGGGACTGTGGCGTTCCCAAACCCCAGGGACGTCGAGGTCGTGCAGCGACTCGTAAGTTGGCTAACTATGATCACTAGTGTGCGCACAAGTTTGTATATATTTCTTCCTCACAATGGAGAGCTTTCAATGTAACAGATCTCTTGCTCGAAGGAGGCGACCGAGGGATTGTTCAGTCCCCATAGGGAGAACGACATCCTTACCCGGGCTCTAGGGAACAAGGAGCATCCAAGGCGGACGCGAACAGTGGGGGCTATGGTGCCATGGAAGGAAGGCTTCTCGGAGCCCGGGCAAAAGGCGAAGAAGGCTGGCAGCTGGAAGGAGAGGGAAGTGGAGCTATCTCAGAAGATACGGGCAGATGTGACTGCACAATTCGCGGACATGTTCGCTCAAATGAACGAGAAGTATGAACGCCTCAGCCGAGTTGTGCAGTCCAAGGGTTTAGATCCAGCTGCCAAGGTCGACGCTGCCAGGCCGAGTAGTGTCGGCTCGAAGGTTCACGTGGATCTGGTGGACCTGATCGAGGTATTGCAACTCTTGAGCTATATATGCAGTTCGGCTGATGCCACTCCCGTTACGTTAGAATTGTTTCGCTAACCTGTTATAATTGTTGCAAATTGCAGAAGCCGGAAAGCTGTAGCCTATTGATCAACATAGGCGACAAACCTGTTGCGGTTGCAAACGGGGTCGTATACCAGTCTTGGGAGGATGTCCGGATCCACTGCGTACCTCTGGAGCCTGGATTCGCAAAGGTACAGGTGGACATGGCCCTCCCGGGCTACAGCTCTTTTCCGTTGCCCATCCCAACGGATGAAATGCGGACACTTGGCGAGCCATTGGGCTCGTACATACAGTGGCCCAAGAAGGGTGTTAGACTACAGGAGGTAAAACCTAGCCATTCTAGGTTACAACTCAGTTAATATACTGAATTTGCAAAATCTAACTTATACGTTTGTACTTAAAGTGGACGATGGGTACCAGCTCACTTCCTGAGGACACCACCCCCTCCACAATGCATGAGCGAACTCCTTCGGTCCCCATGCCTCCTCCGACGGCCTCAAACCCTTCGCCATCAAATGAGGCCGGCGGCACCACACCCCAACCTTCGAAGGTATACACTCGCTCCCCGCCCAAAGGCAAGGGCAAGGCCAAGGGCAAGGGCAAGGCCAAAGGCAAGGCCAAACAAAGCCAGCCGGGTACGTTCAAGAACGGGTGCCCACTCGTGTCGGAGTACCATCTGCGCAATATGGATCAAATAACCAGAAGTCTCCACGAGTGGTACCTGACCCGGTCTAGGCGCCACATCAACTTCTTGGTTCACTTCAAGCCAGCCCATTTTCACCGTGAGCCCGGGAGCATATCGGTGGCCCACGAGGATTTGTTCGACCTCCTCAACTGGCGGGAGCTTGATATGTCCATCATACGGACTGGAGTCCTGTGAGTTTGCTGTTGTCTGAAGTTATCAGAGTTCGTTTCATAAATCTAATCACTTTGTATGCACTACTTACTAATGTCTACTTTGCATCCAGGTGCATGTATAGGCTGGCGTCGATGAGGGCATGTGACAAGGTGGGTTTCCTCGACCCAGAGAAAATAAGCCTCACGATGCTAGAGCACGACCAAGCACATGCAGAGGAATACATATTAAGGGCACTACTAGCGCAGCAGGACCGAGAGTTCATCCTCGCGCCGTACCACCAAAGGTTAGTGCATTTCCTACTTATTTAACTCATTCTTGTATGTTACGCCTAACATATGTATGAAACGGTTCTCTTATATATGCAATGCAGGGGCCACTGGGTCCTCGCCGTCATTTGCCCATGGATGAATGAGGTCTATTACCTCGATTCGATGAGCGATAGGGTGGCGCATGTTTTCACCCTCACGTGGCACATAGACGCGTAAGTAACACAGTTGTTTTAAATTTTTCTCTGACTAGCTAATTAATGATAACATATTAACCGGCAATGCTAAATTAAATACAGGGCTTTCAAAAATTATGTTACTGCTGGAGGGAGGCATGACGCGTCGAAGGGCACAACAATTTTGTGGAAAGAACATGAGGTAATTAATACGGATGGAAGTACTCATGATGAGTCTTTTAATTTAAGCTTAATTAGTTCTTTCGAGTTAATGTGGGTTTATGTCATTGCATATGCAATTTTTCCAGTGCAATCAGCAGCCACAATCGTGGGAATGTGGCTTCTATGTCCTGAGATTCATGTATGACCTGATCAGGAGAAACTTTGCCCAATTCCCTAAGGTAACCATTTTTCCTGACTCAAAGTCGAACTTTAATTGGATGTGACGTACGATCCTAACTTTATACACGCATATATGCAGAGCGCCATGTTGAAAGAGCAATATGAATTGCCTCAATTGAAGGAGCTGCGAACAATTTGGGCTCAATATGTCATGGAAGAAGTGGCTATCAACGATCGATAGTAACTGACTTGTGTTGATTGCTGTATTTGTGAATATATATTGAATGTGTTGATTACTGTATTTGTGAATAAACTCAATATGTGAATAGATTCATTGATGTATTTGTGAATAAACTCGATCAATATGTGCATAAATTCAATCTGTCCAATGCATGTGTATATTACTATATTAGTGTATTTGTGAACAAATTCAATATGTGAATATTGGTGAATATTTGTAAATATTGGTGTATTTATGAATGATCCAATGTATCTCTGTATTGCTGTTTGTATATGTGTATATTACTGTATATGTGCATGATTCCAGTACTAACCGTGCCACTACATAACCGATAGGAAAAACTAATATTACTATCGGTTATATACTACAACCAATAGAAAAAATGTTACAGTACTATCGGTTCATATGATGAAACCGATAGAATAAAGTTTCCAATACTAAACGTGTCTACACAATACTATCGGTTATATACTATAACCGATAGAATAAATATTACAGTACTATCGGTTCATATATAACAACCGATAGAATAAAATTTTCAGTACTAACGTGTCTACACAATACTATCGGTTTATATATAACAACCGATAGAATAAAGTTTCCAGTACTAACTGTGTCCACACAATACTATCGGTTTATATAAGAGCCGATAGAAAAAAACATTTACATTATTATCGGTTGAGATTCTAGCCGATAGAAAAAATCCTACACAATACTATCGGTTTATATACGAGCCGATAGAAAAAACGTATACTATACTATCGGTTTAAATCCGAGCCGATAGAAGAAATAGTCGATAGCGATTAGTGAACGTTGGGAATGTAGATGTTTTACTAACGGTTTTTGAACCGATAGAAGTGTGCTGCCCCTCTACTATCGTGCCGACCACTATCGGTAAGAGAACCGATAGTAGAGTGGATTTTTAACCGATAGTAAAAAGCATTTATGTAGTAGTGTTGATTACCACAAATCAAGCCAAACGAATTGTCAATGCATGTCACAAGTATGTGCTTGTCATGATTCGACCCATTGGTCAAGGTGAGGGTACTTGACCAGCGTTGTCATTGGTGTGCCGAGAGGATTCTGGTCATTTGTCGAGACTGCTGGAGAAATACAGTGATCTGTTCGAGAGTACCCAGGGTCATCCACCAAAACGTCCAATCGAGCACAAAATTCAGCTTTTGTCCGATGCGACACTACCCAATCTGAGTATGTATCGCAACTCAGTATTGGAGAATGAAGATATCAAGAGACAACTTGGTGAGTTGCTAAACGATGGTGCCATTCAACTGAGTAGTTCACCTTGTGGATCTCATGTGGTGTTAGTTCACCTTGTGGATCTCCTGTGAAGCGCCTGTATTAGCTTTGCCGAATCTCCAGAAACCATTCGAGTTAGAAACCGATGCCTCAGGTTATGCCATGGGCGCTGTACTAATGCAAGAAGGTCAACTAGTGGCATATCACTCCGAGTTATTCTAGGGAGCTCAGAAAAACTACCTGACTTATGCCAAAAAGTTGTGTGCACTGCATCAGGCCGTGAAACATTGGCGGTGTTACCTCTTGGGTAAAGAGACTGTTGTCCACACCGACCACCAACCGTTGCAATCTTTGCAAACTCAGTCCAAGCTACAGCAAGCTCGGCACATGAAGTGGATGTCATATCTGCAACAGTTTAATCTGGTGATTAAGTACAAGAAGGGCGTACACAACAAATTGGTGGACATGTTGTCACGACCACCGGTTACGACCCTCTGCTTATCAGCGTTCAAACAGATCAAGCCCTCATGTAATGATGACTATGCCACTATGTACAGTGAAGACCCTGATTTTCAAACAACACTGAGTGAGCTCGAAACAGGGAAACCTACATAGTTTGTTCGCCGAGAAGGACTCTTGTACAAGGGCAATTTACTTTGCATACCTCATGGAGCACCTCGAATTCAATGGTTGCGGGAAGTGCACACATCGAAGGTAAGCTGGTCACTTTGGGGTTACAAAGACGTTGCAAAATCTTCACCAACATGTGTTATGGCCGCGTATGCAACAAGATGTGGCTAGTTTTGTTCGAGGCTATGGTCTCTGCAGCATCTCGAAACTGGCAAACCAAAAATTAGGTTTGTACACTCCTTTGCCTGTTTCATCGCAACCATGGGAGAGCATATCCATGGATTTCTTGGGAAGAGTGCCTAAGACCCGACGTGGCAACGACTATTTATTTGTGGTCGTTGATCTGTTCTCCAAAATAATTATTCTTATACCTTGTCAAAAGACTATCACAGGAGAAGAAGCAGCTCGGGTATTCTTTCAACACGTTTGGGCACACTTCGGACTGCCGACTTCTATTGTGTCTGATCGCGATACTCGGTTCCTTAATCACTTTTGGTGATCACTCTGGACGATGATGGACACCAAGCTAATGAAGAGTACTGCTTTTCATCCGCAAACTGATGGTCAAACTGAGGTGGTAAATCGCACTATCGTTCATCTCTTAAGGGGCTTTAATTCTAAGCATCCGAAGACCTGGGATGAAAGCATACCGTACCTGCAGTTTGCTTTTAATCGAGCAATGCATGGTTCGACTGGAAAGTCGCCGTTTGAGGTCTATTTAGGATTTCTACTATAGGGTCCATTCGACATGGAGTTTGTGATCCCTACCTCAGCACAGAACAGCAAGGAAGCATCTGATCAGAATCGAGCACAAAAGTTTCTGGAAGGTATTCAACAGCTCCATTGTGAGGTTGAACAGAACTTGCTGCGAGCTCAACTCAAGTACAAGGCGCAACATGATCGGCACCGAGTTGATGCTCAATTCGAAGAAGGTGATATGGTATGGTTAAATCTGAGTAAGGAAAGACTTAAAGATGAAGGTAAGAAACTCAAACCCATTCGTTATGGTCCTTTTCAGATTTTGCGGAAAGTGGGTAATAATGCTTGTCAGCTCAAGTTACCTCCATACATGGATATTTACTCGGTTGTTAATGTTGAGCACCTCAAACTCTTCGAGCCTTCAATGCTGGATGATGAGCCAGATACCATAGTACCATCTGTTGGAGACTTAGTCTATCAACGAGACGAACCTCTATGTAAAGATGTGATTCTGGAGAAGAAGGTGACTACCACCCGCAATGGCACAAAGGGGACTTTTCGAATTGGTCGGAAAGGTCAACTAGTACTTTCGGCATAGTGGTACACCAAAGAACATGGGCAAGCCCAATTTCCACATCTCCAGTTTGATCGAGAGGTCGCAACAGGGGTTGGCTCCTTCTCAACAAGGGAGTAATGATCCGGGAGGATCTTCAGGTCTTGATCGCATAAGGCTTCACGATCATAACCGTGTTCAGAAAGGTTTTACGACCATGGTTTGGTTCGCGACCTTGAAAAAGAATTCGTTCTCTGTTCGGAATTGTAATCTGATCCAAATAGATATAACTAAGCTTATCTGTTTAGGGTTAGTTAATTATATGAGTCTAATATATTTTAGGTTCTTGAGTCTGATACATATTCATACGATTGGACTATAAATATCTTGTAATAGGTCTAGTTTAAATCATCAAATATTATTACAGCCTTTGATCATATATCCAGCTTATAGTTCCTTTGAAATAGGCAAATGTGTCTAACGTTCGACAGGTAAAGCCTTCTTTGAAATAAAGAGTTGTATAATTACTTTGAGCTGTGTTTTCGATCATCCTTTGGATTTCGGTAATTCTGACTAAGATCCCGTTATTCCGCATATTAGAATCTGGGCGAGCCTAGTTTGAAAACTAAGGCTAGGTCTCAAACGGATCACTTCTTCGAACTCAACTTTCTTTCTGATGAGGTCGAATTCTCTTTCTTGTCATTGCGGGATTTATTTTTCTTCTCGATCGCCAAAGCAATCGTGCTCGCGGTCGTGATTGTCGACGATTCGGACTCGGGGTCCTTAGTCGATCTTATGCAGAATTTGTGAGTTGTGAGATCTTTCAGGGTGTCCCTCCGGAAAGGGATGATGAGCAATGTCAATTGGGGCACAGAGAAATTTATACAGGTTCGGGCCCTCGATGGTGGGAGTAATAGCCCTACGTCCTATTGTGATTTCACTATGTATGGAACAAAGGTTTACAAAGTTGGAGAAAAGATCATCACAGGCGAAGATCTTTTCTGTGTAATTGGCTAAAAACAACTAAACTAACTTAAGGAAGCCTGTTGTCATCTTCTTGTGTTGCCTGATCTATTAATCTCTTGGATCTGTCTCTGTTTTGTACATTTGTTCGCCCTTTTATACTGGTCGAAAGGGCGGTAATGCACAACGGCTTTGAACGGTTGCTTGGGTGCAGTTTCGATAACCGCACTTAACTTCCACGCAAGCTTAACACGTGCAATTGAGGGATAACCACACATATTAACCTCATGGCAGTTGTCTTCATACGTGGAAGGATCTTCGTGATTCTCGGGATATGCTTGTTGTAGAGCTGAAGCAATCCCGAGTCATCCTGGTTGAGAGTAGTCAACGACCTTCTGACAGCGCACTGTCTGCGGCCTCTGACCGCGTAATGTCTGCGATCTCATGATCGCGCAAAGCCTGCGACCATGTGTCCGCGCTTCTCAGGTCGCCTGAGATCATAGCAACGGACCTCCGAACATTTGTCTGGTTCTAATCTGTCTTGAACCAGATGTGCATTACTCTGAACTAGCTCGGGTAACAATCCTCGTCAGCTAGCCCCTAAATTTGAAGAAAATGAAAAGACATATTTACTTCAAATTTTAATCCTGCACCGGATAAGTGACCCGACGCTTCAACTTTCACACTTAGTGGCGCACTACGTGCTGCGGTTTATTTCCCAAGACGGGTTCCATGTTGTTTTTGACAGGTAATGATAGTGTTGCTGAATTGTTTTTTAACCAGAGATAAAACTATAAATACATTTTAAGAACTCGAGGCACTCGCAAAAAATGAACCATCACCCTTGGGTGCTATAAATACCGAAGCCTTTTAGCCCTAAAACTTCACAAGTTCTTTCTCGGCTAAGTCCTTTCCAAAGCTACCTTTCCTTCTCTTATGTTTTCACCTCAATGGCAGATCAAGACATCATTGATATTGAAAGTGATGAAGAGGAAGTGATACCCGAACTTGACCAAGACTTCCAGAAGGTAAGTCTTCTCTGGAACTTTTGATTCAAGTTGTCATCTTATATTCTGATTATTTCCAAAATGCTTTTTGGGAATTTACAGGTAACCAAAGAGCTGGTCCCTCCAGGGAAGAAACCCAAGGTTGATGAGGGATCCTCCAGCGGTACAAAGGTTGGGGATTCATCATTGCGCTGTCCTTCCTTGTCCCATGTAGTTCTTCCTATACATGCAACCCGGCAGGTCAAACCATCATCTCCACCTTTGGAGATCCATAACAATCCTTTGAAGCTTTCTTCTCAGCTTTCTCCATTGCGATCAAACGATCCCCATCTTTTGATGGGTTATCAATTTTCTGGTGGGAAGGTTGCATTCCCGCGACCAGATGGTTCCCGACTTTTGTCGGGTGATCTACTTTCTGGGGGAAACACTTCATCCTCCCGTCCAATCTTACCACGAGGATTGGTAACTATTTTCATTTCTCCTGGTCGTTTTATCTTGTAAAACTAACACATATATGTACAGGAGACAAAAATTTCTGGAGCCCCCAGCGAACAGCCTGCTGAGATCCAACTTCTTTCCTTCGAACAAACTCTCCAGAAAGAAAAAGAGGCTCTGGAGAAGAAGACCGAAGAAATGTCTTCAGCCATTCTGCACCTGGCAGAATGTTATGACAACTCC
Source organism: Pharus latifolius (assembly GCA_019359835.1). Taxonomy (NCBI): domain Eukaryota; kingdom Viridiplantae; phylum Streptophyta; class Magnoliopsida; order Poales; family Poaceae; genus Pharus; species Pharus latifolius. Next base: position 62,048,697 of record CM033330.1, read on the forward strand.
CGCGAAGAGGAGCACCAATTCCGCTTGGAGAGGGACTATGCTCGACAGCAGCGAGATCTCTCCGATACGATCAGGAGTGGTAGTGCTTCTTTGCTCCGGGATGATGTAGATAGACTTAAAGTAGTTGCTAGTTCCCTTGGGGAGATCAGTGTAGATCCTACTGACGCCAATATGTCCTTAGGAGAACTTTGTAAACTTCTCTCAGATTAGGTCAATGCTCTGGTCGCCTGTATCCCTTTTGTATGTAAAGATTGTCAGAAATAAAAAAAAATTTTCCTTACACACCTTGATTCCTCAAGAAGGATTATGCAAGAGTTATAATCTGAATTGAAACTCTTCACAATCTCTGTGTGAAAACATGATCACAAGAATGCTTTTGCGACCATATACAAGTGCTGGATTGACTGCGCGCGACATCATACGCGACTCCGTGAAGAATCGGATAAGCCCCCTACATGAAAGGGCTCATCCAGCTTGGGAAATCCAGTCCATGGCGGACAGTACCCTGGACCACAATAATGGTATGTCCTTTAATCAAAAAAACATACATTTTTACTGACCAAAAAATGTTGTATTTGTTAACATGCTTGTTTGTGACATAGCTCTTTCTTTGTCCGAAATCGAAAAACGGATTAACTACCTCCTTCCGGCGTACAATGCCACTGTGGAGGGAGCTAAGGGATCGCCTCGCCCCCAGAGCTTAATCAACGCCGGCGACGATCTTAAACAAGAGCGCCGAAAGGTATGACCTTTCCTAACAAGCTCTGTTGTAAATCATGCACTTGTCCTGTATCACCAAAAGCATTTGGAATAATACAGCTTCTGGGGAAGTTTGCTGAGGCGATGCGTCCAAGCGAGGACGTTGGTCCCTCAGGGAGACCAGTTGCGAATAGGGCTAGGAGGACCCCTTCGACGCAAGAAGTGAAGGACCCTGCTCCCAAAAAATCCAAGAAGATACTGGGAGGGGCTTCTTCACAGAAGAAATTCACAACCGCAAGAAAGACTACGGTAAGATATTCAGTACCCCCTGTAACACCAAGTACGAGTAGAAATTACTTCTTCGTCGTATAGGGTGAAGGGAGCGAGGACGAGGAGGATGACATTCCTCTAGTTCGTCGCAAGAGCAAGGCGATTGACCTTTTGGGAATAAGCATCCCAGAGAGGTCGACTTCCCCTCAAATCTGCGAAGTCCTGTCTCTGACTGCAGGGACAGAGACGGCTACAATGGGCCCCGCGACCACCGATAATCCTGTGGTTACGGGTGAAATCCCAGTGCCTGAAGCTCATGAAGCCTCAAGACTTACAACACCTCCCCTTCTGATAGAAGGGGTGACTGTGGTAAGATTTCTCACAATCCTGAATGTTTTCATTCATCTGCGCACATCTATTGAGTTATGTTCATACAGGGAGAGGAAGACGACATTCCTCTTATTCGCCGCAGAAGGACTCCTGCCAGTCCTAGGGCGGTGAGTACTCCACTCCTGACGACAGGAGTGGGGATGGCTGAACAGGATCCTGCGACCACTACTGATCTTGTGGTCGCGGACGAAGTTCCAGTGCCTGCGGTCCAAGAAGCTCCAGGACCAATAGCTTCATCTTTACCAACAGAAGATGTTACTCCGGTAAGGACCCTTACAATCTTGTTTCCCATCATTTCTCAGGTGTGTTCTTATAGACTTGCATGCACACAGGGAGAAAAGGACAAAGTCCTATTCAAGAAAAGGAAGGCCAGGACAGATGACGACTGTCCTCTTTTTCCCGGGGAACCATCCTCAAAATCCCAGAAATGGGCAGGGTTTCGAGTAAGGTAAGAATCTCTCCCGTTTGGACAGGGTCATATCGAAGCGATCGACTGAAGACATTCTAACCGATGATTCTCTTGTTTGATGATGCTAGGCACAGAGATGCAGCGCCAAGCCCCCCAGTGACCTCTAGAAGTGTTGAGGCTCCTCTTGCTACGGAGGTCTCGGGCGAGCAAAGTCCCATCCCCAGGGCCGAGGAAGTTCTTAGCGCCATTGTAGAGGGGATGACTACAGAAGTGCAATCACAGAGATTGGAATCTGTAACCCCAGCCATAGAGGAGGCTCAGCAGGCAAATTCATCTGCCGCTCTAGCTGGGGATAAGGCGAGTCTAGAGACTCAGCCTTTGACTGAATCAGACAACAACTCGCTTAGCGAGTATATTGAGGTGTGCAGAACACCTCTTGTGATTTTTAAGTTTGCATTTGCATAGGAATATCCAGGCTCTGAAACTAATCTCCTTCCATGTCAAAGGAACTGACTCATGTGGCGACCAAGTTGATGGCTATTGCAAAGCGTATCGAGGTCGCCCAGCAGGAAACGAGTCACCTACAGCAGTAAGGAAGATGTTTCCTCATCTGCCTGAATTTTAATCCCATTTCAACAATTGTCTCCTTTGTCGCAGAGAAAACGCCTCTCTGATCGAGAGCATCGCTGATCGGGAAAGCCAGGAGATCAGGGCTGCCACCAAGATCTCTTTCCTGGAGACAGAACTCCAACAGCTGCGACTGCAGCTCTCCTGTAAGTGCACTTCCGACCAGGATGAATTAATTTGTTATGCGAACTGTTTGTGATGGTCTTTTATTACAGCGCGAGATGACCAAATAAGCCAGCTCTACCAAGAGAAGAAGGATCTCCAGGCGACCATCGAGTTGCAAAACTCGAAACTTGACTCTGTCTGCAAGGAAAATGAGGACTTAAACGCATCACTCTCAGCCTGCAGCAGTGTTCAACAAGACATCTTCGAAAAACTGAAGATGGTGGCCGGTTTGCTAAAAGCTGATGTGGTCGAAACTGAAAAGGACGACCTTAGCCTTAGCGACTGGACGGCACTGGTCGCAACCCAAGCTGAGTCACTCCTCGAGTATCTTTCTGAAGATACAAGGCGTCAAACAGAGGCGATAAAGACAAAAGTGCAATCCGCAGCCTCCGCCATCTTCTGCAGACTTCGTCTTCACCATGGCTCGGATCTTGATCTAAATCCGGTGGTGGGAGAAGCAGAGGTCGAGAATGAAGATCAACTTGAGATTATAATGGAGGAAGTCAGACCTCTAGTAGAAAATCTCTTGAAAGAGCTTAGCCTATTGTAAATCTTGTACCTGTACAGATGTAATTATACAATGCATATGTATGCCTTAATTTTTGAAAGAAAAGCACTTCTGTTTGTTTCATGTTGCGACCATATTCCCCTAGCCCCCTCCTGATATTATGTATACTAAAGACTTAGTATTATAAGAGCAGGAAAAATATGGGTGTAACGACGACCCGGAATACCTAGAGAGTACTACGACTTTAGGTATTAATATCCAACCAGACTGATAATCATGTTCGATACAACATCCGACCTTATTGCAAACCAGCAGCCACTCTAATGACCAAGGACATGCCAGCAAGCCCCGTGTGCGTTAAGAAACGGCTTATTGAGGGGTGTCTTGTCTGGAAGTGATCACGAGATCGGCCAGTGAATCCGGTCGAGGTATTATAGTGATACAATTATCGGCGACCAGCCCCCAAGCCAAACTCATAACATAGGGGCAAAAGGAATAATTATCACATGAAACAATCAAAAGTACTGATTTTGTTAAATCATGCTAATTGAAAAGGAAAAGTGTTGGAGAACTTACACGTAAAACTTGCGCAGTTGATCGATGTTCCATGTATTGGATAAGATTCGACCATCCGCCATCGCTAACCGAGCTGATCCTGGTCACGGTACCGAGACAACAGTGTAGGGACCTTCCCATTGAGGGGAGAACTTGTTGCGATTAGATTAGTTTTGTACTTTACATAAAACCAGATCGCCCATGTGAAGGCTACGTGGTCGCACCCTGATCCGTTTGAGACCTAGCCTTGGTTTTCGCACTAGGCTAACCCAGATTCTAATATGCGGAATAACGGGATCTTACTCGGAAATACCAAAACCCAAAGTAATTGCACAACTCTTTATTTCAAAGAGGGCTTTACACGTCGAACGTTAGGCACACTTGCCTACGTCGAAGGAACTATAAGTGTCTAAAACTCAAATAAGTTCTATGACTCTTCGATGATCTAAACTAGACCTATTACAAGTTATTTATAGTCCAATCGTATGAGTACGTATCAGACTTAGTAATCCTAAACGTATTAGACTCATATAACTAACTTAACTAATCCTAAACAGATAAACTTAGTTATATATATAGGATTACAATTCCGAACAGGGAACGAATTCCTTTTCCTGGTCGCGGACCAATCCATGGTCGCGGACCCATCCATGTTTGCGAAACCTTTCCGAACACGGTTAAGGTCGCGAAGCCGTATGCGATCAGGACTTGGTCGCGAATCCGTATGCGATCAGGACTTGGTCGCGAATCCGTATGCGATCAGGACTTGGAGATCCTCCCGGATCATGACTCCCTTGTTGAGAAGGAGCCAACCCCTGTTGCGACCTCTCGATCAAACTGGAGATGTGAAAATTGGTCTTGTCCATGTTCTTTGGTGTACCACTTTGCCGCACGTGCTCGTTGACCTTTCCGACCGATTCGAAAAGTCTCCTTAGTGCCACTGCGGGTGGTAGTCACCTTCTTCTCCAGAATCACATCTTCACGTAAAGGTTCACCTCGTTGATAGACCAAGTCTTCAACAGATGGTACTATGGTATCTGGCTCATCATCCAGCATTGAAGGCTCAAAGAGTTTGAGGTGCTCAACATTGACAACCGAGTAAATATCCATGTATGGAGGTAACTCAAGCTGACAAGCATTATTACCCACTTTCCACAAAATCCGAAAAGGACCATAACGAATGGGTTTGAGTTTCTTACCTTCACCTTTAAGTCTCTCCTTACTCAGATGTAACCATACCATATCACCTTCTTGAAATTGCGCATCAACTCAGTGCCGATCATGTCGCGCCTTGTACTTGAGTTGAGCTTTCAGCAAGTTCTGTTCAACCTCACGATGGAGTCGTTGAATACCTTCCAGGAACTTTTGTGCTCGATCTTGATCAGATGCTTCCTTGCTGTTCTGTGCTGAGGTAGGGATCACAAACTCCAGGTCAAATGGACTCTGTGGTAGAAATCCTAAACAGACCTCAAACGGCGACTTTCCAGTCAAACCATGCACTGCTCGATTAAAAGCAAACTGTAGGTATGGTATGCTTTCATCCCAGGTCTTCGGGTGCTTTGAGTTATATCCTCTCAAGAGATGAACGACTGTGCGATTAACCACATCGGTTTGACCATCAGTTTGCGGATGAAAAGCAGTACTCCTCTTTAGCTTGGTGTCCATCATCGTCCAGAGCGATCGCCAAAAGTGACTAAGGAACCGAGTATCGCGATCAGACACAATAGAAGTCGGCAGTCTGAAGTGTGTCCAAACGTGTTAAAAGAATACCCGAGCTGCGTCTTCTCCCGTGATAGTCTTTTGACAAGGTATAAGAACAATCATTTTAGAGAACCGATCAACGACCACGAATAGATAGTCGTTGCCACGTCGGGTCTTAGGCAATCCTCCTAAGAAATCCATGGATATGCTCTCCCATGGTCGCGATGGAACTGGCAAAGGAGTGTACAAACCTAATTTCTGGTTTGCCGGTTTCGAGATGCTGCAGAGACCACAGCCTCGAACGAAACTAGCCACATCTTGCTGCATACGCGGCCAGAACACATGTCGGTGAAGATTTTACAACGTCTTTGTAACCCCAAAGTGACCAGCTACCTTCGATGTGTGCGCTTCTCGCATCCATTGAATTCGAGGTGCTCCACGAGGTATGCAAAGTAAATTGCCCTTGTACAAGAGTCCCTCTCGATGAACAAACTCTGTAGGGTTCCCTGTTTCGACCTCAGTCAGTGCTATTTGAAAATCAGGGTCTTCACTGTACATAGTGACATAGTCATCATGACATGAGGGCTCGATCTGCATGAATGCTGATAAACAGATGGTCGTAACTGGTGGTCGTGACAACATGTCCGCCAATTTTTTGTGTACGCCCTTCTTGTACTTAATCACCAGATTAAACTGCTGCAGATACGACATCCACTTCATGTGCCGAGCTTGCTGTAGCTTGGATTGAGTTTGCAAATATTGCAACGGTTGATGGTCGGTGTGAACAACAGTCTCTTTACCCAAGAGATAACACCGCCAATGTTTCACGGCCTGATGCAGTGCGCATAACTCCTTATCATAAGTCGAGTAGTTCTTCTGAGCTCCCTGGAATAACTCGGAGTGATATGCCACTGGTCGACCTTCTTGCATGAGCACTGCGTCCATCGCATAACCTGAGGCATCGGTTTCTAGCTCGAACGGTTTCTGGAGATTCGGCAAAGCTAACACAGGCACCTCGCTGATCTTCCTTTTCAGCAAGAGAAACGTGTCCTCATGTTTCCCTGTCCACTCGAACTTCTGATCGATCCTGGTTAATGCATGCAATGGAGAAGCCACAATCGAGAAGTGTCGGATGAACTTCTGAAGATATTGGCATGCTCCCACAAAACTACGAACATCCGTAACTGTTCGCGGTCGCGGCCATTCGCGAATCACTTTGACCTTGTCCGGGTCAATTTGCAACATACCGTTGCCGATCATGAATCCGAGGTAAAGTAGAGTTTGCTAACCAAACTCGCACTTCTTACGGTTGAGGCGAAGTCGATGTTGCCAAAGCTGTTCGAACACCTTTTCGACATGAATGAGGTGCTCATGCCACGAATGACTATAAACCAATATGTCGTCGAGATACATAATCACAAAGTCATCGATGAACTGTCTCAATACGTCATTCATAAGACGCATGAAAGTTGCCGGGGCATTGCAGAGACCAAACGGCATGACCAGCCATTCGAACAGACCTTGCCGTGTTTTGAACGCGGTCTTCCATGTATCCTCCTCTCGGATGCTGACTTGATGATATCCTAACTTAAGATCCAATTTGGAGAAGACAACAGCATGCTTCAATTGGTCTAGCAAGTCATCAATACGAGGAAGGGGGTACCGGTTCTTGATGGTGATCTTGTTCAGTGCTCGATAGTCGATGCACATACGCCAAGTCCCATCTTTCTTTGGTACTAACACCACAGGAGATCCACAAGGTGAACTACTCGGTTGAATGACACCATTGTTCAGCAACTCACCAAGTTGTCTCTTGATCTCTTCATTCTCCAATACTGAGTTGCGATACATACTCAGATTGGGCAGTGTCGCATCGGACACAAGCTGAATTTCGTGCTCAACTGGACGTTTCAGCTGACGAGCCTGGGTAGTCTCGAACAGATCACTGTATTTCTCCAGCAGTCCCGACAAACGACCAGAATCCTCTCGGCACGCCAGCGACAATGCTGGTCGAGTACCCTCACCTTGACCAATGGGTCGAATCATGACAAGCACATACTTGTGACATGCATTAACAATTCGTTTGGCTTGATTTGCGGTAATCAAGTTCGAAGTGTTGACGTGGATGTCTCTACTGATCACGAACTTAACTCCGTCTTTGGTGAGGTCGTACTCTTGCGCTCGCCGATGGAAGTGAGTGTCTCGATCATACAGATACGGACTCCCAAAGATCACCTGACAAATATCGATAGGGACAACATCGCATTGTACCTCATCGATATATCGTGCAGAGATCACAAACTTCAACACACACTGACTCGTAATCTGTTGGTTCACGTCGGATGTAAACCAACCCAGCGGATATGGTCGCGGGTGTGTGGTTGTCTTCAAACCAAGTCGTCGAACCAGTCCAGCGAAGACCAGATTCTTCTGACTTCCGGGATCGAATATCGCTGTGACCACTTCGTGCTTCACCTGGATGTTGATGGTGAACAAGTCCTCCGTTGGGTGATGGTCGTTCGGTGGATCCGAACCCTTCTCCTTCGGCATTGCCATCAGAGATAAGGTCGTATCCGCCTCATTAACCGAGTTCACTCGGACAACTTCTTCGTCGGGTGAAGTCGCAGTAGCCGTGGTTGTTCTTTTCCCTGTTCCGTTTTTCTTTGGTCGAAGTTCAAGATGAAGCTTGTAGCATTTGTCCTTCGTATGTCCCACGACTTGACAATGTTCACAAAAAGCACCCGTGCCCGATTTTGAAGCGTTCTTCTTCGGAGTCGGCTTTTTCTTTGTCGAGGTCGCACTTTCCTTCGTGCTTTTGTCGCTGCGGGATTTGTTCTTCTTCTCGATCGCCATAGCAGTTGTGCTCGCGGTCGCGATGTCTTGGATGCCGAACAAACTTAGCTCAGTACTGATCGATTTCTGAAGTCCAGATGTGTACTTCCGAAATACCTGAGGGTCGGATAGTGAGATGCCAATGACCATTGCTTGTCGCCGAAACTCTGTCGTATAGTCTTGGACGGTCTGGTCGCGCCGTTGGTACAATCTGTGCCAACGCTCCTATCTGCCCTCAAGGTAACCCATCGGATAGAATTCTTGTCGCAGAAGTCGTTTGAATTGACCCCACGCAAGGTCGTCAGCTTCACCACTGGCAACAAGGGCCTTCCACCATGTCTTGGCGTGGTCCTTCATCTTCAAAGGTGCAAATTTGACCTTTTGAGCGCTACTGAACACTTTAAGGTCAAAGTAGGTCTCAAGCTGGTCGATCCAAGAATCCAACTTCTCGGCATCGATCACCCCATCATATATGGGTATATCAATCTTAGCGTCGACCTGAAAAGATCTAACAGTTAAGGAGGTGTTGGCGCGGTCGTTGGTCATGTGGTCGCCATCGTCTTCATCTTCGTCTGCCCTGCGCAAGTCTTCAGCAGTCTTCTCACCCATAACCTTCCCTACTTCAGGAGGTACAATCATGGCCTGCTGCTTAATCCAACCAAGCACGGTTTCCATGTCGGTGGAGAGCTTAGCCACTTGTTCGGCTAGGTTAGCTTGAACGGAGGTATCGTCAGACATTGTCGGAGACGCGGCTGTAGGAACCGTCAATTGATCGCCTGGTATTTCGCCGAAAGTTTTGTAACCCTGGCGAGTCTTCACCATCCACAGGATAGGAAAGTTGCTCTTATACCAACTTGATCCGTTTGAGACCTAGCCTTGGTTTTCGGACTAGGCTCACCCAGATTCTAATATGCGGAATAACGGGATCTTACTCGGAAATACCGAAACCCAAAGTAATTGCACAACTCTTTATTTCAAAGAGGGCTTTACACGTCGAACGTTAGGCACACTTGCCTACGTCGAAGGAACTATAAGTGTCTAAAACTCAAATAAGTTCTATGACTCTTCGATGATCTAAACTAGACCTATTACAAGGTATTTATAGTCCAATCGTATGAGTACGTATCAGACTTAGTAATCCTAAACGTATTAGACTCATATAACTAACTTAACTAATCCTAAACAGATAAGCTTAGTTATATATATAGGATTACAATTCCGAACAGGGAACGAATTCCTTTTCCTGATCGCGGACCAATCCATGGTCGCGGACCCATCCATGTTCGCGAAACCTTTCGGAACACGGTTAAGGTCGCGAAGCCGTATGCGATCAGGACTTGGTCGCGAATCCGTATGCGATCAGGACTTGGTCGCGAAGCCGCATGCGATCAGGACTTGGAGATCCTCCCGGATCACACCCTTTTGTTATGGTATTTGCGCAAAGCTTGCAAATACACCGCGGACTTGACCATAGCTCGATCACTTTTTCTTCTAGGAGGATTAGATCTTGTGATCGTTGCCCATTCTGATCAACTTGTTCGAATTGATCTGTTCAGACAGAACCAATACTAATTTCCATGGGTAACACAGTCTCAGCTCCATATACCAGATGGAAAAGTGTCTCACCAGTGGCTCGACTAGAAGTAGTGCGTAGTGCCCACAGAATGGTGTAGAGCTCATCAAAAACGTCAAAGAAGTATCTGACCAATGGGGGTACTGAGGTTCACCAAGGGGAGTTTCCGTTTGGTTCACCTCTCGATAAAATTCTTTAAATTACCATTTAGAAACAAAAGAGGAGGAACCCCCGAAAATAACATTGACATGACTACGAGGTACCTAGTAGGACATCTCTTCATCCCCGCTGGCGTCTCTTAGCCCGCAAGTCTGTTCTTTTGGTGGCAAGGTTGGAATAGGTCCGATCCCCTGGTAGAAGTCATCCAACTGCTTCAACCAGCTCCAGCAATTCTTGAGGTCGTGGCCCGCTGAATTGTGGAGTGGACACCACCTCTTGGTTTCCTGCGGGTCAGTCGACTTCTCTGGCTGGTCGGCACTGCGACCACCAGAAGCAGTTTTATTTTTAAGCGAAGATTTGTTACCTTTGGTCAACAGAGGTTTCTCTGTGATCGCGACCACTCGGTATTGTCCAGTCCGACTCGTTTTTGATTTCTTCGGCTTCCCGCCTGATGAAGATTCCAGCTTCTTGTTTGAATCTTCTCTCTTTACGTCCTTAAGACCTGGTTCAGGTGGTAGGTTTCCTTTGTCCACCATCCGATTCTATTCAACGGCCTCAGCCGCGTTGGAATATCGATCAGCCATATCAAAAAGATCGGCTACTGATCGAGGGGGGTGGATGAGCAAATCCTCCGTAAACCTCCGATATCTAACGGCATGTTTAAACGCCCTGATAACGGAGTTATCAGATATGTTCGGGATGGTATTTCTCACCCCGACGAATCTCTTGACAAACTGACGAAGTGTTTCAGTCGATGTTTGTCGTAGTCGATGGAGGTTGTCCTCTTTTCCCGGCTTCTGATAACAATTCTGGAAATTGTTGAGAATGGCATCACACAACATTTGCCAGTTCACTAGTACAGAAATGCAGTCTACTAACCCCTATCTTCTATCGGTTATTAGCGAAACAGCACAAAACCGATAGAAAATGTGCCTCGCGGTCATATAAGCCCGACGGATGTATTTTCCCTATCGGTTTCTAAGAAACTTACCGATAGAATAAATAGTATGATTTACTCTAGCGGTGATGAACATATTTGCCGTTAGAAGAGATGCATAAGTACTGACGGAAGAATGTTGTGCGCCGATAGGACTGGTCGACTTCAACAACTAGACTTATTCTATCGCTACTGTATGAATATACCGACAGAGTATATTAAAAATTTCTATCGGCAATATGTAGTTCACCGATAGAATAGTTCACCTTCTACAAATATTTTTATTCTATCGGCAATGGATTCTTTTACCGTTAGAATATATAGAAAATTTCTTAGAACTGTTCGTCTTCTAATAGTTTTATTCTATCGGTAATGAATGTTTATACCGGTAGAATATTGCAAAAAATATCTTAGAACTGTTGGCCTTCTACAACTAGTAATATTCTATCGGTAATGTACGTACACACCGATAGAGTATGTACAAAAATTCCTATCGGTAATATTTATTGTGCCGATAGAACCATTCGGCTTCTACAGATGTTTTTATTACTAATGGTATTCTGTTTTCTTACCGATAGAAAATATATAATTGTATAAATACACAGGTATGTCTCTTTCATTCTCACAGTTCATCTGGGGCTCGTAGTCCTAACCCGTAAGCTCCATGGACGGCCGGCGCACCTCTACAGGGGACCGCTGCACCTCCGCACCTCCATCGACGCCCTCTAGACGTCGGCATCCCAAGGAAGGTACGTAAAATTTCTGCAATATTGTTAGATTATTCTAATTCGATTATGGCAATAATTCTGCTTTTTTTGTATCCTTCATTTTGATGTGTCTTCTTTTCAATATGATTATGATCTGTTCAGGTCCTTGGATGATGCTCGTGAGGGGCAACGTATTTCACGGTTCTTCATCGCAGTACGCTGCCTACGTTGGCTGGTTGGCGAAAGAAATGGTGAAGATCACCGTCGAGAGCTGGAAGGACGTGAAGGGCGAGATCTTGGTTGGCTCGGTCGAGAAGATGCTTAAGCCCGGCGTGTTTCTCAAATCAGGACCTATAGAAAGCATCTTACATTTTTTTGCATGCACCAGCTTGTGGCCAGATGCTTACCTGCTTGGAGAAGAAGAATTGTTGTTATTTGCACAGCCATTCTACACCATCACTACACAGAACAACATCTTGGAAGGTAGGTTCTTTTTGTTAATGGAGTTGAGTTGAGTTGAGTTGAGTTGATCGAGTTTGAGTCCGAGGAAATCACCAATACGTACAAATGTATGTCGACGGCAGTTCCAGCTCCTCGGGCGTCTTCGAACTGAACTCCTATGGTTAAGTCCAATGTGGTTCAGACATTTGATGTTTTGGATGAATGGATTTGTGATGTATTCGGTCTAACTTGTAGTCGGTAGTTGCATTGTGGCAACCTGCAAAGGTTCCCTTTTATGTAAAATGCATGTATGGGCCACTGGATCCTCATCGTGATCTGTTGTTAATTTCAGACGTGGCTTTTGTAATATACATCGAATGTGTGAATTGTTGTATTTGTATATTGTTGTATATTTGTGTATCATGTATTGCTAATTGGGACATGAACTTGAATGTGCAGGGAGCATTTGTGTATTTAATTGTATTGGTAGGTAGGTGTGTATTTGTACTGCTGTTTCAGACATGCACTTCAATTTGTGAACTGGCATGTGTATGTTTGTACCTGAATTTGTATTGGTGAACTGGCATGTGTATGTTTGTACCTGAATTTGTGAACTGGCATCTGTAATTTCTTTGGCAAGATGAAGTCCCAACTACCTACGAAAAGTATTTTTGTGTCTCCTAGTTAATCCACAAATTAGCATTTCTTGAAATATATTGCTTTATCTTCTAGTTAAGATCCGTTTGATGTAAGATCTGTTTGATGTTACATTGATATGATTCCTTGAATGTGAGAAATGGCATGTGCATGTTTGTCCCAGTTTGGTAACAGTACCTCCTCTAACGGTAAGTACACATATTTACCGATAGGAAAACACATATATTTGTTCAGTCATGCATATTCTAACGGTAAATACACATATTTACCGATAGGAAGCACATATATTTGTTCAGTCATGCATATTCTAACGGTAAATATGTGTTTTTACCGATAGAAAAATACATATATTTGCTCAGTCATGCATAGTCTAACAGTAAATGCACATATTTACCGATACAAAAACTAATGCTCGAGTGTCATGCATCATCTAACGGTAAGTAAACATATATACCGATAGAAAAACTCATGTGCTTGCTGTGTCATGCATGATCTAACGGTAAGTACACATATTTACCGATAGGAAAACACATATATTTGCTCAGTAATGTATATTCTCTAACGGTATGTGTGTGGTTTTACCGATAGAATATGTGAGCGGCAAATTACCTAAGTTAGTCTGACGGTTATTTCATGTATTTACCGTTAGAAAAATGTCCATTATAAGGAAAACCCCACTCGACCATTGCTGAGCTGCTCTTTAATTTGTTCTGTTGCACTCTGTGTCCCTCTGTTTGTGACGAAAGTTCCAGCTACACTGCTAGGGTGATCAGCGCAGGCTGGAGGGAAGTTGATTGCGCCCCTCTCTTTAAGGTACGCTTAATCGTCGACACTTATCTCTCTCTCCCTCTAGATCTCCCTTCCTCTCTACTTGCAAGCTAGCTGTATTGTGTAGTTCCAAGTTTGTAGCTCTAAGCTTGGGAGCTTGGTAGCTAGAAATGCGTCATGTTTTAGGAGCTAACTAGCTTGTATTGTGTAGTTAGCTAGGTTAATTAGTGTTAATTTCGTCAGGCTAGGGTTCAACACATGTATCTGTTGTAAGAGGCTGTACATGTACATATACATAACTTAATCGGGCAGGTTTCATGCATGGCTTATTCGTTAAATTTTGTTAATTGTAGATGGACAGGAAATATTGGATGTATGGAATAAAACGTACTACTCTTGAATATTTGGATGGTGTGAATGAGTTTATTAAATTTGCTGAGCAACAAAAGGAGAGGAAGGGAGAGAAAAATATGCTCTGTCCTTGTACAGATTGTATGAACTTGAAGAGGTTTAGCAACTCTGATCAAATTAAGAGTCATTTGATTCGTCGTGGTTTTAACGCGCGATACACCCGTTGGATATGGCATGGCGAAGATCTTGAGGAAACAAGCACCACTACTACCAATCAGCACGACTCGGATGTGGACTGCAATAATATCGATGATCATCCCAATTTTGGTAATGTTCATTCGGATGTGCACGTAGATGATGATGATGACAATCTAGATGAGATGTTACGTGATGTAGAGGAAGATTACAACGAAAATGACTTCTGTGAATTTGAGAAACTGATTGCTGACTCTGAGAAGCCTCTGTTCCCTGGATGTGCAACATTTACAAAACTGTCTTCTGTGCTGAGATTATATAACTTGAAGGCAGGAAACGGTTGGAGTGATAAGAGTTTCACGGCACTATTAGATCTTCTAGCGGACATGCTTCCAGAGGGAAATGAGTTGCCAAGATGTACTTACCAAGCCAAAAAACTGTTGTGTCCGTTGGGAATGGAAATCGAAAGAATACACGCATGCCCAAATGATTGTGTGTTGTATCGTAACGAGTACTCCAGTTTGCATGTTTGTCCAAGATGCGGCGCATCGAGGTATACGCGTAGGGACCGAATTGACAGTGAACGTCACGAGGTAAGGAAAGGGCCCCCGGCAAAAACTGTGTGGTACTTGCCTGTGATACCTAGATTGAAGCGGCTGTTTGCAAATCCGAAAGTCGCGAAGCACTTGCGTTGGCATGCTGAAGCCCGGAAACAAGACGGAAAACTGAGACACCCAGCTGATTCTATTCAATGGAGAAACATCAACAGAACATTTGCTGAGTTCGGCAGTGAACTTAGGAATGTAAGGTTCGGGCTGAGTACAGATGGTATGAACCCACATGGTAATATGAGCAGCCGGCACAGCACTTGGCCGGTTCTTTTATGCATCTACAATCTTCCTCCTTGGTTATGCATGAAGCGCAAGTACATCATGATGGCGTTACTAATCTCAGGACCCAGACAACCCGGAAATGATATTGACGTGTTTCTAGCGCCTTTAATCGAGGACTTACAGAAATTGTGGAGCGAGGGTGTGCAGGTGTGGGATGCATACAAGAAAGAGAATTTCATCTTGCGGGCCCTGATATTTTGCACCATAAATGATTTTCCTGCCTACGGCAATTTGTCGGGGTATAGTACGAAAGGAGCCAAGGCTTGCCCTATTTGCCTAGATGAAACTGAGAGCATGTGGCTGCGAAACTGCCGGAAAACAGTGTACATGGGTCACCGTAGGTTTCTTCCGGTGCATCACACGTACCGTAAGAAGAGGAAATCATTTAACGGGAAGCCTGAGAAGGGATCAGCTCCAGTGTTTCTGACCGATAAGGAGATTTACTCACGCGTGAACGACATCAAAGTTGAGTTCGGTAAGCATTCTAAACCTCGAGAAAAAAATGTTTGGAAGAAGAGATCGATTCTCTGGGATCTACCGTACTGGGAGCACTTACAAGTTCGACATTGCATTGACGTCATGCATGTCGAGAAAAATGTCTGTGACAGTTTGATTGGTTTGTTGTTGAACATTCCGGGAAAGACAAAGGATGGTGTGAAAACTCGTCGTGACATGGTGGAAATGGGGATAAGGACTGAGCTTGCACCTTTAGAGAATGGAAAGCATACATACCTCCCCCCGGCCTGCTACACGTTGTCCAAGAGCGAAAAAACAGAACTCTGTCGGTGCCTGTACGGTGTTAAAGTTCCATGTGGGTACTCCGCGAACTTGAAAAAACTTGTGTCTATGAAGGACCTAAGACTAGTTGGCATGAAGTCCCACGACTGTCATGTCTTGATGTCACAGATGCTTCCCATTGCTATCAGAGGCATTCTCCCAGTTAAAGTCAGAGAGACAATCACAAACCTATGTTATTTCTTCAACGCAATATCTTGCAAGGTAAGTACGTGCACTCGTACTATAAGTTCACTACCTCCATTTGTGGAGCTTAATTAGAAGATTTTTCTGATATGAATATTTGGCGCAACTGTGTCCTCGTAGGTAATTGATCCCGATGGACTGGACGCTTTGCAACGCGACGTGGTTACAACTCTTTGTCAGCTCGAGATGTATTTCCCTCCATCCTTTTTTGATGTTATGGTCCATCTGATTGTTCACCTTATCAGAGAAATTAAGTTTTGTGGACCTGTGTGCCTGCGCTACATGTATCCATTTGAGAGATTTATGGGTGTATTGAAGGGATACGTAAGGACTCGTCGTCGACCCGAGGGGAGTATCATGGAAGGTTATGCCGCCGAGGAGGTGATTGAATTTTGCACAGATTATATGGCCGGGGTTGACCCAATTGGTGTTCCTAGGTCCCGACACGAGGGTAGGCTTGAGGGAATTGGAACGATTGGATTCAAAGCTATCGTCCCCGCTCGTGATGTGTACGCAAAATCACATTTTTGGGTCTTACAACACATGACGGAGGTCGAGCCATACATACACGAGCACAAGGTAATGTTACGGTCACAGAATCCTTCGAAGTCAGACGTTTGGGTAAGCAGAGAACATAACAGGAAATTTGCTGAGTGGATCCAAGAAAGAGTCACGCGAGCTGCCAAGGGCTCCGTAAGTGAAACTGTGACATGGTTGGCTAGAGGCCCAAGATTCACTGTAGGGACTTGGCAGGGGTACGACATCAATGGGTATTCATTTTACACAAGAGCTCAAGACGCCAAGAGTAGCACGCAATGTAGCGGAGTGACACTGTTTGCTATTTCCGAGGATGCCAGGTTAGTAAGGGCGCTGAACTCATATTCCGGTGTTATTGACGAAATATGGGAGCTCGATTACGGATTACTTAAGATTCCCCTGTTTCGATGCCAATGGGTCGAAATCCCTCGAGGTGTTCAAGTTGACAGTTACGGGTTTACTCTCGTCGATCTTGGTAGAGTCGGACACCAAGACGATCCATTCATACTTGCAAAGCAAGCCACACAGGTATTCTACATCGTTGACCCGGCCAATCCAAACTTGCATGTTGTCCTCCACAGCAAGAGACGTATTGTTGGGGTCGAAGATGTTGTCGACGAAGAGGAGTATAACCAATTCGATGAAATACCTCCATTTTTAGAGGACATTCAATCTATCCGTACTGAAGATATCGAGGAAACAACGTATCTGCGAGATGACCACGAAGAAGGATTATGGGTTGAGAACCATTGATGATTAATTTCTATTTCAGGGATAAATTCCAAGCAAACAGCCCACAAGTTCTGCAGCAAGGTGAGGAACTTATCATTAATACATCAGGCAGTACATTTTTCTTTAGAATTTAATGATAAGCTAGTTCACAGCATTAATACATCTCAATTTTACTCCACAGCATGAGTTCTAACATGTACAGTACCTTTATCCTGTAAATATTTAATTCTTCCCTTCAAATAGCACTTGCAAAAATCTCATCGCAGCCTCTTCAAATTAAGTTCTGCAAAAATCCCTTTTTTCTGACGGTATTTTGTTATTTATACCGATAGAGAAGGACATCTTCTCTCAGGCACTTCAAAACGTTTTCTATCGGTATTGTTCTATTTTACCGTTAGAATAAATTCGTTTGTCTCACGGTATTTGTTGTCTGACGGTTTTTCCCTGTTTTTACCGATAGAAGAAGACTCTGCCGCTTTGAATTCTCAAACGTGTCGCCATGCGTCACCTTGGAAACTCTATAAGTACCTCGCCATGCGTCGCGGTATTTTGTTGTTTTTCTAATTCTCGAACGGTTCGACTCCTCATCTTCTCTTTCACAATGGCAACCTCCATGGGATCATCATCCACGCCCTCCCCGGTAAGAACTCTAAATCTCCTCGGTTTACCCCTGTATTGTTAATCCATGTTCAGTTCATTCTTGACCTGTTGATTTGCACAGGGAATGGTAGCCGTGGAAGACACTGACAAAGTGAAGGCTGACCTGAGGGCCCTCCAGGAGGAGCACAAGCTCCTTACAGACAAGCACACTCAGCTACGGCTTGACCTTGACGATCTCTTCCAGCGCATTAAGCGCATGAAGACGGATGGTGACAATGCTAGGGCGAGGACGAGGCGTCTTCGCGAGGAGAAGAAAGCCGCGGATATGACCATCGCTGGCTGCGGTTTGACTATGAAGGATACCATAGCGAAGCTGAGGGAGGTCGCAGGCCTTCTCGACGCAGTAGTAGTTGATCCTAGGGACAACTTGTCGCTAGAGGAGTCCTGCGTCCTGGCTGCAAGTCTAACTGACTCTATTCTACATGCAGCCAGGGCTAAGACCACCCCTTGACCTAGCATTTTGGGTTTTATTTTTTTTTGTAAGTGATAAAACAACAATGAATGAACAATTTCTTTTTATGTCAATTTTCCAATTTTCCGGCTATCTTCTCTCTTTCTTTAACATTCTGCAGCTTTCAACCACGGTCTGTTTGATGTTAAATTGTGTACCTTTTCATTACTCTGACGGTATTTTGTTTTTTTTACCGATAGAAAAAGGGCACACAAATCTCAAGCACTTAATCAAAAAAATTTTCTGGGGAAATTGGGCTCACGGGATTTTTTTGTTTATACCGATAGAAAAGGGCACCTTTTCATTACTCTCACGGTATTTTGTTGTTTTTACCGATAGAAAAATGGCACCCAATCTCAAGCACTTTAAAAAAATTTTCTGTGGAAAATTGGTCTCACGGGATTTTATTGTTTATACCGATAGAAAAATGCATCCACTAATTCAAATATTTTTCCGGGAAATTTACTTTTTCTATCGGTATTATTTTGTTGTTTCGATAGAAAATTACATAAGTCTATCGGTATCATTTTGTTATACCGATAGAAAAGTTCCTCCGCTACTTTATTACTCGTACACGGCCCTTTAGTTTCCCTCCACTCGAACAGTTCCACCTTAGAGCACTGCGTCTCTTCGAGAGCGAAGAAAACCCCAACCTCCGCCGTGAGCACTCACTTCCTCTCTCCCACACGACGATCGCCGGCTGGACACTGGTTCGTCACTGCCACCGGTTCTTATTTTCGTCCTTCGCCCGCCGCTGCTGCGTTCTACACCGCCTCTCCATCACCAGAACTGATCGCCGCCGTAAATACCCTAATTCGTCGTTCTATTTCCAGCATCTTCTTTATTTGATCCTAGTGTTTTGCACGTACTAATTCTTCGAGTTTTGCAATTACACTAGGTAATGGGAACGGGGATGCCCGAACTTCCGTCAGGTGGAGGATAAGTCGATTAGGCGGCGCGAGACACACACGATCCGGCTTCTTGATCGGCACGATCAAAACCCCTGCAATCGCAGCACCACGCGTCCTCTGGTTATCAACCGTGCGCTTCCCGGTTGACCTCGCCAGGAAGGCTAATCCCTGCCAGTGAATCGAGAACACAAGCAAGAACAAGAAAGATGCAACTGAATTTGCAATTGAGGATGAAACTCACGAGTTGGGGTCTCACAAACCGATGAACGGCGACACTGTTCAAAGACAGAATTGATCTAAGCAAAACCCAAGTCTAAACGGCAGCCATGGCGGCCATATATATACTGTATGGGGCGGCCATGGGGTGGAGGAGGAAACCCTAGGGGTACATGAGCCTTGGGCCCAAAGTGGAGCGTCGCAGCGCACATCAGATTCTGATTGTAATCTTGTTTTGATGATTCCTGTTTATCCGTAAGGAATTTGGACATGGGACTGGATCCGTTGGAAAGCTCTCGTCATTCTCTTGTCCGTAGAGTCCAAGAACGTCGAAAACGGACTTCGTATGTGACCTGTACGTCTGTTTGAAGTTGGACTACGTGCAGATGGCCGAACCGGACTCGCGGATGAATTGAGCTCACTTGTGGGCTGGCCTTGGAGCGACGTGGCTTGTGCGACCTTAGAGGTGTAGAGGCACCTTTCTTGAGCACGTCTTGTGTTTGGGGAGGTGGCCAAGGTGGAGGCC
This sequence comes from Pharus latifolius, assembly GCA_019359835.1. Lineage (NCBI taxonomy): Eukaryota > Viridiplantae > Streptophyta > Magnoliopsida > Poales > Poaceae > Pharus > Pharus latifolius. Next base: position 62,068,548 of record CM033330.1, read on the forward strand.
GAACTTGTGGCGGCGACAGCACAAAATCCAGACGACGTACGTGCTGCCAGCTTTCGCGTCCTGGCCAAGGTGGCGGACGATGACATCTTGATGACCACCATGTTGATGTCGTCTTGGTCATAACCATGATGTACATGGTCTCATCATTCTCCCTTTCTTGATGTGGAGTCGTCCTCGACTCCATTGTGTTTTTCTGCAAAATGTTAGCACCAACAGAGAGCACAGCAATATGCATATCTTTGATAATCAAATCATTAGACACAGAACCATTAACATTTATATACTCCCTTTCTTGAAAAAGTTCATGTGCCTTAAAAATTGAACCAGATGTACTCGACATGGAATGATTGGTAATAGTATAGCTCTCTAGTTCATCACATGGTTGTACATTATAAGCAAAATTCATATTTGAGCAAATGTACACTCAATTAACCATGTACTTTCCATTATCATTATATTTGCCTATAATATGAAAAATGTTTCTTGATAAGCAAGAAAAATTATATGGATCAGTAAGTCTCTCCTCTAAATTGTCTAGATCACATAGAACATCAAATTCAATATAACCCAAAATATTTAAAGAATGACAACAATTTCAGCTCATCATTTTCGTTTGCAACGTGAACAACATGTTTATTTTGAGCACAAGTGTTATTATGTTCCAAAGTAAGAGTAACATGTTCATTCACTAGTTGTGGCATGAATATAAGTGAAGCATTATCACACAACTCTTCTTTATCCCAAGAAACATCGAGCAAATCTTCTTGTGACAAAGGTAAATCAGCAACTGGTTCCACAATTTGTTGCTCTAACAAAGCATGATTCGTGGAAAGTTTCAGCACATCAATATCGTTCTCATCTTGAATGAGTGTGGTACCTTTTTCATTACCTTTGTTTTCCTTCTCAGCTGATGTAGGTACATCTTCAGTTGTAGGTGATGGAAGCAGGGGTGCTGCAACAAGCATCTCTTCATTCTCCTCATTCTCAATTTGATCATTTGCACTTGCCTGCAGAACGTTAGTCGTGCAAGGATACACACCATTCTTGCAAACAGATGTATTAATTTTCCGTACAACTTTCTTACGTTTTATTTTATTTTCAGCTGCACAAGCAAGAGCAAATATTTGCAACAGAGAAACATATTCTTTATCAATAACAATATTATATATTTTCTCATTAAGTCCACATAAGAATCTAATCTCTTTTTCTCCCTCAGTTTCTTCTAAATCACAACGAGACATGCATATCTGTAACTCTTGATAGTACTCCTCTACAGATTTTCTACCTTGATTCAAGCATTCTAATTTCTTATGCATATTACGTTTAAAAGAAGGAGGAACAAAACGTTGACGCATAGCTTCTTTTAACCTAGCCCATGTGTCAGGTTGTAAGCGGAGAATAGCAAGTTCATTCCACCAGATGATAGCAAAGTCTTTAAATTCACTAGTGGCTTGCCTAACCCAATGGATTTGAGGAACTTGATGGGAATTAAATTTTTGTTCAACTATCATCTCCCAATCAAAGTAAATTTCACCATCATATGCACCATAAAAAGAAGGTAAGGCTATTTTACCATTGGCATTGTCACCTCCATTATCTTTCCGATCGTGATTCCAGCGTTGATATAGTTGTACATTTTCCCCAATGATCCATGAACCTGCCATTGTCAGTAGAAAACAAAAGATAACACAAAAGTATTATCCCTATCAACTACTAGGTTAGATCTCACGCTCTCAAGCAATCTTACCAAGTTCTTACCCGGTTCTTACCAACACAGCGAGGGACGGTGCAACCGGTGGCTGGTTCGTGACACCGTGAGGGCGTGATGAAGCGATTGCATGGGTCAATAACCTGTGCTGATCAGAAGGATGTAGAGCATGGATATGCAATATTTAGTAGCAAGGAATATGCAATCATCGAAATCAGAATAGCAAAACTGAATAAATATCCAAAGTACTTGTCAAAGTTGCTGGCCTAAACTCGTTCTCAGACCTAGCTCAAGCAGGCAAAACGAATGACGTAACACTGTCGATACAAAGGATACAAGCACTTTTGATTTTTTTTTCCTTGCTTTTTTTTTATTTTTTTATTTTTTTTATTTTTTTATCTTTGTGCGGCTTCTTTTTTTTGCACTTGCCTTTTTCACCTTTTTTTTTTAAATATCAATAGTGCCGCATATGAGAGATTACAAGATATATACACAAACACTCAATTTTCTCTCGCTGGAAAAACAGATCTACTATGCAGAAACTTCCTATGCTGTTTTCGGATTTTTGGATGCCTCAAACGCTAAAACGTATAACAGAAAAGTTGTAGATCGTTTCGTGTTGATCAATTTGCATATATGGAACACCAATTTTGGATAACGGATCTCGGCGATATGGGCCCCGCAATACAGTCTGTGTAGGAAATCCGAAATCAAACAGATTCACTTTCAACGCGATTTTGGACTTGAAAACGGCGTTTCTAGCACTTCTCACAATGGATAAAGTTGTAGAGAATTTTCGGAGCTACAATTTAGACTCTGAATTTGTCCAATTTGGTGTTCAGACGAAGGAGATAAAAGAAAAATACCGAACTTGACAGATTGACACCCGATTTGGACGCGGCGACGACGACGACGTGATGGCGTTAGACTCGACGTCAAGATGCAAGACTCAAACTAGATCAAGAACTTACTCTAAACCAGGAACAAGACGATGACGATGGATACAAATTCAACAATGCAAAACTGAAAACAAAATCGTGAAGGGCACAAAGTGGCTTGGACGATGGATATGACGGCGAACTCAAATATTTTTGTGGGGTAATTTTCTGGACTCTAGGTGAAAGATGAATAATGAACAAAGGGGATACAAGTATACCTGACGGGCAACCGAGGCTCTGATACCACTTAATGGGAACGGGGATGCCCGAACTTCCGTCAGGTGGAGGATAAGTCGATTAGGCGGCGCGAGACACACACGATCCGGCTTCTTGATCGGCACGATCAAAACCCCTGCAATCGCAGCACCACGCGTCCTCTGGTTATCAACCGTGCGCTGCCCGGTTGACCTCGCCACGAAGGCTAATCCATGCCAGTGAATCGAGAACACAAGCAAGAACAAGAAAGATGCAACTGAATTTGCAATTCAGGATGAAACTCACGAGTTGGGGTCTCACAAACCGATGAACGGCGACACTGTTCAAAGACAGAATTGATCTAAGCAAAACCCAAGTCTAAACGGCAGCCATGGCGGCCATATATATACTGTATGGGGCGGCCATGGGGTGGAGGAGGAAACCCTAGGGGTACATGGGCCTTGGGCCCAAAGTGGAGCGTCGCAGCGCATATCAGATTCTGGTTATAATCTTGTTTTGACGATTCCTGTTTATCCGTAAGGAATTTGGACATGGGACTGGATCCGTTGGAAAGCTCTCGTCATTCTCTTGTCCGTAGAGTCCAAGAACGTCGAAAACGGACTTCGTATGTGGCCTGTACGTCTGTTTGAAGTTGGACTACGTGCAGATGGCCGAACCGGACTCGCGGATGAATTGAGCTCACTTGTGGGCTGGCCTTGGAGCGACGTGGCTTGTGCGACCTTAGAGGTGTAGAGGCGCCTTTCTTGAGCACGTCTTGTGTTTGGGGAGGTGGCCAAGGTGGAGGCCGAACTTGTGGCGGCGACAGCACAAAATCCAGACGACGTACGTGCTGCCAGCTTTCGCGTCCTGGCCAAGGTGGCGGACGATGACATCTTGATGACCACCATGTTGATGTCGTCTTGGTCATAACCATGATGTACATGGTCTCATCACTAGGGTTCCCTATTGTGTTGGCTTATGTACATTCCGCAGGCAATGTTGATTTTAATTAGGGTTTACATAATATGTTCCAGTGCTGTAATCAACCTGTTTTGAGATTTTAACTTCTCTATACTGCTGTATGTGTGATCAATTGTATCCAACTGCCATGTAATGCAGATTATATGTTGGAGGTGTTCTTACACATATTCTATCGGCAGCTCATGTGTTTACCGATAGAAAATTTTTCTGCACAAGTAGTAAAACTTAATTTGGATCTGGAAGGACATGAGCCATGCAATGTACTAGTTTTGTTGGGAATTTTTACTCACTTCGTATGAATATATGGCAATGTGGATGGGTCTTCGATGTATATATTTCAAATGCCTATATACATGACTTTTCCCAACCTAATAGCTGTGAAGTCCTGATGACTCACATACAGGCTAGGCTAAAATTATGCACAGTGGCACTTAGATGCTTGTGTGCATATTTACGTGTGAAATAATAATGCTGGCCCATGAATATTAGTGTAGCAAATCATCGAGAATGTTATGTGATGACAGTGAATGGTGGCTTGTCAACAAAATTCCATATGTAGAGAACATTGTTATGTTCTATCGGTATCTCACGTGTTTGCCGATAGAAAAATTGTCTTGTGTGGAGGTAATTGTTATGGTCTATCGGCAGCTCATGTGTTTACCGATAGAAAATATTTCTGAAGAGTTCAGTAAGTAATTTATGCATGTCTTTCTTTTTGTATTATTTTCCCTTTTGCCGCCCTAGTTAGTCTCCAGTCCTGGGCTGAGTTATGGAACTCCAAGGCGAATTAATTGCCATATATATGGTTTGTTGAAGGTTTTGTAGGGGAAGACATGTCGTCGTCTTCATCGGATGGTACTAGTGGTTCGACTAGGGCCAACCCCATCGTAACTACTGAAGATGGGGCTGTTACATCCCAGCGCAAGAGGGTGGGGCGAGGCGCGACGACGTTGGGGCATTTGGCCAAACGCACGGATCTTTCTTGTGAGTTCAACCAATTTGGGAGGCCGATTGGAAAGAATGCTGGGAGGTACGCGGCCTACGTTGGGCTGTTGGCGAAAGAAAGGGTGAAGATCACCGTCCAGAGCTGGAAGGACGTGACGGCGGACGAGAGGGATAGGTTGTGGGCGGAAGTGAAGGTTAAATGAACTTAAATCACTGAACTCTTTCGTAATCACGTTCTCTGGCTTATACTAAAGTTTAACTAACTCGTGATTAATTGTATGCATTTTTCGGAAACAGGCTAAGTGGAACATCCCCGACAATACACCTAGGACTGCCTGCTTGAAGGACATGAACGGAACATGGAAAACCTTTAAGAGCTGGCTCGTCAGTAACTTCCTAGCTGCGGGGAAATCTCCTTGCGAGAAGTACCCCTTCATATCGGAGGAGGTATGGGAGGAATTCACCAAGCAGAAGGGGACTGAGGAGTTCAAGGCCCTTAGCGAGAAGAATAGGGCGATCCAGAAGAGGAACGACCACCCGCATCGGCTCGGATCCCGGGGCTATGCGGGGAAGGAGGAACAGTGGAAGAAGGAAGACAAACAAAATCCTGTCATCGACACCCCAGAGTTGCCGCTCTCCGAGATCCGGGATGAGAGGTGCAAGCGATGGTGGAGGGGGAGGGGGTCCGTGTCGTCCACGGGGTCTGTGCAGTTCGCAACCCCTGGGGACGCCGACGTTGTGAGGCGAATGGTAAGTTGGCTAACCTCGTAAACTGTGTGCGCACAAGTGTATATAAGGCAATTTGTCTCACAAGGTACCTTCAAATGTAACAGATCTCTTTTGAGAAGGAGGCAGCGGAGGGATTGTTTACCCCGCAGAGGGAGAACGACATCCTCACCCGGGCTCTAGGAAATAAGGAGCATCCCGGGCGGACACGGGCCGTGGGAGCCATTGTGTCGTGGAAGGCCGGTTTCGTAGATCCGGCTCCACCGAGGAAGAAGGCCCGCACATGGAAGGAAAAGGAAGCTGACCTCTCCGATAAGATACGGGCTGAGGTACGGGAGGAGATACGGGCGGAGATGCGGGCTGAGATACAGGCTGAGGTACAGTCTGAGGTGCAGACCGAGGTCGCACAAATGAGGGAAGAATTTGCTCTGTTGAGACAAGCATTGCTGGCCAAGAGTGCAGATGCGGATCCCCAGGACGACGGTACCTCGCGGGGTCGGATAAGCAGTTGCGCTTCGAAGGTACTCGCGGATCCAGTGGATCTACTGGAGGTACTGCAAGCCTTCATCTGTGCACTTAAGTTGATGCAAGCCTTCATTTGTGCACTTAATTGTTACAAATTTGCAGGGGCCGGAGGGCTGCATCCTACAGAATCACGTAGGCGCCGGGCAGGAAGTGGTTGGACACGGCTTCGTATATCCGTCTGGGCCGGATGTCCGGGTCCACTGTGTACCTCTGCGGTTGGGTTTCGCAAAGGTACAGGTGGACATGGCCATGCCGGGCTACAACGATTCTCCGTTGCCAGTCCCAACAGAGGAACTGCAGACACTTGCTGAGGCAGTGGGCTCCTACGTACAGTGGCCCAAGAAGTGTCTTGTAATACAACCGGTAAATCCTACACATTTTAGATTACATCCTACTCAGTACACTCAACTTGCATAATCTAACATACGTGCTCATTAATTGAAGTGGCCTGCCGCGGGGCTACCAGGGGACTGCGCCCCCAGCTCGGGGCATGAGGGCCGATCTCGTGCGAACCTGGACACATCAAAGACGGCCTCGACCCCACCCAGCGCATCCACGCCTCCACCTCGGAAGAAAGCCGCCATCACCTCGCCCTTGCCTTCGAAGGTACGCGCTCAGTCCCCGGCAAAAGGCAAGGGCGGCAAAGGCAAGGGCAAAGGGCGACAGGGACTGCCGCGGACGTTCACGAACGCGCTCCCACTCCTGTCGGAGGCATCTTTGCGGAAATTGGATCGATCAACCAGAGACCTCCACGACTGGTACCTACATCGAGCTCGGCGCAGCCTGAACTTCTTAGTTCCCTACAGGCCTGGGCAGTTCCACCATGAGCCCGGGACTATATCCGTGGCACACGAGGATCTGTTCGACCTCTACAACTGGCAGGAGCTCGATATGTCCATCATACGGACTGGAGTCCTGTGAGTTTGCTGATGCTATGTATTGCTGTTTTCTAACTCTGTTTGCTAACTCTGCATTAATGTTGCAGTTCATTTGAATACTGAGTAACTTTTTGTGAAATTAATATTAATCTCGTCCTTCGCATGCAGGTGCATGTACAGGCTAGCATCGGAGGCTGCATGTGACAAGGTGGGTTTCCTCGACCCAGAGAAAATAAGCCTCACGATGCTAGAGCAGGACGCCGCGCACGCTGAGCAGTACATATCCAGCGCGCTGATGGCGCAGCAGGACAGGGACTTCATTCTGGTGCCGTACCACCAAAGGTTAGTGCATTTCGTACTAATTTAACTCAATCTTGTATGTTACACCTGAGATGTACTTTGAGCTAGCGGTCCTCTTTTACGTACAATGCAGGGGCCACTGGATCCTCATCGTGATCTGTCCGCCGAGGAACGAGGTGTACTACCTCGATTCGATGCGTGACAGATTATCGATGGAATATGTGCTCAAGGGGAATATGGAGGCGTAAGTAACTTATATGTTTGATTTATATTTTGACCTCACTAGCTAATGATAATACATTAACTGGCAATACTAACTGAAATGCAGGGCTTTTGATAAATATGTGTCCGCTGGAGGGAGGCATGCCGCACCGCAGGGCTCCGTACTAGCTTGGAAAGAATATGAGGTACTCACGAGACTTTTTGTTTATGCTTAATTAGTTTATGGAAACAATATATAGCTAACATGTCTTCGCATATGCAATTATCTCAGTGCCATCAGCAGCCGCAATCGTGGGAATGCGGGTTTTATGTGCTGCGCTACATGTACGACCTAGTGCGGACAAACTTTTCCCGATTCCCCCAGGTAAGCATCGATAGCTAACTCAAATTTCAAAAATGGGTGTCACGTTCTAAATTAGGATCGAAGTTAGTTACTCAGTATGCACACATGCTTGCAGATCGCCATGTCGAAAGACCAATATGAAAATGCAAAGATTATATATCTTCGACAAATCTGGGCACAATATGTCATGGAGGAAGTAGCGCCCAACCATCCAGCATGACAATTTTCTCCTTTTCGTGTACTCTGCATAGACTGTTCATATACATGTGAATAAATATATATATGTGAATAAATGTCCACATTGGATTGCAATCTGTATTTGTCCATACATATGTGAATAAATGTGAATAATTGCCTAATGTGTCAATTTGTTCTGTGAATTTACCTTGCATCTGTACTGTATTGTGTATCCAATCTATACTGTATTGCATCTGTACTGTATATGTGAATGTACTGTATTGTGAATGCAAATAAATTACTGTATATGTGAATGCTCTATCGGTAAATTCATCAACAACCGAGAGACTACTGTACTTTTTTCTATCGGTACAATCAAAATTAACCGTTAGAAGAGTGTGACCTTTCCTGCCGGTGAACTCATACATAACCGATAGAGTACTAAGCTTTTTTCTGTCGGTAATATTGTAATTAACCGTTAGAATAGTGGTAAACCGCTGACGACGAGTTTTCTATCGGTACACTCATAATATGCCGATAGAATAGTATGATTTTTTCTGTCGGTAATCTTGTAGTTAACCGTTAGAATAGTGGTACTTTTCCAACCGCTAGCGACGAGTTTTCTATCGGTAAACTTGTAATATGCTGATAGAATAGTATGATTTTTCCTATCGGTAAACTTATAATTAGCCGTTAGAATAGTGGTACTTTTCCAACCGCTGACGACGAGTTTTCTATCGGTACACTCCAAATATACCGATAGAATATTATGCTTTTTTCTGTCGGTAAACTTGTAATTAACCGTTAGAATAGTGGTACTTTTCCAACCGCTAACGACGAGTTTTCTATCGGTACACTCCTAATATACCGATAGAATATTATGATTTTTTCTGTCGGTAATCTTGTAATTAACCGTTAGAATAATGGTACTTTCCCTGCCGCTGGACGTAAGACTACGACGGGTTTTCTATCGGTAGATTCATAATATGCCGATAGAATAGTGAACTTCTTCTGTCGGTTATTTACCGATAGAAAATGTCCAGTCTTGTTCTATCGTGTCTATCTCTATCGGTACAAAAACCGATAGTAGAAGTGTGTTTTTTACCGATAGAAGACTACATTTCTGTACTAGTGGTTATTACGAACCCTCGGGCTGATTGAACAGCCAAGCTCTTGCCGGTCCTGTAGGTAAATAGTTGTCCATGACCCGGGCGTCGCCGCCTACTGCCTGAATTGCAGTGATGTAAATTTGAAGGAACTCTGATGGATTCTAAGTTCTGTCAAATCTTTCAATGGCCCCTGGTTTGAACTTATCTAACCAAACGACCGCACGAAAGCCGGGCGAGAAAGCTTTGCAACCGACATAAGGGCCATGGATAGCTTTGCGACTCTCGACCTGATCTCGGGCGACCTCATGCGAAGGAGAGGCCACACGTGGTCCCAGGCGAGAGTGGACAGGAATTCGTTCCCGATCACGAGAATTTCCCGCCCGCCTGGCTCTGTCATGCTGAGACGGCGCTAGTGGTGGACGATTCCGTCTTCCAGAACTAGAGTTAGAGTAATCTCTGTCATGGGAATGTATCGCTGATCGGGAAGAGGTTGTAGGGGTCGCCTCGGATGCGACCTCATCCAACCTCTCCGCTAGGATCCTGGTGAAAGCTGGTTTCTGCGCATCTGTGACCATAGGAGGAAAATTATGCAGGACCTCTGTGATGGATCGAAGCCGGCCATGCGTGCTCCTCCTGGGTGCACCAGGTGTCACCGTCTCCTCGTCCACCGGTAAATGTCCCAGGGGTAAAGAAGGTATCTGGTCGCGTCTGTAACCACGCGGTCGACGAAAGGAACTAGGAGCAGCGTCGTAACGAGCTTGTGCATTTTGAAGAGCCTCTAGGGCTGTTCTACAAAGTTCGTTATCTTGTTGCTCACGATCTTGATCCTCCTTTTGTCTGTGTTCTTGCTCTTCCTTTTGCTTGCGTTCCTGTTCCTCCCTAGCAGCCCGCTGATCGGGAGTTTCTTCTAATAAGGCAGCGAATTGCCTAGGGAACGAGGTCGTCGATGGAGAAAACATCTCGGTTTGTTCGGGTCAGACTCGAAATCAAAGAGACAGTGGAGGTTATCAGGATCAAACCTCCCCGGGCTAAATTCCTGATCAACATCGCCCTTACCCCCAGCAGGGTCGTGCGATGGACCGGATTCAACCTCTAACGCAATAGAAACAACAGTGGGTTCCGGTTCTGCGTCTGTTGTCTCATGGTCGATAGACATGACCTAAGTGGTCAAATCGACCTCCGGGATGTCTTCGCCTCCAGTTTCCTCCGAACAGGATCACTAGGTGAAGGCATCTGGATGTGGGCATAATCCTCGAGATCGAAGTCATTCTCAGAATCATATGCTCCAGATATGGCTCACCGAACCGCCGGATAGAAATAAGAACGCCTTGAGAAAGGCCCCACGGTGAGTGCCAGCTGTCGACGATTCAGACTCGGGGTCCTTAGTCGATCTTATGCAGAATTTGTAAGTTGTGAGACCTTTTAGGGTGTCCCACTGGAAAGGGATGATGAGCAATGTCAATTGGGGCATAGAGAGATTTATACAGGTTCGGGCCCTCGATGGTGGGAGTAATAGCCCTACGTCCTGTTGTGATTTCACTATGTATGGAACAAAGGTTTATAAAGTTGGAGAAAAGATCATCACAGGTGAAGATCTTTTCTGTGTAATTGGCTAAAAACAACTAAACTAACTTAAGGAAGCCTGTCGCCGTCTACTTGTGTTTCCTAATCTATTGGATCTCTCGGATCTGTCTCTATTTTGTACATTTGTTCGCCCTTTTATACTAGTCGAAAGGGCGCCAATGCACAACGGCTTTGAACGGTTGCTTGGGTGCAGTTTTGATAACCGCACTTAACTTTCACGCATGCTTAACACGTGCAATTGAGGGATAACCGCATATATTAACCTCCTGACAGTTGTCTTCATACATGGAAGGATCTTCGTGATTCTCGGGATATGCTTGTTGTAGATCTTAAGCAATCCGAAGTCATCCTGGTCGAGAGTAGTCAACGACCTTCTAACCGCGCACTGTCTGCGGCCTCCTGACCGTGTAATGTCTGCGATCTCATGATCGCGCAAAGCCTGCGACCATGTGTCCGCACTTCTCAGGTCGCCTGAGATCATAGCAACGGACCTCCGGACATTTGTCTGGTTCGAATCTGTCTTGAACCAGATGTGCATTACTCCGAACTAGCTCGGGTAACAATCCTCGTCAGTGATATCCTAGATGCCGAACAAGCTTAGCTCAACACTGATCGATTTCTGAAGTCCAGATGTGTATTTTTAGAACATTTGCGGATCAGAGAGCGAGATGCCAATGACCATTTCTTGTCTCCAAAATTCCGTCGTATAATCCTGGACTAATTGATCACGGCGCTGATATAATCTGTGCGAACGATCCCATCTCTCTTTGAGATAACCCATCGAGTATATTTCTTGTCGTAGAAGTCATTTGAACTAACCCCACGCAAGGTCGTCAATTTCACCATTGGCGACAAGGGCCTTCCACCATGTCTTGGCGTGGTCCTTCATCTTCAAAGGTGCGAACTGCACCTTTTGAGCACTACTAAACCCTCGTAGGTCAAAGTAGGTCTTAAGTTGATTGATCCAAGAATCCAGTTTCTCGGCATCGATCACCTCATCATATATGGGTATGTCAACCTTAGCCTCGACCATAAAAGATCCGATAGCTAAGGAGGTGTTGGAGAGATCGTCGGCCTTATGGTCGCCTTCATCTTCATCTTCGTCTGGTCTGCGCAAGTGTTCACCAATCTTCACACCCTTAACCTTACCTTTTAAAGCATCAACTTCAAAAGGTACAACCATGGCCTGCTGCTTAATCCAAGCAAGCACGGTATCCATGTCGACGAAGAGTTTAGCCATTTGTTTGGCTAGGTTAGCTTGAACGAAGGTATCATCAGACATCTTCGGAGACGCGACTGTAGGAACTGTTGAATGATCGCCTTTAGCTGCAAGAGTTTCTTGCGGAGTTTCACCGGAAGTTTTGTAATCCTGGCGAGTCTTCACCATCCACAGGACAGGATAGTTGCTCTGATACCAACTTGATCTAATTACGATATAGACTAGGTTTTGGAGTATACTCAAACAGATACTAATTTTCTCTGATTGAAGTATCGACGAGTTTTGACTATACTCGATCAGATGCTAATATGCGGAATAAGGGATCTTACTCGGAATTATAAAAACCTAAGTTGATCGAAAACACAGTTCAACACGTCGAACAATATGACGCACTCGCCTACATCGAGGAACTATGTGTCTAAGACTCCAATCTAGACTCGATGATCTAAACTAGAACTATTACAAAAAATTTATAGTCCAATCGTATGCATACGTATCAGACTCAATAACCTAAACGTATTAGACTTGGACAACTAACTAAACCTAAATAGATAGGACTCAGTTATATATATTGATCGGAATACAATCTGACCAGAGATCGAATCCTTCCCGAGGTTACGAACCCTTTCCAAGGTCGTGAATCATTTCGAGATCACGAATCATTCCGAACTCGACCCGAAGTATTCCACCTGAAGGATCCAAAGATCCTCCCGGATTACTCTCACACCATCAAATTTGTAAACTTAATGCAATAAATTTGCCATAAATTTGGTAACATCCATATCATCAATCCTGGTAATATTTCAGTATTTTTGTCTCTTTACTATTATTGGCCTATAAATAAAGGCTTTTTTGTGTATATTGGAATGGAAATATTATATGAGAAGAAGAAACATTATTTCATTTTCTCTTTACTCTTTCTATACCATATACTTTGGAGTTTTTTTATAAATAACCCAAATTAAAAAAATAATTACAAAACTAACCCACAGTTGCGAGAATTTACAAAAATGGCCTGCCACGTCAGCATGTCGAGCTTCCAGAACTCGACAAGCTGGCTGTCGTGTTTCAACCAGTATGTCGAGCACCCAACGCACGACATGGGCCTTGTCGAGCCCCTCGACCACGACCACAGCTTGTCGTCGACCACGGCCGCTTGTCGCATTGCTAGAACTCGACAGCTTTCCACGTGCTTTAACCAAAAAGAATTTATATTGCGGGAACGGGGATTCAAACCCGAGCTGAGGACATGGGAGCAAGTGCGCCAGCCAGTTGGACTAGGACTCTTAGCTGCACTAAAAGAGTCGGCCTATTTAATATCCAGATACTTGTCAAGGACCCAGAGTTCGACAAGCAGAAAAAGGTTTAATTGCTGGAGCGGGGATTCGAACCCGAGCCAACGACGTGGAAACCGGGGGCTCCCACCAGCTGGGCTAAGAGACTTTAACTGCTATAATACCACTGGACATTATAATATTGTTTCACTTGTCGAGTTTCCAGAACTCGACAAGCTACTGGTCCCCTCTTTATCCTTCTCTAGTCCCCTCCGCCCAACACACATTCATTCACTTAGCAACAAAACAACAGCAGCACACACACACACCTCCTTCTCTCATTTTCAATCTTCAACTCTAGATCTAGCAAAATCCGTTTGATAAATTGATTCGGTGTAGAAGAGAAACTTGTAGAGAATTGCAAGCTCTTCGAAAAGAGGTATTTTTTTCGAAATGCATTTAAGATTCTGTTAATTATGTTGCTAATGACGTAATTAGGGTTTATGTTTATGTTTATGTGTATAAAACCACTAGAGTAGGTATTATGTTTTTAGGAATATGTTTAGGAAATATGTGCATGTGCATGTGTATATATGTTTGTAAAATAGGTTTTTTTAAATGTATGTGTGTATGTTTGGAAATGTATGTGTGTATGTTTGGAAAATAGGGTTTTATAAATGTATGTGTGTATGTTTGAAAAATAGGTTTTTGAAATGTATGTGTGTATGTTTGGAAATGTATGTGTGTATGTTTGGAAAATAGGGTTTTTAAATGTATGTGTGTATGTTTGGAAAATAGGGTTTTTAAATGTATGTGTGTATGTTTGGAAATGTATGTCGACGATTCGGACTGGGGGTCCTTAGCCGAACTTATGCAAAATTTGTAGGTTGTGAGACCTTTCAGGGTGTCCCTCCGGGAAGGTATGATGAATTATGGAGAACTAGAGCACAGAGAGGTTTATACAGGTTCGGGCCCTCGATGGTGGCAGTAATAGCCCTATGTCCTGTTGGGATTTCACTATGTATAGTAAAAGGATTTACAGAGTTATGGAAAAGATCTTCACAGGCGAAGATTTTCCCTATATGTTTGTACAAGACAAAGCCTGAAAGGCTTTGTGAAGGCTATCTAATTTAGACTGCTGTTTTCGGGTTGCTTTTGTTTGATCTGGTTCGATCAATCGATCTCTCGATGTCTCGATCTCTCGATGTCTCCTTGTTCGATGTATTGGATTAGCCCTTTATACTGGTCGAAAGGGTGCCAAGTCACAATGGCATCGAACAGTTATTCGCATGCAGTTTCGGCAACCGCTCCTAACTCCCACGCAGGTTTAACACGTGTTATTCGTGGATAACCGCACGTATTAACCTCCTGACGGTTGTCTTCCTACGTGGAAGAATCTTCGGGATACTCGGGATATCCCTGTCGCAGGGACAGAATAGTCCCACTTCCTCTGGTCGAAAGTGCTTTGACCTCATGATGTTAGCTGACCGCGCAGCATCTGCAGTCTTCTGTTCGCGTATAGCACACAAACTCCTGACCGCGCACTAGCTACGGTCCGATCGCGTCAAGAATGCGACCTCGTGCCTGTGCTCCTCAGAATGACTTGAGTTCGCACCACCAGGCGCTTGTCTGGTTCGAATCTATCCTAAACCAGTCGTACATTTATTTGAACTGACTCGGGTATCAATCCTCGTCAATGTATGTGTGTATGTTTGGAAAATAGGGTTTTATAAATGTATGTGTGTATGTTTGAAAAATAGGTTTTTGAAATGTATGTGTGTATGTTTGGAAAATAGGGTTTTTAAATGTATATGTGTATGGTTTTAGAAACTATGTGCATGTGTGTATGTTTTTAGAAAATATAAAATTAGGTTATTTTTAATTGTGCACATGCATACTCTATGTCTAAGAATTAGGTTTTGTAAATATATATGTGTATGTGTTTAGAAATTATGAAACTAGGTTATTTTCAATTACATGCATGCATGCATGCTCTATGTTTAGAAATTATGTTTTTGAAATGTATATGTGTATGGTTTTAGAAACTATGTGAATGTGTGTATGTTTTTAGAAAATATAAAATTAGGTTATTTTTAATTGTGCACATGCATACTCTATGTCTAAGAATTAGGTTTTGTAAATATATATGTGTATGTATTTAGAAATTATGAAACTAGGTTATTTTCAATTACATGCATGCATACATGCTCTATGTTTAGAAATTATGTTTTTCAAATGTATATGTGTATGGTTTTAGAAACTATGTGCATGTGTGTATGTTTTTAGAAAATATAAAATTAGGTTATTTTTAAGTGTGCACATGCATACCCTATGTCTAAGAATTAAGTTTTGCAAATATATATGTATGTATTTTGAAATTATGAAACTAGGTTATTTTCAATTACATGCATGCATGCATGCTCTATGTTTAGAAATTATGTTTTTCAAATGTATAAGTGTATGGTTTTAGAAACTATGTGCATGTGTGTATATTTTTAGAAAATATAAAATTAGGTTATTTTTAGTTGTGCACATGCATACTCTATGTCTAAGAATTAGGTTTTGTAAATATATATGTGTATGTATGTCGCGCCCCGAAACTGGGACAACGACTACTCCTGTAGAGACCTAGCTCGCTGCAGCTAGTCCCATTCTCACAAACCTTTGACTTCCCAGGATGAGTCAAACACAGGAGTATATTACATTGCAACAGAGTACTCACAAAATATTAAGCAGTGTGGCTTGCTGGCCTTAATATTACATAAAGAGGATTACAATGCCTACAAGGCATTCAGGGTTTAGCAAAATATTTAACTACGCAGCAGAAGTTAGGTGACCCTCCCACAAAAGAAGTTGACGGCAGAACAACACACTTCAGGGTTCTGGCGGAACTGATTCTCCTCCTTCTGGATCCATGAAGTACTCCATGCCATCATCTTGATCAAGGTAGGCTCCATCTATTGAGTTGAATGTTGCAAGGGTGAGCACTTACGTACTCAGCAAGTCATAGGTAAGAGTAGATACATATAGTAGTGATGATATGAACCTAGACTAGTCAAGAATTATGGATATTTGTAAAATAATCTTTTCCTTTCTCATCTCATCTTATTTCAGCTTATGGCAGCACTTTTCATAATATAACATCATCATTCATGTTCACTATATTATAGTACTACCGCGACACGTCGACACACGACAGCCCACAGCAGCACTCCTTATCATGACAACACATGTCATTTGGGTAATCTTGGTTAAACATATTTTATTTAGAAAATAATACTTGTGTCACACCCCGTGGATTTAATCCACCGCAGCAGACTCCTATAAACCCGGGAGCTCGGAGTATTCGAATACGTTTTTAACTCTGCAGAGAGGTACCCGCAAGATATTCCACTTTCAAACCTTTCCTATCATAACAAAATGATTGGACCCCTGACTCACTTCATATTGTGAGCAGCAAGGTGGAGATAACAAGAACTTTTGTTATGTTTTACTCACAATTCACCCCCGACCCTGTGGCTCTCAGCGAGACACAGTTGTGGCAGGTTATATCCAAACCTCCACCCCTTTGCTTATTCCCATTACTGGGTCAGCGTGCTTGATCACCTTCAGTGATATGTGTGGGAGCCGCGCTCCGTGTTTATCGTGCATCACTACACATCTCATGCAGGGGTTTCATGTGCGATCCACATAATTACTTGTTCAGGCCTGTCCCATACCAGGCTTGCGGTTAGCACGTTGTTCATGCCACTAGACGCACAACACAAGGTTCTAGTCCTTATATGCCAGTGACCAGACCATCCACAACCCTGCACCTTCAGTGCCTGCATTCCTTTGCAGTCTAGCACCTCCAGTGCTACAGCCATCCATACCATTTTTCTGGTCACGGCTAGGGTTTTATTTCATGAATATAAGTATATAGATACATATAATAGTTCATGGCTCAAAACTTGTTTATTTCACATTTCACAGATAACCAGTCTAGTACTGCTAATTGATAAATCAACCATTCTCAATCTTTCACATGCAATATTGCCTATATTCAAAGTTATATTATAGCAACATTTAAAATATAGGTTCAAGATGACCAAGGATATGACTTGCCTTCCGCGTCGTAAAATACAGCAGTCGATGACGGGTCAACAGCAAAATCTTCAAAGTCAGCTTCTGAATCTGCTCGACGACAAACAAACACACAATAATTACTTATAATATTAAAATGTTTTATGACTTATATGCAAAAATGCTCAACAAGAATGATTGAACTAAACTGGAGATAATTTGAACTGCAAACTGAACTGAGTCGAGATTCTAGGGTTCCAAGGAATTTGGGCTAAGGATGGTGATTAGATAATCTTAGGGTTTCAGGATTACAATAGGGATAACAATTTTGTGGCTGGTTTAATCAAAACAGCGAATGTCAACAGATCGACATTCGGATCAAGGCTTGGACATAGCTTTAAGAAAAGCTAGGGTGCTTATCTCGAGTTGTGGTAGTAGAAGAAAATGTAGATCACAACTCTACAAATTCAGTGGACAAAGTGGTTTTCGAAATGCACAACCAAAAGTGGGTAAACAAGGTCAATGCCACTGGCTGACAAGCTCTGGCATAGAGCTGACAATGCCAAAAACTAGGGCTTAGCATAACTTTTGATCTGGAGCTCCAAATGATGCACCACTTTGTCTGGGAGGTAGGCATTGATAACAGGAACAATTAATTCAACAGGATCTAGGGCAGGAAATGGCTGGAAAGCAAGAAATTTGATGATGAACAGAGATGAACTGGCTGCACTGGAGCAGTTCTGGACAAAACTTGGCAAAGCTATATCTTTTGATCTAGGCTGATCTAGGTGTCGGGCTAGAAGACAAAAATGCTCAGGAGGCTAAGGCACATCTAAAAGACAAGGTGATTTGGGCTGAAACGGCCGGAAACACTTTTCCGGTCATCGGCGCCGGAGAAGAAGCACTGCCAATTGGGGGTTTCTGCTACAGGCCAAAAGAACTTAATTCCTTGCTTGGAGAGCATCTAGGAGGTATAAGGAAGCTTCTGGTACAATTAGATTGGTCGGAGGATCACTGGAGAAGTCTGGCGACGATCGCCGGTTTCTAGTGAAGCTTGGTTTAGGGAAAAGCTTCGATTCTTGCTTAATTGGGGATTCTAAGCTTATAGGCTTGCTTGAAATAACTCACTGATCAATTTTGTTTACAGAAACGAAAGCTAATTCGAATTGAATCGGGCTGCATTGCCGGAACAGGGCATTTAGCAATTCCGGCGATCACCGGCGATAAGGTGCAAGGTAATCCATTTAGATGGTACAGCACGATGAGAGTGGCGAGGGAAACTTACTAGTGCTGTCAATTTGGTGGTTGAGGCTGCGGTTGAGGCTGTCACCGTGAGGCCTCGAGCTGGTCTCGCCGGAGAAGAAGACTAAGACAGAAAATCTGAGACTTGGATGATTTCCAGTGAGGTTTGAGGGAGCTGCTGAGCACAGGGATGCTTAAATAGGCAGGCGAAGCTTGCGAACAGGGAACAATGAAGAGATTGGCAGCCGGTGACTTGACTGGTTGCGTGCAGGAGCAATAGCTGCGAAGAGACAGCAAGAGCGGTGATGCGACGGCGACAAGCTTTCAGCTGATCACAATGTCGCCTCATCGGGACTTGGTAAAGCTTGTAGCAAGCGGTGGCGACAAGTACTGGCGCGGCGCAGCGACGTGGCGATGAATTGCTGACAAAAGCCGTTGATCGCGCGCGGGAGCAAGCGCTGGTCGTCGACGTAGCAGCAACCTTGCCACGGCACTGGCTGGAGCGAGGACACGTGCGCACTGGCATGCACGGTCACAAGCGCGGCGAAGCCTCACCGGCGGCGAGCAACCACGGCGCATAGGCACGGCGGTTTCTGGTCGTATGCTTGCTGTTGTCCTGGTCGAAAATGGACTGAACTGCAGTTTCAATTCTTTGAGTTTTGGACTGAAATGTAAATCTGGAATTCTGGGAGGTTTAAACTGAAATCTGCTTTCACTAATCTGGCAGATATATTCAACAAAATATTTGGCAAGGATGTTTGATAAAATCTGGCACATTTGAATAGTTTTCGATACAAACTGAAAATAGGGTAATTTAGGGTAAAATAAGATTTAAGTTTTGTCGATTTCGAATTCTGGCATTTAGGGTTTGATTTTGATATCTGCACAGAAGAGAGACTTGTGACAAATAGCATTTTGAGAAGATTTGCTGAAGAAATCCTGAATTTGGAGTTAATCTGGAGATTTTAGCCTTTTTGGGTTTTCAGATATCAGATAAGGACTAATTTGCGATAACTCTTGGACTGATTTGTGAAAAGAGTCTAGATGGTGAAAATTTGGCTGTCAACTTTTTAGATTAAGGTATTGACATACCCATGATCATATTCCAGGAATAATCTGGTCTGAACTTGGTCAAGATTTTGATTAAATCTGTATTTCTGAAACTTAGGGTATTTAGGTAATATAAGGTATTTCTGTTTTCGAAAACAGAAGAAGTTGATAATTCTGGAAGTTAGAGATAGAATTGGATCTGGGTTCTGAAGGCTTTTAGATTCAGGATAACTAATAGATCACATCTGAACAATCTGATCTTGATTTGAGGTCACAGGATAGATTTTGGAGATTTTAGGGCTTAGGATAGATACTGATCTGGCTATTACTACAGATACATGCATGCATGCTATTGATGAAAAAGGAAATTTTCACCCCTAACTCAGGGTGTTACAATGTATTTAGAAATTATGAAACTAGGTTATTTTCAATTACATGCATGCATGCATGCTCTATGTTTAGAAATTATGTTTTTGAAATGTATATGTGTATGGTTTTAGAAACTATGTGCATGTGTGTATGTTTTTAGAAAATATAAAATTAGGTTATTTTTAACTGTACACATGCATGCTCTATGTTTAAGAATTATGTTTTGTAAATGTATATGTGTATGTATTTAGAAATGAGTCCATACATGCATGCTCTATGTTTAAGAATTATGTTTTGTAAATGTATATGTGTATGTATTTAGAAATAGGTCCATAGGGTTGTCAGACATAATGGTGTCATGTTATTTATGCGTGAGATGAATGTGTGTAGGGAATGGAGAGTCCGAAAAAAATTTGCATATTTTATGGTAACGGCATAATTCGCGAGTGTAACACCCTAGTTTTGGGGGTGAAAAGTTTTGCATAAAAACCCTGCATGCATGTATCTCTGTAGTAGTAGCCAGATCAGCTGAACTCTAATCTCTCCCAAACCCTAAAAATCTCCAAATCTATTCTCTAGATCCAGATCAAGATCTGACCATCCAGATTTAACCCACCAATTACCCTGAGGATAAAAGCCTTCAGGAGCCAGATCAAATTCTGACCCTAACTCTCAGTACCTAAGCCTCTCTCTGTTTTCGAAAACAGGAAAATTCAGATTTACCCTAAGTACCCCAGTTTCCAGATGATTGAATTATCTTGATTTAACCCTATTCAGACTCAAGTAACCCGTGGAATATGTTCCTAGGTTCATCCTCAACTCACTCCAAAAAGTTGGGAGCCAGATTAATTCATCTAAACACTTTTCGCAGTTTAGTCCAAATTTTACTGCGAATAAGTCCTTTTCTGTTTACCTGGAAGCCTGAAAAGGCTAAAATCTGTAAATCAATTCCAACTCCAGAATTTCTTCAGGGAACACCTCCCAAATGCTATTTGATACAGATCTCCCTTTTGATCAGACTTCAAAATCTCTCTCCAATCACCAGAATTCGAGATCGACAAAATCTAGATTTAGTTTACCCTAATTTTACCCTATTTTCGAAAATAGGTGAAATCCCTCAAACCTTATCAAACTTTCTCCAAATTTGAGCTAAATGAGTACTAATAGAAATGTTATACTCAGCCATGAAATCAATCCTTAAATTAACCATCTCTAAGACAGAAATTGCAAATCAGTCCAGATTTCAAATAAGAATCCTTGCAATTTGGTCCCTGGTTCGACCAGAGACACTGTGCACGACCAGCAGCAGTGCACGACCGCGACCACCGCGCTGCCACGCCAGGAGCTTCGTCGCCGGTGAAGCCCCGTGGTCGCCACCCCTGCCACCGCGTTCCTGCCACGTGTGCGCACGTCGTTCGCCACCGTGGAGCCACCGCGGCCGCACCAGCATCTCCAATTTTGCCCGCGCGCGCACGCCATCGCTGCAGCCACTGCAGAAGCTCGGTGCCACGTTGCAAGCATGCCGGAGGAGCCCGTCAGTTCGCCGTTGCATCAACCAGGACTGTGCACCAGGCTGCAAAAGCCGGCACGGCCGCTGGAGCGCGTCGCTTCGCTGCTGTCCCGCCCGGCCGGTCAATTCGCCATCGATTCGAGCTTCACTTCCCCGTGCAATTCCAGCCGTTGCAAGCCCCTTGCTGTGCCTATAAAAGCCTCCCCAGCCCAGCACGAAGGCACTCACACCAGAACCACCCAAAATCCCTAACCACGCCGTCGTCTTCGTCTTCTTCGGCGAGCTCGAGAAGAGGCTCACGGTGCCAAGCCTCTACACTGCTTCCTCCTCGATTCCAGCTACTTCAGTAAGCTCCTCTTACCTCCCTCATCATACTCGAGCATGTAATTGACTTCAAACCTCTCCAGTCGCCGGCAATTTCCTTTTCTCTCCAGCAACTCCGGCGAGCAATTAATCCGTAACCAAGTCAAATTAGCTCTCGAGCCTGTAATCAAACATGATCAGTGGACTGATTAGAACACATCTAAGCAACCAGAATCGAAGAATTTGCTAAAATATGAAAATCCCCAACTTTGCACCTTGCATGTGAACTGGGGCTCGCTGTTAAGCTTCTCTGGTGTTTCCCCAGCCAATCTAGCTTCACACCTAGCTTACTTATGCCCCAGAGACCATCCTCAAGCAAGGAATTAAGTTTATTTGCCCTAGAACAGAAATGCCCAATTTTGGTGTCTTCTTCCCTAGCTCCGGTCGCCGGATTTTGTTCCCGGCCGTTTTAACCCCAACCACCTTGTCTAGTAGATGTGCCTCGACCCCATGAGCATTTTTTCCTTCTAGCTCGACACCTGGATCGGCCCAGATGAAGAGGTATCACCATGCCAAAGTTTTGTCCAGAAACTGTTGAGAACAGCTCGGCCACCGTGTTCTTCGCCGGATTTCATCACTTTCCAGCCATCTCCTGCCCTAGGTCCTGTTGAGACATTTGTTCCTGTTACAAATGCCTAACCACCAGACAAAGTGGTGCATCATTTGGAGCCCTGAGTCAAAAGATATGACTAACCCTAGTTTCTGGCCGTGTCAAGCCTATGTCAGCCAGTGGCATTGAGCCTTTTCACCCACTTCCAGCCATGCACTTTGAAAATAACTTTGTCCCTTAGACTCCTGATATTGTGATCTACACTTTTCCCTACTGTCACAACTTGAGTTGAGCCCTCTATCATCCACCGACCTTATGTCGATGCCTTGAACCGAATGCCAACCTAAAGAAATTCGCTGTTTTTGGGCGAACCAGTCACAACCTTGATATTACCCTGATATTTTGGAACCTTGTAAACCTTAACAGCTAATTTTAACCCTGATGTCCATAGTTAAACTCAAATCGCTTTCAAACCATTGTCTCACCAGAGTATTTTCTCCTTGCATCTTTGCATGTAGTGAATTAGTAAGAATAGAATGAATTGTAATGCCTGTTTGCTTGTTTGATCTTGTTCAGAGCAAGAGTCCGGGGTTGAAGATCTCGTAGCTGAACCGTCATCAACTGCTGATACTTACGACGCGGAAGGCAAGTCATACTTCGATCATATTGAAACCCATATTTTATGAATTGCTATGCTATTCCATGAGTAGATATCTCATTAATATTGCATGTGTTGAGATCAATGATATTATGGCAGTGATAGATTGAATACTTGAGAAATGTGAACTTGATAAGATAGCAAGCCACGAACTAATAAAAGTATAAACATGTACATTTATATTCATGAAATAGAACCCCTAGCCGTGACCAGTATTTTGGTATGGAATGGTGGTAGCACTGGAGGTGCTTGGCTGCACTGGATGTGCAGGCACTGAAGGTGCATGGTTTGTGGTATGATCTGGTCACTGGCATGTAAGGACTAGAACCTTGTGTTATGCGTCTAGTGGCATGAAAAACGTACTTACCTGGTATGGGACAGGCGCAACCTAGTAGCTTTCTTAGTATTATCAGTTCCCTGCATGGCTTGTCGATCCGGTTTCTCGCGTGGAAACTGGTGGGACGCAGTTCGTCCATGAGTGATGTGAGATCAGAAAAATTATGAGAGGATAAGGTGTAAAGAAGGAAGACGCCCTACGCCAGATTAAGTCGTGCGCGACTGTAATCAAAAGAGGTTATGTGTCCTACGGGAACATAGACCCAGGCTAGGAAGTAAGGCAGTGGGGAGGACCCACAACGGTACTTGGGACGGTATTGTCCATTTACCGGGCAGGGATACTGTTAATACTAGACTGCAAAAACGTTGTGTGATCTCGGCCTTGTCACATGCGTATAAGTCGCATGGAGTTGGCCCGACTTGGAAGTCGAGTGAAAAAGTGGATTTAAAAAGAGGTACATCTCTGCAGAGTTTAAAAATGTATTCGAATACTCCGTGCTCCCGAGTTTTAGGAGTATGCCGCGGTGGATTAAATCCATGGGGTGTGACACAAGTATTGTTTTATAAACTAAAACTTGTTAGTTCAAGATTACCCAAGTGGCATGTGTTGTCACGATAAGGGGCGTTGCCGTGGGCTGTCATGTGTTGACGTGTCGCGGTAATACCATAATATAGAGATCATATAATAATTAAGAGGCATGTGGTTTATGCCCTAAGTTATGAAATACTGTTATGAGTATTTGATTGAAAGACTTGAATAAAAATAATGTGATATGAGGATATATCGCCTTGGATATGGGATATATGTATCACCATCAATATGATTTATTTACTGCCATGGGTATGGTCAGAAGTTGAGTAAGAATTGAGAAAGAAATGTATTTTGGGAAAAACCTTTCACTCTTTCCCCAATAGCATAGGTTCATGTCATATATATATATATGTATCTCTACCTTCCCTATGACTTGCTGAGTACGTAAGTACTCACCCTTGCAACAACTCATCAATAGATGGAGCGTTCTACGACCTTGGAGGATACCCTGAAGATGCTGCGGACCCAGGAGATGATGAACAGTTACCTCCGGAGCCCTGATGTGGTGCTGTCTGCTGTCAACCTCTGTTTCCTGTGGATTGCTTTTGGGCCTAGCTTCCGCCGACTAGATGTGTTATTTTGTTAGACCCTTGTGCCTTGTAAGGCACTGTACCTCGTTTTGTACTAAGGCCTGATGGCCATACAAATATGACTATTGTACTATTTTGCTGCTGCAATGTAATCCTGTGATTGACTCATCCTGGGAAGTCAAGTGGTTTAAGGGACCAGCTGCAACGAGCTGGGCTCCTCACAGGTGATGTCACTGTCGTGGCAGACGTGACAGCGAGGGGCAAAGTGGGGTTGATATGAGCCGTTGCCAGTATGTGACGGGCAAGCTGAGCGTACATAACACATCATTCCTAGAGCTAAATTTATGGATCCTAAATATGCTCAGGAAGCGGTCTCGTGATGAAATGGCTCTAATTGAAGGGCTCATCGTTCGTAAGGTAGATAATGAGCCATACTGGATGCTGCGCGAAATTAAAGGGGACAAATCTTGGAGCTCTTATATTCGAAGAGTGGAAGACCCCCATGGCGGACTGCTCGGCCAGTTCGCGATGTATGTGCAGTTCTGCAACGTACGAGCAGCCGAGTGTGCGGTGGAGGGTGAGCCAAGCGTCATGCCCGGTCCTGCGAGATTCAGGGCTAGCGAGTGGTCAGATGTATTCTGCTATACTCGCGTAGATGTGTGCGAGATACTGGATTGCCTTCCATCAATGTCCGACGAAGATGATTCGATAGACTCGGTGGCATCCGACGGCTCTAATGATGATACTCCTGGTCCCCCGCAGGAGTGGCTAGATCATTCAGCATACAGTCAAGCTGTGTTGCCAAGGGATCAGGGCTTGAGGTGGTCTTTCGAGCATGGTGGCATACAAGTAGAGCAGGAGTTTCAAAGCAAGGAAGATCTAAAGAATGCCGTGGTGAGCTGGTCTCTCGCAATTAACTAGCAATACAAGGTCGTCAAGTCAAACCCCAACCTTTTTGTCGTAGCCTGTGTAACAGCAGGCTACCCATGGAAGATTCGTGTGATGCGGCCGAAGGACGACATCGGTTTTGTGGTGACGAGTTACCACACACACATGCCGGCTTATGGAGGCGCTGGACAGACACAGGAACCTGACGTCGGCGTGCGTCGGTAATATCATCCAGCTGGCCGTGCGAGAGAACATTTCAATAATGCCGAGAGAAATAATGAAGCAATTTGCCGATAGGTGTGGGTACACTATACGGTATGCAAAGGCCTGGAGAGCAAAACATAAGGCAATTGAGGGCATGTTCGGCACATTCGACCACGCCTACAAAAATGTGATGCGGTTGCTGCGCAACATCGCTCAGACCAACCCAGGCCATTTTTAGATTTCTTCGATCAGCCAGCTGCAGTCGAGATGGTAGCCCCATACAGAACACTCGGGTACTCCGTCGATTATTCTGGTCATACCACCAGTGCATCGAGACATTTGCTTATTGTCGTCCGATCATATGCGTGGATGGTACGTTCTTGACCAGAAAGTACAAGGGCAGTCTTCTCATTGCTGTTGCTACGGATGCTAACGACCAATTGCTTCCATTGGCGTACGCGATCGTCGAGTCTGAAAACTCAGAAAGTTGGTTGTGGTTTATGGTCAACGTGAAGCGGGCGATTGTTGGTGATCGAGAGAAGGTGTGCATCATATCGGATCACCACCGAGGGCTGCTCCATGCCATTGAGGTAATGCGCGGGGCCCCAGATACTCCGTACAAATGGGAGGATGTGCGCAGCCGTTGGTGCATGCGACACATTGCAGCAAACCTTTTCACACACTTCCTCAGTAAACAGATCATGGATTTGTTCAAGCGGCTATGCATGCAAAATCAACCGAGGAAGTTCCAGGCTGTGTTCGAAAAATTGGAGGCGCTGACAGTGAAGTACTCCACGAGGAGGGCCAGAAATGCTGCCAATGATGCGAACGTGAGCAAATTCTTCCAATGGATTCAGGACAAGGACATCGAGAAATGGTCCTGCTGCACGACGAAGATGGCGCAAGGTTTGGTATAATGACGATGAACCTTTCAGAGGTGTGCAATTATGTGTTGAAGGGAGTCCGGTGTTTGCCGATGACTGCTGTAGTGGAGATGACATGGTACCGCACAGCCGAGTACTTCAACAACAGAAGTGTTGCCGCCAAAACACTAGTCGATGATCCCATGAGAACCTTGCCAGATGTTGTGCAGTCCTACTTGACTGCTCGCGTAGACAAGGCCCTGCGGCACGAGGTGACAATTATAAACAGACTACAGCGAATCATTCAAGTCCGCCTTCGGCAGAAGAATGTGAGCGGCCAACTGAGTCCTGGACGGGTGCACGAGGTCATTCTTGGGGATGTCGCTGAGTGCTCATGTAACAAACCGAAGCTACTGCACAAGCCCTGCTCGCATGTCCTTGCTTCATGTACGGCACTCAGTGTGAGCCCTGCGCCTTACCTTTCGGAGTACTTCAGCCTTGACAACCTTTCAAACACGTGGAGTGGCGTGTGGAAAGTTTTTATGACGCTCGGTAACTACAGAGTTATCCCTGCTGGTGAGACTACCTGGATCCCAGATGTAAATCTAAAGCGAACGGGTCCTGGGCGACGGAAGACACGCTGAATACACAATGACATGGATGAGTCACAGGGGGTAGCTCACGAGCTAGGAAATGCTCGATCTGTAGGCAGCCCAGACATAGCAGGAAGGATTGTTTGAATGCACCCGGACCATCGACCTAGCTATACTGTGTGTGTTCGACGAAACCTTGTAATAAACTTTGTAATACGCTTCTCATTTGCATTGGATGGTTGTAATCCGTATGAAACCTTGTAATATGTTTTATGTTATGTTACTTTCATGTCGTGTGCTATCCATATGTATGTTACTTTCAATAATGGTTCCCGTTGTATGTTATGTTACTTTCAATAATGGTTCCGGTTTTATGTTTTGACAGGCATGGCTGGTGGGGATAGAGATCTTCCAGAGCTGCTGACCAGTACATGTGATCGTGGACATCGCGGCCGCATCTTGTCCGAGGGCCGGGACTTGGAGCCGCTGGTAGTGCGTACTCCCTTGGAGTACTGGCCTCTGCATGAGGGCTATATCCCCATCCTCCGGGATGCAGGTTTATTGCCGTTCGCCCGTATACTACAGATAGGTCAACATATCACACTGGATAGGTCGTTGATCACCACATTGGTAGATCGATGGCGTCCGAAGACCCACACTTTCCACTTCCGCTGGGGGGAGATCATTGCTGTCCGCATGCCCTGTACTACTGCAATTGTGATCATAAGAGCACTTCCCCGTTGGTCGGCCACGTTTACAGCGGCCCATCCATCCATACGGTGCGCCAGCGGACTACGAGGATTGGGTAGATCGGCCGACCATAGGAGCCCGTTGGCTGGGAGGTCGGCCGAGGTGGTCATCGTCACAGATTCACCGCTGTTACGTGGCGTACCTGGGAGAGTTTGATCTCCTACCGGACGCACGCGTCATATGGAGACCATGGACACCGGAACACATCTCCCAGGTTGCACCGCATGGCATTTCCTCGCATTGCACCGCGGGCCAGGACTGCTGGCTT